>OX393581.1:42444723-43044723 GCA_947652605.1 Elmis aenea
AGAAGATTACGTCAAAGATTTACTTAAAAATGTTGATATTGACTAAGATTGAGAAACCATCTAATGAAGACCATATTCAAAACGAATGTTTAAATAACAAATTTGTATTTGGTTTAGTTTTACTTGTTGCTATAATATTAATAGCGACAATTTTGGCATAAAATGTAACAGATGTTGCAGAAAATATCACCTGAGTTGTATAATAAAATACAAAACAAATTCGGATGGAGTATTCACATGTTAAACATGTCAATCAAAGACTGTGTAAAGAAGAAAAAAGAAGGAAAGCGTAAGACTGAAACTTTTTGAAATAGAAAATAGAATTTATGTTTTATAGTGATCAACTATGATATTTTTAGTTACCTTATATGTCTTTATGTAAACAAGATGTTTATTATATAATGTACTTTTAGATAAAATAAAATTTTGTTTACCTAAACCCTATTTATTTATTAGGAATTATTTTATCTGGTATCTTAAATTCACAATTACAAGAAAACAATAAATATTGTTATTATTTTGTGAGGAACTTTCAAAAGAGTTAACAACTATTATGAATGCCAGTAATTGGTACATGCAGGGCCAATAACTACGAAAGACATGCCAATAACTACAAACTGCTTAGCCTTTTAAAAATAATTAATTTTTACCATTAAAAACTTATGATACATCAAATTCGAATTTAAAATATGAAAATAAGTTTATTGTTCAACACTACATTTCAATTTTTATATTTTCATATCAAAAAATTAATTAATTATCTCACTTGCAATATGATATTTTGCTTAAGGGGGCCAATAACTATAGCAGTTATCCTATTTCATGTCTAAATTGCGTTTGTTTAAATCAAAAGTTGAATTAAAAAATAGGAGATTCACTTTTGATGGGCGTGCAGCATACTTTTAGGAAAATTTATTTGAAAACAAATTAATAATCAGGAGTGTATTAAGATGTAATTTTTTGAAAAGTACTGCATTGCACTCGTGTTACTGCAATTTTATATTTTTCATAATGCTTACTTATTGCATTAGGTACATAAATTACAGTACATTCATCATAAATCAAATCGAGTCAGCTTTGTTAAGCATGATATGTTTTGTGTTTCATTTTTCATGGAGTAGTGGTTGTCAAAGGTAGCGGTATTAACTTTGAAAATACTGCAGCAAAACATGTTTTTGTATGCTTTTTGAGATGCACAATAAAACATACAGCGAATATACTCTTGTACTTGGAATTGTGTCACAGAGCAAATTTAAAGGATTGCTGTGTTAGTCTTGCTAGAAATGTCGACAACGAAAAGAAGTTTTTTTTTTGCGTTTTAAACATAGATAAACTTCGCTTATAGTAAGTTAGGATTATTATGAAACGTGAGACACTTGTGAATTAAGAGTATGTCACTTTGTTCTGTCAAACATGTTTATTTACAGTATTTCTGAATGTAATGTGGTGTCGTCTCTTGATGCAATTATAATTATTGTTCTGGTTTACCTAAATACTCAGCAAAATTCTGCTTTATGGGTATGCAAATAAAATTATTTGACTTCGGTAGTTTGCAAAACACTTTTAGGCTCTAATAAATTTCATTTGCCTACAGAGGTAAACCGTCTCTTACAATTTGGACTCAACGTTCATAATTTGCAGCATGTTTAATTTACCGTAATGAGCATACAGCATCAATTCAAACATCACCGGAATACCTATGTAAAGGTAACGTAACTTGTAAATACACCGGTTATTCGCATATTAATATCTTACAGAACACGCCTTTTGCATTTGTGCCTTAAAACATATTAAACTGCAGAAGACTTTTTGCTTGAACCCTGCGACCCCGCGATATTTTTTGGAACAAAAGTACTCGCGCGGCGTCTGGGAGACTTGTTTTACTACTTAAAGATTAGAATTGTATAAAAGAGGCAATTTTATGAATCGTAAAATTTATTTAAACTTAAACTTCAATACTATCTGTGTTACAAAAATCACAAACATTATTTAAATCTTCTAATTAGATATAATTTTCGTATTTTATGCATGACGTATATTTCGTCATCCGGTTTGTTTCAGTTAGGTTCGAATCTGATTGTTGCGTATAAACAGAAAATCAGTCAAGCTTGAAGGACCATAATTATGTAAAATAGAAAACCACTACGTACTTTCTTCAGTCCTAAATAAATTTTCAAATGATAGCAGTTTTGTGTTCAACTGTCAGAAATAACTTTGGTGTTCACAGTTTCTTTAATTGTGTTGCAGTTTTTTTTTTTTATAATTTGAACTATAAGAAGTTTTACTTACTATTCTTTATGTCAAATAAAATTGGAGATAAACGTGAGTAAACCCTATTTTGCTCCCATCCTGTATGTGATTTGGTCAAGTCCGAAATAGTATGATTAATTTAAATTTTATGTAAAATCACTTAAAATTTAGTTGTAGGTTGCTCTGAGTGCATAATAAGCACCCAACTAAAATAACTCAATTACATGCGATAATATCTTCAGAGCGAGTTGTTTCAAAAGTGATGTAATGGGGAAGGTGAGGGAATATAGTTTAATATTCATTGTATCGTGTACATGGGACATAAACTTAGACTAGAACTTGTTATTTGAAAGCAAGTTATATTAATTGCGTATGCAGCTAGTGGCGGTACAAAAGCAAGCAGCGAGTATTTTGAAACGTGATTAATGTGAACGCGGTCTGCCTGTTTAATTGTTTATACCGCTTCAGTGGGCCGCTCCGTTTGATCTATGAATGTATATGCTTAATTGGGTTCCTAAAATGCAAAACTTCTAAACGGTATCGACGTTATCTGTTGATTTCAACAAAATTGAAAGTAAATCTGTTTAAAGTGAAATACAAGGGCCAAGGTAAATTTACAGCGAATACAAACTAGAGGGTTGTGAGAAACAAATTCCACCCGTTCATATTTTTTACTTATTTACGTAACATTTGAGGTTTAATTATCAAAGTCGCATTTGACAAAATCAAGTTTTTTTTGGTTATATTTGGGCCCTAAAAAAAAATACGGGTAAAAGTTCTTGTCTAAGGAGGAGAGTGATATTGCCGTTCATAATAATTATTTTGCGAGTATTTGAAATAAAAAAAGGTTTGTTGAGAGCCTTTACGTAATTTAAATTAAAAATGGTGACAAATAGTTTTGCCCAAGGAAATTACTTTGAACTGATTTATAATTAAATCTTAAAAATTCCCAATAAATTGAGATTAACGATCCTGGATCTTAAATTCTTATTTTTTAATTATTAAAAAATGGTTATCCCGCATTGTATTTTGATCCTAAATATTTAATTAAATTTTAGTTTTTTTAGTTGTTAATTTCAGTGAATATCAATTTTAGACGTGTAATAAACCTCAAGGATTTGATTTGATAAACATATATATTAATATAAGTATCACGTGTCCCGGGTTTTCCCTGTTGTAATATAACACAGGGTTCTAGGGTTTAATATCGCGTAGATCGGTTGCTTCCAGAGAGAGGCTTATTACATCAACATTTCGGTTGTCTTATTTACCATTTTCAAAAAGTTCTTGAATAATTTAAACTGTCTAGGGCTTATTTGGTTACATATAGGGTGATTCAAATTCTAGGGCGACCATGGTGATCTCGCTTATTACTGAAGATAGAGAGTAGGTTTAAATTTGGCAAAGATTTGAAACACCTTACTTGCTTTTGCTATAACTTTTTTATTTATAATTTTGTTTTATATCTGTAAAAACTTTTACAGGGCAACTTTTTATTTTACTTTTAATGGTGCCATCAAATTTTTGCTGTGCCGATTCCGTTTTATTTTATAGGTAGGTACTAGCTTTTTAGTTTGTTATGGGCAACAAACTTGATTTTCATCTAGTTATTAGATATGTTGAATAAATTAAAACTTTTTTCAAGTAAATACGTTGTTTATGTAAATAACATAATCATGTAATACATTTTTGAAATCAGAAAAATAAGTTCTAGCTAACTAGATGAAAATCAAGTTAGTCGCCCATAAGAAATTACACAGTTAATCAACATAGAGAGATTAATAATCTCTCTATGTTGACTGGTCGAGGCATTACTACGTTCTACGCGGCGCAAAATACCTGCTGCTAGGAAAACGCGGCTTTAGTACCTATCAAACAAAACGGAATCGGCACAGCAGAAAAGTAAAATAAAAAGACGCATTTTAAAAGTTTTTACAGATTAAAATAAATAAATAAATAAGTTGTAGCAAAAAAACGATGTCATTTTTTCAGTTTTTTATTGTTTTCAAAAACAGTTGAGGTTATTTCAAATCTGTTTAAATATTATTGATGAGCATAAAATTTAGCAACTTTGCCAAAGTTAAACCTACCCTCTATCTTCAGTAATAAGTGAGATCTCCATGGTCGCCCTCGAATTTGAATCACCCTGGGATTTTTAATAAGGCTCTCAGCAATTAAATCAAGTAATTTTTTACAGTAGGTATGTTTAAGTAGTGGATGTCAAATGATTAATGTTTGGCCTTTAAACGTGATACAGGTTATAAAAAGCATTCATCAATGTTGAAAGGCTCAAAACGATACAAGTCAGTCTATAATCAATCGTATTAAAAAAAAAAAAAAAAAAAAAAAACGGTCAGAGGATCTCTAAAAAGCTATTCGGCAATTAACACATTTTGTTATGTGCTTTAAATGGTAACCTGCGAAATAAATCCCCTGCAAATTGATGTAGGGTGACAAAAGCATTCTGGTGGTGATTCGTATAGTGGCACAATATGTTAAAGAACATACTGTTAAACGGACAAATCGTCTGCTGCAGCCGTCTTGTCGCAAAACCAATTTAAATAAATGACGGCTGTGGCCGTCGCGTCACATCATTTGGAATTCTGTTTGACGGCTGTAGCCGTTTTGTCCGCCAATGTGTTAAAACAACTTTAATATTTGGCTTATGAAGAATTTCATTCATGCATTGTCATCGATGACGGATCTTCTTTTAAGAGAGATGTACTTGTAGAGCAAAACCTATCACAGTAGAAAATTTAGAATCTACACTTTTAAGTTAGGTAAGATTTCTTTTAATTTGACGATGAAAGTAGTTATACTAACAAGGGAGGGTCACGATACGTTGTCGCTAGAATTTGATTAAGGCTGTGTTAATCAAGTACATCAAAACTAAATGTTTTCCAGAGTTATACGTACCACTGGCCATTTCCTTTGAAAAAATATGGGGAAAACTGAAAAATTTGAATAAAAAGGTCATTTTTGCAATTGCGTTGGCCATGAAACCGTCAGAGACACAATCAAAATTTTTCTATTTACTAATGCGCGCATCCTCTGCAAGTAAAATGGTGCAAGGTTTTTGAAAAAATCTTGAACGTCTCCGGAGAAAAACGTCAAAAACGAAAACCCTGCATAAGGGCTATGATTTAAGAAGTTGTGATTCATCTGTATAACTACGAGGGCGTATTAAAAAGTAAGGTCTCCAACGATGCCATTTCCGAACGCCAGTTGCTAGGCGAAATTTGACAACAGCGCTGCATTCCTTGGTTCCCCCACCACAGTGTAAAATCATCCGCGAGACCTTGGGACGCTCATTGGCTGAGTAGCAGTCGTTTAGGATGGAGCTCTCGCTTAGCTCGCCCGCCAGGTGCGAACTGCGCTCAGTCATTCGATTTTTGAATGCAAAAAAGGTTTCTCCGATAGACATTCATCGATCATCGCCAGTTAGTGGAAGTGTACGGTGCGAATTGTATGGACATAAAAAACGTGCGGAAGTGGTGCTGGGAAAACGTCCACGGTGAGCAGCGCACCATCTCGTCGATTCGAGCCGCCGTTGATTCCGGCAAACTCGGCCGCCCCGACCGCTGCTCATCGTGGACGTTTTTCCGGCCCTCAGAAAACTCCCGGCACCACTTCCGCACGTTTTTTATGTCCATACAATTCGCACCGTGCACTTCCACTAACTGGCGATGAATGCCTATCGAAAAAACCTTTTTTGCATTCAAAAATCGAATGACTCCCAAGGAATGCAGCGCTGTTGTCAAATTTCGCCTAGCAACTCGCGTTCGAAAATGGCATCGTTGGAGACCTTACTTTTCAATACGCCCTCGTATATCTATGCGACTTGTATAGGCGTTTAACATAGGGAAAACCGTTTTTACAAAGGCCATGTTTTTTGCGTTTTTCTTCGGAACCGCTTAAGATTTTTTCAAAAACTTTGCACCATTTTATTTGCAAAGGATACGCGCATTGACGGTTTCATGGCCCAAGCGATAGCAAAAATTACTTTTATTATTCAGCTCTTCAGTTGTTCCACTATTTTTCTGAAAAAAATGGCCAGTGGCACGTATAACTCTGCAAAACATTTAGTTTTGATGTCCTTGATGCAATAAACACAGCCTTGTTCAAATTCTAGCGACAACTTATAGTGACCTTCCCTGGTAATGGCCGAAAAATAATAATACGAAGATCTCTACAGAAAAAACTAAAACAATGGAAACAACCAAAGAACGTGTAAGGTGCAAGCTTCTAATAAATAAAAAAGAGTGTTGGACAGGTGATGATAGTAAGAACAAATTAACAACAGAAAGCAGAAGTATAGGCAGGTTAAACAAAAGGTGGAGTGACTGTACAACAAAGTAGTTAGAAAATAGGCAAAATGAATGGCTGTAATGAAGAAAGAATAAGAAGAAGATTTATTCGCAAATGCTTAGAAAAACGGTTATTACGATTAATACACAATACCAATCAATGTCCAGTATTATTTTGGGCTGAACTAGCCACATCCTATTATGCAAAGGCAATCCTCGAATGTATTAGCATTAAAAACAACACGTGCGTCCAAAAATGTGTTGTCTTAAATCGCCAAAACGAAAGGTATTGGGCTACTGTCAATAAAATACTGAGCAACAAAGATAATCATCTCCAAACAATATTTCACCTTGGGACTAACCTTTAAGCTCTCAATAATATTACATTTTAGCCACTTATCTTATAAACGAATTATTTTCATATTAAAGTATGTAAAATATCGATTTTGCTTGACTTCATCAAATTTACATAAAAGCCTTAAAGCTAATGCAGTTTAAAAAAGAATGTTTTGAACAGTATTAACGTCGATGTAATCTACTAATTGCTAATAAAAACTTGATTTTGTTGCAATATTTATGTTACCTTGTTATATTATTAATGCTTAATCGGTTTGTATGTAAGGTTTATGTAATTATATTTGTATTATGCCTTAAAAATGCAAGTATGTATTTTAATAATTTTAGTTATAAAATATAAATAGTGATTACAATTTTTACTATATTGCAAAAAAAAACTTACAAATTGGGGCAGATTGCTATAAGTTTAGGTCAAAATATAAACTGCATGTAAATTTTGGAGCCAGTCCGCTCCTGCTTCTGTAGTGCTTACTCCGTGGATTTGCCGGCACTAAATTACTAAGCGGACTAATATTTGACCTTTATGAGACGAATATTGCTGATCCAATTTTCAAACATACAAGCTAGAATTCGATAATGAATGAAATACGCTGCCAATATCCATTTGTCTGGTAATGGATATTGTCAGTCCTCTTTATCAACACTTTACTAACTTCTGCGTGTATCATGGTTACATAATACTTAATATGCAGATATCAATTTTCTCTTTAATTTTGCTGATTTTCACAAAGTAGGTTGGTTGTTCATAGTTGAAAGTAGAATTACTGCTTTATTATTTTTTTTTCGGTACCTACTAATGTTAGTTTATCAGAGAAGTCATACACCAAAGAGTTTACTTCCCGAATTTTGTTTGAGAGTATTTCAAGAAGTATTTCATTCTTATTCTGTCTCATTGTTTCCACTATAGTTATTCTGTTTTCAAGTAAATATTTTGCTAGTGGAATGCTTGTAAAAAAATTGTCTGTCACGACATTTCTTCCAGAATTTTTCCATTTAGATATTAGGTCACGTACAGCTCTTTGGCCCTGATTTACATCTCCTGGTTCTCCAGGCTGTTTGCCATGATAGATTTGTCCTTTTAGAGGATAGGCATTCTCTGTATCGCAAATCCACCAAATTTTTATTCCGTATTTAGATGGTTTTGAGTTTTGATTACATTAATTGCCTAAAAGAACAAAGCCCTCTAAAACCTATTAGTTGGTCATCTATCGTCAAGTCGGTGATTTCCCTAAATATGGGTACAATCTAGAGTAGAAATTGCTGACGTAGACTATGAATCATATACCTATACATTCGAATTAAGTATATTTATAACCAGGGCATGAAACCGGTTTTTTAAACCGGTTTAAAAAACCGGTTAACTGTTATTTTTTGTCAGAAAAAGTGATTTTTAACCGAAACCGAAACCGTTATTTTTAAAGGCAAAAAAAGCGGTAACCTTTAACCGAAATAATAAAAAACCGGTTTTTTGTACATCTTTTTTTAATAAAAATTACCATGAAAAATACAAAATCTGTAGTAAATGCGATTAGTGTACCAAAAGTCATTACTGAACTCTTGATTGTACATTTATTATAAAATTATAAATAAATAATATCTTTTGATACTTTGCATTCCTGATCTAAATAATTTTAAAAACCGGTTAATTTAACCGGTTTCTAATTTAAATCGGTTTTTTACACTAAACCGGTTTTTTACGAATAAAACCGGTTTTTCAACAAAAACCGTTATAAAAATAAAGTTCTCGATTTCGGTTAACCTTTAACCAAAATTTTTTTCGGTTTTGAGCCCTGTTTATAACCGACATATTCAAGAAAATGCAAGTAATACTTAAATTTGCATATCAAAACATTGGGGTTCTTAAGAACCCCGAATTTCCAGTAAAGTAACTATTGTGTTTGCTTTACTAACCTAATAATTGTTACATAAACTTTACAACAAACCTGAGTGCAGTAAAAGATGGCTTAAACATAACGAAAGATGTACTAGAGGCGCTAAAATAAAGTAGTTATCAAAATACGTAAAGGCTTGGGGTCCGCAAGAACCCCTGTTGCCCATTTAAAGGTTAACAAAGATGACGCCTTAAAATATTAATTTTTATTTAGTTTAAAAGGAGATAAAACTTCTGGCAATTTACAAGTCAATCAAATTCTGAAATGGTTATAAATTGAATCGCGAATTTTCTTAATCCAATAAAGTGAAAATTGCAGAATTATTAATAAGCAGAAGTTGACAGGTTTTGTATAATTTAATATTTGAGGCAATCCGAAAATAAGGTAACGAAATATGATTAATGAAAATTTTATTCGTTTTGTACACCAGTAAAAGGCGTTCTAACAAGAAATTATGGTAGCTACAAAAAATTATTATGAGTGGGTTTCTTATGATGAAGAATTTTTGCACTGCAATTTAAAAAACTAGTTTATTTCGTACCTTGTAATTTTCAATAGGTTAGCATACCAATTAAGCAAATATATTTTTGTATGAAGTGTCTGCCATAGTTTAGTTGCAGTTCTTTGATTAAATGAAAACTAAAACACGATTTTATAAGTGTTAAATGTGTAATAAAAGCTTGTTGGACGTTAAACACAAAGAAGCAAAACAATACAAATCGAATTGTTGTTTCTGGTACAATTTTAAATAAAATTGCAGTAGAATTAAGCTACTTAAGTGCATAAACTCCAGTTTATTAAATTATATTTTACTTCTACACGAATTTTCGAACAAGTTTTTTGGCGAATTCACCTCAACATTATTTCATTTGCGTATCAGTTTTGATACTTATGAATTTTTAAGTAACTTTGTTAATTTTGACAATTGTTTCAGGGCGAAAAGTAATTAGTACAATCGGATTATGTCTGCCTGTGGTTACATTTCAGTTTGAATAACCGGCAGAATCCCTGTTCATAATTCTATTCTAGTTGCCAGGTTCGTTTAATATTTTACAATTGAATAAATTATGGCAATTAGTAATAATCTCCTGCGCGTTATACATCCCTGAGCTTTAAAGATTTACGGAAAATGCAATATTAGCGGTGATAATAAATCTGAAAGCTCTTTTTTGGTGCAAAATAAGTTAATAGGACTAACTCACACACGTTTTATTGTTTTGAACGGCACGGCTATTTATAACATTAGAACAGGGTTGCGAAATAAATTGGTTGGGTTCCGGTTCGGAGTTTGTAATATTTTTCCGGTTCAGGTTTCATAACAGTTCGATGCATTTTAACTGGTTCTACATATTGATTTCGATTAATTTAATGTTATTTTCGAAAATTAAATTCTTTTGTGTATTTTGTGCATTTTCAACTCAACGGGCTTTAAATATATTAAACCTTTTCCACAACACTTTATTTAAATGCATATCCTACTTTCAGAATTAAAAGATCTGCTAACTACATTAATATTTTATTTTTTAAATACATATTAACCAAGGATCACTAATATACACAGTTGTCCCAATTGGATCTAGGAACATTCTTCGCCCACAATTCTTTGCCGCCACAATTTTTCGCCGCATACAAGCACATCACATATTTTATTTGTAAATGTATTTGTTTTTATTTATAACGTAATTTTTATAGATTATTTTACATTAGCCTAAAGTTTTTTATTGTATATTAATATACCTCTCCTTTTATTATTATGTTTAAAAATTGCTACATAAATACCTTATGTTGTGATTTTTAATATTGTTTATGTTATTATAGTAGGGTAAACTATACAGTTATTGGACACCATACAGTTATTGGACAAGTCCGTTGTAGATTTCTATAATAAGCTTTTACAAAACAAGAGGGTTTTTCTTTTGTGATAATTGGTACAGCTAATCTTCTAGCTTCAAGGTGTTGTCAAATACTTCGTTAAAATAAATACATATCACTTTAAAAATTAGTTCATTTTCATTGAAGTGTTCGCAACAAGCAATTGGTAAGCAATTTCTTAACGGATGACAATTTCTGTGTTCTTTATAAACAATTATTTTTGGATACAAACTACTCTAAGAGTTAAAATTGCAATGTAGCGGTAAACAATAGGTTGTAATTTGCGTCTTTTGTATAGCTTATCTAAGCGGATGTTTATGGCCAATGCTGTCCAATGACTTTTCTAAAATAAGCGAGATTTTCAGTAATTGGACAGAGTGTCCAGTAACTGAATTTTTAATATTATTTTATTGGCAGTTATTGGACTACGTTTTTTTTTTAAACTTAAGTTTAAAAAATATGTATTTAATTCTATTCTAAATTCAAAGGGTCATAAGACAATAATTAGTCCGTGTTAACATGATCTTTAATTAAATTGAGCTAATTTGGAAGTGTAATTTGTTTATTTATGGTTTTCAACAGTTTTGAAAGTAAGAAGCTTCATACTTTTGTATTTGAAATGCCGAAACTTAGAAAATATGGTTCATCCGACATTAATAAGACAATTGAGGAATTGCAACGTAATCCAAATTTATCAGTCAGAACAATAGCACAAAAATATGGTGTACCAAAATCAACAATACATTTCAAAATAAAACATCCCGATCATAAGAAATCTTTTGGACCATCGCCGCTGCTTACAGGTAATGAAGAACAAACATTGGTGAAGTGGATTGCAGAGTTAGGAAAAAAAGGGTTTCCACGTAAAACTGACGATCTTATTGTTAGTGTCCAAAAATATCTAGAAAAGCATCCTCGTCCAAATCCATTTAAGAATAATCGACCAGGTACTGGATGGATAAAGGCATTTCTACGCAGAAATCCACAAATTGCTTGCCGACAGAGCGAAGCAGTGTCTTCTGCGAGTGCATGCGTGTCGGAAAAAGATATTAGAAGTTGGTTTAAGGAAATTAATGAGCATTTTATAGAAAACGATCTCATGGAAGTAATAAATGATCTTACTAGAGTTTTTAACGGTGACGAAACTGGGTTTCAAATTTGCCTATCAACTGGCCGGGTATTGGCAGAAAAGGGGTCAAAAAATGTATATTCTATTGACCAGGGGTCTTCCAAAGAAAATATCACCGTGATGTTTTCGTTTTCGGCTAATGGAAGTATTTGTGTACCAATGATCTTTTATCCATAAACGAATACCTGAGAAAATAGCAAAAACCATACAATATGGTAAAAAATTAATTTCGAATAATATTTTTTCCTAGATATTGTGTTCTTCCTTTCAAAAATTGTTGTTGAAAATATGTAAATCACTGATTTGAATGAAAATAATACAAATGGCAACATTGTCATTAGCTGTCCTCTCTGTTTTTCTCGTAATTATTTCTAGTTTGTGTTTTACGATACCCAAAAGTTTGCAGCTATGTTTACGAACTGAAGGCTTTCAGTTCGAACAAAAATTGTAAATACCTAAGTAAAAATTGCTGATAAAAAAATGTCCAAACGCATATCAATGTATGCAATGTTGCCATTTTTTTTTCTTCTTTAAATGGTTCCTGAATCCTGAGGCCATGGAAAGCATGGTACAACATTTTTGTATCAAGATTTTCGACTTGGAATTTTACGAAGAACATTGTCACGTGTAGCGCTTTCGCCAATTTATACACACCCTGTATATCGAAAATTAAAAAAGATATCAAAAATCTGTTTACGACAATGAATTCCTTTCAAAAAGAGAAATTGGGACTACCTACTTAGTTTTTTTTTTGTCTCAGATAATAACCGTGATACTTTGTATGAGCATGAAAAATAGGCCACCCTGTACTTTGACACCCTATTTTAAAATTTAGTTTACACTTACAAAGCCTACTTTGTTTTTTTTTGTCATGTCAAAATTGGGAAAATTTGTTTTTATTTAAAATCTGACTACACAACTGCATTGAAGATGCCTTCAAATGGGTTTGCACCAAATTTCATGAAGAAATATATATTTTTTTTTACCTATTTTACTTGTACCTTTTTTGTTCACCCATCGAAAATTGAATCAAAGTTTCGATTTTAATACTGATACGAATAAATTGTTGCTTATTCAAAACATCTTTTGTCAAATATATATTTTTTTTAATGGGAACTCCAACATTAATTTTTTACATGGCTTTGATATTAATTTAGTCATTTCACATTTCAATTTTAAAATGGTTGGTTATGGAATTATTAACCATCGAAAAAAAAAACGTTGGTTTTTAGTTTTTTCAGGTGTAGATCAATTGTCAAAAAGGGATTAAGTTTGTATTAAAATTCTACATAACTTTGCTAATGTAACCGACTATGTAAGTGTTCTAATAACAAAGTTACCCTGTACAGGGTGGTCCAAATTCGATGGGATTGCATGGGTATCTCGGTTAATATTTAAGATAGAGAAACGGTTAAATTACCAAAAATGTGCAGTTTTTTGAGACAAACTCAGAACCGTTTTCAAAAATATACTAACATTTCCGGTTTTCGAGTTATCGAATTAAAAGTGTTTTTTTGTCATTTTAATAATGTGTCATATCTCCGTTATTGTTTTAAATATCAAAAATATTTATTAATATTATTTTTGGATATTTTTATGTTTTATTTGATTAAACTAAAAAAAAATATTTTGCGCTCGCCGTTAAAAAGTTATATAAATGTATCTTCGTAATAAAAATTAAACAATTTACAAATTTTATACAAAAATTTGATCATCATTGTAATGCTCCCAATTGTAGCAATTGTAATTAAAAGGATTGTAGAAATCACAATTTAAAAAAAATGGCAATAGAATAAAAATGACTCACTCCTCTCATATCTGTTTAGTTAATACCTATACAGGGTGGTCCAAATTCGATGGGATTGCATGGGTATCTCGGTTAATATTTAAGATAGAGAAACGGTTAAATTACCAAAAATGTGCAGTTTTTTGAGACAAACTCAGAACTGTTTTCAAAAATATTCTATCAATTCCGGTTTTCGAGTTATCGAATAAAAAGTGTTTTTTTGT
Source organism: Elmis aenea (assembly GCA_947652605.1). Lineage (NCBI taxonomy): Eukaryota > Metazoa > Arthropoda > Insecta > Coleoptera > Elmidae > Elmis > Elmis aenea. The sequence continues at coordinate 42,458,541 of OX393581.1, forward strand.
CATATTAATAATGTGTCATATCTCCGTTATTGTTGTAAATATCAAAAATATTTATAAAGATTATTTTTGGATATTTTTATGTTTAATTTGATTATAATAAAACAAAAATTTTTACGCTCGCCGTTAAAAAGTTATGACACAAACTTACCTTTTTTTAAATGGAAACGATAGTTGGCTAAACAAGGTGTAAAACCTTACAAAACTCATGTGGTACAAGTTACCAAGGTTTTTTAATTTGTTGTGGACATAAACATTGTAAATATCTGAAAATAAGAAAACAACGATATAGTCGGTATCAGCAGTAATGTAGGATATTGTTGTTTATCTTATGTTCAAAAAATTTCGTATTTATCTCAATAACAAATTAAAAAACCTTGGTAACTTGTACCACATGAGTTTTATAAGGTTTTACACCTTGTTTATTTTTGGTTTTCACAGCCTACTATGATTTTCTTTAAAAAAAAAACTAAAAAACCTTCATAACTTGCGTATTGTTGAAAATAAATACATTAACTCTTATATATTTGAAATGAGAAAAAAATTAAGAATTTAAATAGGTCATAGCCAACTATCGTTTCCATTTAAAAAAAGGTAAGTTTGTGTCATAACTTTTTAACGGCGACCGTAAAAATTTTTGTTTTAGTATAATCAAATTAAACATAAAAATATCCAAAAATAATCTTTATAAATATTTTTGATATTTACAACAATAACGGAGATATGACACATTATTAATATGACAAAAAAACACTTTTTATTCGATAACTCGAAAACTGGAATTGATAGAATATTTTTGAAAACAGTTCTGAGTTTGTCTCAAAAAACTGCACATTTTTGGTAATTTAACCGTTTCTCTATCTTAAATATTAACCGAGATACCCATGCAATCCCATCGAATTTGGACCACCCTGTATAGGTATTAACTAAACAGATATGAAAGGAGTGAGTCATTTTTATTCTATTGCCATTTTTTTTAAATTGTGATTTCTACAATCCTTTTAATTACAATTGCTACAATTGGCAGCATTACAATGATGATCAAATTTTTGTATAAAATTTGTAAATTGTTTAATTTTTATTACGAAGATACATTTATATGATTAAATTATAAATTGCTACTACTTAAATACTTATTTAAAATGTTAAAAAAGTCACTGCAGCTACGCGTTCGAAGGACAACACGTGTGTTCATCCTGAATATCGAACCAAACGATATTCAGCGGTTCGATATTCAGCACGTACACGTTATGAAATTAACTACAAGCTGATAGGATTATCTACTAATTTCACGATGTACGTAATACACCAATAAGTTCATATAAACCGTTATTTCCACGTAATTGAACAAGCAAACTGGTCAGCATAAGTAGTTCTCGTGCACATTCAAGAACAATGTTATGACCAGTACCGCATATGTTGGTTATGCATGTAAGATAGCAGGGATGGCTTTCGAACTATCTATTAAATATTAAATAAACTGAACCAAGAAAATAATTATCTTTAATGCACTCCATTAAAAAAGTCGAGTCGTAAAAGTCTCATCCTTTGGAAATATTCCTGTTATGGCAGTTCCTGTGAATACTTTTATAACTACAGATACAAAAAAACATTAAAAACACTTTTGGAATGGTTTTTTGTCCTCAATAAGATAGCGATGTTCAATTGCATTTTACTCATATCAATACCGATATATTACACCTAACTTTCATATTTTAAATGGCAACTATAAGCAAATTATATATTTTTGAAAAGCGCAAAAAATAAGCTTTCGATTCACAAAGCCAACTATGGTTGCCATTTTAAATAAGAAAGTTAGGTGTAATATAGCAATATTTGTATGAGTAAAAATTGAACATTGCTATCTTATTAACCACAAAAAAACCATGCCAAAAATGTCATTATAGTTTTTCTCTATCGTTTCGTTTAAGCGAGATATTTAACATTTTTGATGTCTGTTTTAATTAGGGATTGCAATCCCGATCAAATTTTACGATCCCGGGATTTCGGGATTGAAAATGTTTTAATCCCGGGATCCCGGGATCCCGGGATTATATATAATGTGAAGTATTTGCTTAAAAACAGAAGCTAATGCTGTGTATATATATTTTTTGATTACAAATGATTTACATAATTATTGAATAATTTAGTAATTACCAATTATTTTTATTAACTTTTTATTTAATTTGTTTTCTCTATAATTTCTGTTAATTTGTTTTAATTATATCATAGGTGCAAAGATGTTAATAATAATTGAAAAATATATATATACCTACCGTACCTATTATGTTTTATTATTATAGAAATAATTGAATTATTAGATATAACATTTAAATAAATGAAATTAAACTTATTGTACATTAGAATACTTAACTACATAAACATAAATTTGCTGAAACTGTTAAAAACACAAACAAAGCACAACTTTAATTCACTAAAAATTTAAAAAATAGACTGTTTTATAAGTAACAAAAATAAAAGAAATTAGGATGATTATTATCTTAGTACAAGAATTTTTTTAAATTTTGTTATCATACATAAGACGGCGAGCGGCGACGTAAACAAGCTTAAACTTGCAAAATTGCATCGTTCAACTTATTCACGTTGAGGAGATACCAACTATGAGCAATTTTTTTTACAAAATAATGTACTTATAGTTAAATTTTTTAAATCCCGAAAATCCCGGGATTCTACATTTAAAATCCCGGGATTTTCGAGACCAAAAAGCGACCGGGATCCCGGGATCCCGAATCCCGTGATTGCAATCCCTAGTTTTAATACTCGAAATATAGCTAACACGATTTTTGGCACTTATCAAACATGTTAAATATCTCGCTTAAACAAAAAGATAGAAAAAAACTTTAAAAACATTTTTGGCATGGTTTTTTGTGCTTAATAAGATACCGATGTCAATTGTATTTTACTCATACGAATACCGATATAGACACCTAACTTTCTTATTTTAAATGGCAAGCATAGTTGGCTTTGATATGAATTGAAAGCTTATTTTTTGCGCTTTTCAAAAATATGTAATTTGCTTATGGTTGCTATTTAAAATAAGAAAGTTGGGTGTAATATATCGGTATTGAAATGAGTTAAAAATAATTGAACATCGTTATCTTATTAAGCACAAAAAATCATACCAAAAATGTCTTTTAGGGTGTTTTTTATCTTTTTGTTTAAACTTCGAGCGAGCGCGCAGTGATAAAATTTATACCTTTTTAAGATTTTTGGCGATAACTTTTTTTTTAGAGTTCCCGGCGCCGTCTAAAGGTATTCCTAAAACAATGTTTTTGCTATATATAATATTAATAATAATAATAATAATAATACTATTAATAATAATAATTTATTAGTCTTTGAGAATACTTTTTAATTTTATTATTTTGTTATTATTCTTATGTTTATGAATTTATGTTATGTTACAATTAAATTTGGAATATATTTTGATTATTTTTGCAAATAAAACTACGTACCTATTACATAGACAAGTGAAATTTTTATTTTTGCAGAATCAAAAGAATATAAAATTACATAAAAAAAATGAATGCCCTTATGACCTAGGTATGCCACAACTATTCAACAATAAATAATAAACAAAAATATGGCCCTCGGAACCGTCAAAATGTTTTAAATCAGCAAAATACATCAAAATAACGCATGAGATAAAATTTATCCTGCGCGCCTGCTGATGTTATAATTTTAGGCGCGCCCGCTCGAAGGTTAAGCGATATATTTAACATTTTTGAAAATTGCCAAAATCGGTTTTTGGCTATATTTAGAAAATTTACAAAAACATCAATAATCAGTTTACGGCAATGAATTTCTCTCAAAAAAATAAATCAAGACTACGTACCTAGTTTTTTTTAATCTCTGATAATAACCGAGATACCCTGTAAGGGCATCTAAAATAGTCCACCCTGTACATAAGAAACTAATAGTAGTATTAATTAGTACCAATGTGATTGAGTTTCTTTAATTGCTTATTAAATGGTTGATTTGTCGAATCTTGTTGAGCTATTGATAATTATTTATTCATAATTGTACAACAAAAGTGTATTGCTTGTTTGTTTACAAAAAAAAAACAAATCCATATTTAGCCAATCGCATAAAATTATTTGTTAAGGTAATTTTTAAAAAAAATTCTATTGTTTTGTAGCTCAAAAAGAAGCTTATTTAATAATTGGAAGCATTTTTGTGCACTTAGATAAATAGCAAACCTTCCTACGCTTATTTTTGCTCTTATTTTCTCCCATTCTTTAAAATATCGTTTCGTCCCGTTGTTCTTTTTAACTAATAATCGATTTTGAAGTAAACAAACGATCTAATTTAATGGCGCTACCCCAAACCCGGTTCGTTTTTAATATTTTCCAATTAGCGTAATAATTAATCACACCATTATGATGCAGTAATTTTTATTCGTTTTACAACGGGATCGAAGGTAAGAACGGGCGAAGCACACAGCGCAAAATTAATCACGGCTTCGGTGCGGTTTAAAAATTCAAAAACGTTGTTTTGAGAGGAGCTATAAAGATTTTTGATAAACAGAGAATTTCAATAGCTATTGGATGTTCAAAAGCGGGTCGTGATTTCTCTAAGGACCACTACAAACTTCAGATTCGACGTAACCTTTACACACGGTTAAGTAATTTTCCAGCAGAAGAAACAGTGTTTGTACAACAAACGGAAATTATCATATACGTCTAGAGAATGTACCTAACCCGGTCGTTGCTTAAATTTTAACGATTTTACCGCTCTCGTACTAATTCAATTTCGCGTAGGAATATTCCGCGACTTCCTTGTGAAATATATCACTAAATAATTTAGCGTTTCTGATCTAAGTTATGATAGCTTAAGGTATATATTTCCTGGTACGACAAAAACTGAACTACGCAATTTAGTGCGAAACTGATAATTTATTATTTACGTTGACAAAACTGATTTCATTATTTATTGGTAACGAATGTTAAATAATTTTCTACACTTTTTTACAATAAAACAAGAAAAGTCATAAAAACCGACTAAGCCTGATTAATCACTTGAATATAAGTATTAGGTTTATTCCAACAAGCGATTTAAAACCAATTCATGAAACGGTTTATTCGCATGCGTGAACTACGTACTAATAAATGTATTGCCTAGTATAAGTTGTTGGAACGCTTTTGCGACTGGCCTAACTGCAAATGCCATTAGTGTCTATTGGGTTAATATAAATGTGCGCATCGCGAGGGTAAACACCTTAAGAATCCAGTACTAAATGGGGTTGGGAGGGCGATGCATAGCTACCAGAGCTCATGTTAGTAATGAACAGCGCATGCGTGTATAAATCCAAGCGCTAGTACATGTTTTCATTCACGTACTGTTTTGACCGTACACGGACTAGTTCATGTATTAATTTTATAACAATTAGAACAGCCGACTAACCGTCCGGTGAACTATCAGAGATTGTCCAGGAACGCAATATCGATACTGCGCAGAATCCTGATAGTATATTGGATCGTACATAGCCATGATGATACAGACCTATTGTGTTGGTTTAATTTCAGAATGCATAACGTCATCCTAATTATCAAACCTCTTACCCCATTTTTGGTCAAAAATGGGATTTTGGTGCTATCTGAAAGAGAAAAAAATGCTCTCTATTATGGAGAAAACCATGTAACTCTATTACGCATATGCGCAGTAGACTGTTTTTTTGTGTTTTCTGTACAATTTGTTACGAGGTTTGATAATTAGGGTGACGATAAGTGTATACAAAAATTTCATCCACTTTATGCTGCCATCTTGTTTTTAAATTGAATGGTCTACCTAATGATTTCTTCACCAATGTTTTTATTGTGACGCCAGGCATCAATAAACTGCATTTTACTTCAACGCTATTTCATTTACATTTTAAATGAACAACATGAAACAAACTTTGACTTATCATTCGCCGAAAATTAAACGCCCAGTAAAAACCAACAGTCTTTAAAATTCAGTTGTTAAATGAGTATTCAAAGTTATAAAATGCATTTAAAATAAAAAATCTTTTCGCACAGTAAAACATTAAACGCGATTTAAAAAATGTATATTTTCTTAAATAAAGTGAACTCACCGTTAAAAATTTAATACAGAATAAAAAAATACATGCACACAATAAAACGTATAATTTTGCGGTAAATTAATTGACATGAGAACTGGGTCAGGTCAGATTAAATCAGGTTAGGATAGGTAAGGTTGTGTTGGGTTAGGTGAGGTTAATTTTATTTGAAAATTTTGGCATTAGAATTGGTAAAGAAATGGCATTAGCTTACCCAAACAAATTAAAAACAATATCGAAGTGTCCAACAATAGGATGAGAGACATGGATTGCTGCCTTTAATTGAGGAAAACAAAAAAAGGATGGAAAAATTGAGAAAATTAAAAGAAAAATATTGTTATTATCTAAAAATCTGAAACCTTAAAATTGAATAACTTTTGAGAATTAAAAATAAATTCTTTTACGACCTGGAACATAAAAAATTTGCAACAAATAATGTCGAAGAAAATTGGATTTATGGGTCCAGCATTCATAAAAAAAATGTAGGTATTGTAAACATTTGGTGGGTATAGGATTTCGTTCGAAATATGTAAAGTAGAGCCTCCACCTGGAGCAGCTACAACTGGATCTAAAAGAAGCGTGGAAGACAAAAAAAAAAAGTATAAAAGCGCTTGTTATTAATTAAATGTCAATATAATATCTATGTAATACAGTACTCAGTACCTATTAGGGGAGACCGGCGATAAAAGTAACACGGGTAGGTTGTAACAGTGCCTATAGTTTCTTTAATTTATGTTTTATATCGCCCTAAACGCTTTTGCAATGTTAAGCTACATCCAGCTCCCTACCTACATTGCTAGTTTTCATCTGTCATAGAGGTTAACTTTTTGCCAGCCAGAGTCACTATTTTCCGCCTAAAAGTTACTGCGTTGTCTCATCCGTCAAGTAACTTTTAGGCGATCTCTAAAATAGGAACAAAAAAGTACCTATATTATTTTGTTCTAAATTTAGTTGGCTATTGGTGGATGCAATACAATTTGACGTTAGAATCGTGGTTAATTGTGGATTCCCTAAATTTTTTTTTGTGTACACTTGGGGTCAAAAGTAACAAAGTGTAACAACCAACTCCAATTGTTTTCACTTGCAAATGTTCACTCTTAGCACATAATTGGTGGCTTTCTTCATAGATGACAATATACAAGAGTTGTCGGAATAATTTTCCATAATTTTGTATCTTTTTGATTCACATTTTTAAATATGTAGGTACCTACTTATTATCTTGGCAAACCTGGTAACTGCAGTTCCAAATTATTAAATTATAAAACTCAGTATATAATATCGGTTTAATGATGGAAATGTATGTAAAGCTAAATCATTTCTTAAAAAGCATTTTAAATTATAAAACCTATGTAAATTGGTAAGATCTGGTACTTTTGATTTTCCTACCAGCCGCCATTGTTTTTAGTCTATTACCTTAATATTTATAACTTAATATAAACAAAGCTTTAACCAACCCAACTTAACCTGACCCTCTTTTACTGATTTAATGAATGACGGTCAGTTTAAGGGCGGTTAGATTTAAAAAAAAATAAAACAAACAGTTATTATGATCCACTATAAATTTAATAATTTGGGACCGCCCTTACCTGGTATGCCATACTGTTCACTTGTCATTTTGTATTGTACCAAAGATGTTTTTTTTAATTTTTTCATTTTGCTAATGTGTATTTTTGAATAAAATATTAATTTTGTTGATGAATACTAATATATTTACGCACTACTTATGAGCTGTGTAAATTATTTTGTCGTTACAACTTACCCCAATCATTGTTACTTTTAGCCCCAACGTTGAGGTTGAAAGTAACAGCTGTCTTACTAAAGATTTTTTTTTTTCTAACAGTTGCTTTACGAAACGCACAAAATAAATATCTTGGAAGCAAGACAAATGTCCAATCTATCATTAAACCAATTTGGATGTAAAAAATTTGTAATAATCTACGAGAAATTAAATAAAAACAAAAAAATTTTACTTTTATCCCCGGTCTCCCCTACTTTTTATTTTTTTTTATAATAAATCCTCATTATGATCATTTTTAATTTTGAAACAAATACAAATATTGCCAATGTTTATTTATTACGTAAAATGTTAAACAAGCTTATACTGTGTACATTTAATTCAGTAGAATTTTAATTTTACTACGAAAAAAATCCTTTTTACATTTTTTTACTGTAAATGTAATTATTGTGGTAAAGATATTTTACTTCGCTTTTTTTGTACTGTGAATTTTTCCTTTAAAACTTTTTTTACTACCTTAATAAATCTTAACACATATCATTTACTAAAAACTTGCAATATTTTAAACGGACCGATGTAAGAAGATATTAACTTTAATAAAACAAACTAACATTAAAATATTATTGTCGTCGGTGAGAGTGTACAACATCAATGTTTAGGTTTTATCTATCAACTAACGACTTTTTGGTAATTTTTTTCATCATAAGTAGGACACTATTTAGACAATATGTGCTTATTAGGGATTGTAAATTTACCGACTTTTTGAATTACCGGTAATTCGGTAAAATTTTCAACCAAAACCGGTTTACCGGTAATTTACCGGTAAATCATAATATTATATGTACATATATTGTATATAAATATAATTTTTTTTTTTAGATTTTCGCGGTTACTAAAATTTTTAATATAATTTTCGGAGTTTATCCGCGTATCCCTAAAGAGAGAGCTTGCCGAAACGTCGAGCAAATTTAAATATTACGCGGATAAACTCCGAAAACCATATTAAAAAAATATATATTTATTTAGTATGTAACTGATTGGGATAGTTGAAGCCTAAACTATCACAATAAGTTTCATACAATATATCAGTTAAGAGCCATCAACGTAAATTTTTTTATGTAATAATAATAATATAATTCAATATAAAATATCATAAGAGTACACAGGGTGTTCTTTTCCATGGGACACTATTGCTATCTCCGTAAGTAATGAATATACAAGGTTGGTTAAATGGGACAAAAGTTAGCTATTTAGGAGTGTATTTTAAACAAGATCTTGTTTTGTTTAAAAATTCCATGACTTGCGTGATTTAACGGAAAAACCGAAATCGATAAAAAAAATTAAACTTAATTATCTCGGTTATTGTTGCGAATACACAAAAACGCCAAAAGAAAAATGTTTTGTAGACTTAGTTTGCCATAAGAAGACGATAGTCAGATATTTATTTATAAATTACCGTGCGAGATATTTGACAGAGAAGTGAGTAAACAATCATATTCCATTTGTATCTATTTTCCGCTTATTTTTTCTCCTTGAAAATAAGTTAATATTCTTTTTTGATTAAGTACTTGATTTAGATTTTTATCATTATTGGAAAAGTATTGTAAAATTACCGGAATTACCGGTAAAAAATTGGCAAATTACCGGTAAAATTTGAAGAACCTTTTTTGCGATTTACCGGTATTACAATCCCTAGTGCTTATAGCAGATAATGACAAGTATACACTTACAATTACTTAAGATAGTCAGATGGACGAAAATCTTAAAGCAGTCGAGCTAAAATAATTAAGAACCTATTATTGAAAATTGTACCAACAGTTAAAAGAAAAAAAGCTTTGTTGTTAAAGTTGTAATGTTTTCTTTGTTTCTTACTATGCTCTAGGCCCGTGTATTGCGTAAAAACTTTCGAGAGTTCAACCACCTTGTTATGACGAACACGAAACATAAATAATAATAATAAATAGAACAGAAGAAACGAATCCTGTGCAACGTTTCCCGTCCGAAGGTAAAAAACTCCAAGTGTCTTTTCAAGTAAATATCTCACAGAAAAATAACTATAGGTAACGTATTCTGTTTGATATTGAGGTAATATCGTAAAAGTATTACGACTCAAGAAAAGTGAAATTTGTGTTGGCAATAGGTGCAACACGTAAAAGAACATAATATAGAAGTCTCATTTCTTTGAGATTCAGAATAAAAATCGAATTAAGGACGGAAAATTCTGATTTATAATTCTGTATCGAATATTCGTTACAAAATAAATGTCTAAATATCTTCAAAAGTTCATAAAACACTTTTTTTGTGAACCAGTAACAGTACCATTCTTTACATTACACCTTAAACACCTCACACAACGTATTTGATCACATGTCAAGTCAAACGGACGCCTGCCATGTCTATCATCATCGACACTAACAGAACCCTCTTGGTAACGTTGTACGGTATGCGCCAGAATAAAGGACTGAAAACCTAGGCTTTATTAACAAAAAATTACAAAAACTTTAACAACTTAAACTAGAAATAAGTCAATTTTCTGCATTTCTGAGATATAAAACATGTAAAATGTGCTGGCCGTTTCGTTCCAGGCAGCACTCGTAGCGTTTCCGAAGATTATCAAACATGTTTGTAAAAAGAGGCTGCTGCATTCTTCTGATGTTCGTTGCAATCTTTTTACGTAGTTCATCAATGGTTGCCGATAGATTCTCTCGAAAAAAGGATTGTTGTAGCATACCCCAAACGTAAGCATCAGGCGGTGTGAGATCAGGTGAATGAGCAGGATATGGAAAGTTCGTACAACGGGAAATTACGCGGTCATCAAAATTGATAAGGCAGATCAAGGGATTCTCTCGTTGTCTGGCAAGTAGCCCCATCCTGTTGGAACCATTGGGTACCGAGTCGAAGGTTTTTGGCGCGGCAGAATATTCTGAGATCTCTCAGGAATGGTGTTGGAATCGTCTCTCTAAATCGCACCTGATTCACAGTAACAGCATTTCGATTTTTGTCTTCCACAAAATGAGGACTCAGCATGGCGTTAGTAGATACTTCACACAAAATTGTCACCCGCTCACTAGAAAGGGGTTTCTCTACGAAAACATCTGGCCGTTTAAAAAATCGACTTGACTGTCAATCAATAAATCCAGTCAGATGGATGCTGCATTCGTCGTTCGTTAGAAAACCATACATTCGAAAGGAACATTGGATCATCGTAAACCATTGCTAACGTTGAAGCACAATACACAACTCCCGCCTGCTTGTCTGCATAATTCACACTTCGTCCAATCTGTATTTTATAGGCACTCCCATATTTTTTGAACATTCTTCGAGTAGACGTGACTAATATTCATCTTCATAGACGTTCCTCGGAGACTTCTCTTTGGAGATTCTAACACCTGTTCGAAGAGCCTTCCTTAATTCGCATTAGTTGTTACGGTAACTGGACGACCAGTGCAGCCTCTGCGTTGTGTTAGAACACTTAATGTGCGTCGAAGTTTTTCAACGACTCTTAACATATCCTTGTTACTTGGTAGTGGCTTCTAAAAATTATCTCTAAATTGATTGAAAACCACTTACAAACCAGGTCCATTCGACCACCCAGTTTCATATGAGCGAAAATAATGCTCAACAATAAAGCATTTTTCTTACGTTTTAAGCACCATTTCGTATCGTTTTGACATTACATTCGAACAAACAAATATTACTGAGTTTCCGTGACAACCATTGCCACATTTATCACTTGATGTTTTTATATTTTAACACTCCGTTGCTCGCGCTCACTTTTGCTACGTTAGTGATCGCGTGGGATACTATGGTATCCCATTCGCAATAATAGTTTTTAACGACTTTTAAAAAATTATTTTTGATTGTTTGTAATATACAACATGAACATTACAATTATAACAGAAATGCATTACAAAAAAAAGTTGCGTTAATGTTTATTACAATTTTCTAAATAGGTAGTCGCATTTTTCGCCTCACTCCTGGTTTCTGGCAATTCAGCGATTATATTACGTGCAGCTGTTCTTTTATTTTTTTGAAAACATTCTTTCTCCAGTGAGTAAAGTTATCTTTGTAAGTATCTACTTTGTATGAATCGTTATCGCTACCAGAATTGATGTCTTGCTCTGTTTCCGATTCATGTTCGCTAAGATTTTCTCCCCCGTCTTCATAGTCTTCCAAAACACCTTCGGATTCTTCATCTTCACTGTCTTCAATATATTCTTCGTTCTCCTCAATTTCCCCTAACCACTTACACCACTGCTCTGGATTTTTACTTTGGGACATGGTCTAACTTTCACGAAATGAATATATAATTGCAAACAAAAAAAATGCATACGTAGGAATTTAGAATGTTCAAATCGGAAGATATTATTTTAAAGATTTCAAATTATCAATAACAATCGTTTATACAAATAAGGAAGCAACAATATAATAGTAAAAACAAAAATAAAATGAAAAATACCTTACGAACAAAACTCGAGCTATAAAAATAAAAATCACGTTAGTGATCGCGAGGGATACTCAGGTATCCCAAGCGTAATTTTTTTAAGTTGTCAGCTTTTGTAGCACTAGTCACTGATAAGCAATAATGCTAACTAAGTCTACAACATAAGATGAAAAGGTACTGAAATGACGAAGGCATAATATTGTGCCATTTGACAAAAATTTGCAGAAATTCATCACTGGGATATACTATAGTATCCCGCGCGAGCACTAAATTTCAGTGTCTTTTGTTCTAGCGCATACTGTACTACTTATAAACTTTGGATTGGTCAGAGGACCTAATCATTATAACTGATTAATAATTTCTAAACAGTATCATCGCAGTTTGAAATCTGCGCTGTAATGACAACTTCTCAGGAATGCTAACGACGTCATCCAGAATGCGCAGGAAAAGGTTTCAAAAATTAAGCTCCAGGAATGCTTTTAACACTCGGCAAACGCGTGTTTGAAGGATATGTGGTATTAACCTTTAAGAGCTAACGTGCGGTCTCTGAGACCGACGGGACCGAATTATTCCGATAAATGATAGATGGATTCGAATATCGTGCTGGGTCGTTCAGTAGCTTCATATTATATGTAGATGTTGCTTGTGCCAAAACGGCAGCAGAAATGCGTGTATAGTTTTTTTAACTACATCAAATTTCGGTCTCAGAGACCGACGTTAGCCTTGGTGTAATTAAAGTAAAGGTAATGGAGCTGCTGGTTTAGTGTTTTATTTTAAGTAATAATTATCCTAATAGTGTAAAAATCGATTACGAACAACAACAAAATTACTTGCAAAGACTTTTTGAAGAATTGTTTTAGAGACACTAGGTATGGAGTTACTTAAGCCACATGCAAGACGCAGAGCACTTGCAAAATATCTACGCAGGACGCCTTCAAGAAATTTTTCAAATAACACTGAATGTTTCAAATAATGAACAGGCACATGGGCGCTGCTTTAACTGCAGTAGTAAAAAAAGTAGAAAAACCAAATATAAGTGCTATATATGCAGTAAGTTTAGGTGTATGGGACACATAAAAGGCATATTATGTGTAGAATGCTCTGCAAATATATAGTACTTTTTATAGTGAAAAGTTACGTTATACTATAAATACTTTTTTGTGCTAAACCTGAATTTTACTTAATTTATAATGTAAATAACCTATTTCAGATGTTTTTTCTTTATTTTTTTAATTTTTTGTTTGTTTTTGTTTCATTTAAAAAATATGTATACGTTTTTGTAAGGGTTATTTTACATAGTTTTTTTTTGTAAAAAACGAGCGAAATATATTTTTTTTAAATTTAAATTGTTTTTATATACAGTCTACTACATGTCTTATAAATTTCAGATTAAAATTATTTAAAAAATATATTTTTCTGTTATATTTTATTTTTGGTCTATGAGACCGACGTTAGCCTTTATGTTCAAATTAAAAACGGTAGCCCTCCCTGAAAGGTTAATAATAGTAATATTGTAGGTTATGTAAATAAAGGCATTCCTGAAATATTTTAACCCTACAGTGTATTAGCTACTACAATTTTACCTTAACCTACTTAACCAAGCCGAATTAGCAAAAAATTAAGAAAGTAAAACCAAATACATATTACCTTGCTCTTAGAAATGAGCTTCCTTTACTGATTTAAATTAAAAATAGTAGTTCTTGAATGTTCCCCAGTTGATTTTACAAACGCTTATTGTTTCCAGTTCTACATTTCGGGCGAATATATTTCCTCCTGTCTTGGACGTTGAAACCTGCCAGCATCAAATCACGCCCGTCTTGACTGCTCTGCAGCAGTTTGAATCCGTTGTAACAAACAAATTTCAGTGTAATATCGACAATCGCGAAAGTAAGGAGGTGCACAAGGGGAATTTATCGTTTGCCTTTAATCGGCAACCTGATTTTCTCCGAAGTGTTTAAATCAGAATTGTAATAACTTGCTTGTCACTGGCACGTGCCAGACTACCTTGTATTAAAACAGGATTATACGCGAATTAGAATTCCAGATTCGTAACTACCTCCTACAAGAACATTTAGGCTTATCGTATTCTCACGCAACCTGGTTCGATATAAATTTCTTTGTAAGTTGTATCTTGATCTTAAACGGCTATGACAAGAAAAAATGAACGACATTTCTAAGCGCTCATAATCTGAATATACCTAGATAAGGATTATATTACATTTCTTGATGTAAATCTGCTTCTATTAAGTTGTTTCGTGCGATGCGACTAATTTCCTGGTAGGTATGAATAAAACGAATGCTATACACATTCAAATAAACTGTAATAACTGTAGTTAACAACATTTTATTCGAAATTGCTTTAAATGCAAGTGTTTCGTTTAATTTGTTAAATGAGAAGATTCAAGGGTAGGAGTTCATTAAAACAATGTATGCCAAGTAAGACTATCGGAAGAGGATAGAAAATTTGGTCTTTGGCAAACAAATTACGTTAATAACGGGTTACAACTAAAAATCCGCACTAAATATCTTACAAAACATCAATTCAGTATGTCACCACTTGTTTAATAATTAGTATTACAATGTTACAACTTGCCATAAACTAGACTTTAAGCCTAATGGTTTGCTACATAAGGTCTATAATCTGCCACTTTACGTAATTTTGTTCTAATACTGCTACAAGCACGCTGTATGCCACTCGTGTTCATTTTTTTAATGCACGTTTTTATTCTACGCTTCAACTGTTTTATGCTTTTTGCATGCCATCCATTTTCATATACTAAGGCACTTAAATACCCAAAAAAATCTTCAATCGGTCGACATTGAGGTACATTTGTTGGATTGTGCATTTTAGGCACAAATGGGATATTTTGGGTGTTAAGGAACTCTATTATGTTTTCTTTGCATAATGTGAAGATGCTTTATCGGGCCAAAATACAAATTCGTCGTTATAATGGAACTTTCGGATAAACGGAATTAAAATTTTTGCCAAACATTCATTTAGATATGTTTCTTGATTAATCGCCAACCCATTTTCTTTAAAATACGGCTCAGAAATACCCTCACAGGACACGGCTATGTACAACATGACTTTTGGTTCAAATTTTTTCTTCATTTTGTATTTCACATTAGGAAATGTAGTAGAAGGATCGTCGGTGTAATATACATCATTTCCAGACATTTGAGATTTGCTTAAAGTGAAATAACTTTCGTCGTTTAAAATGAAATTTTTCCCCTTTAAATTATTTAACATCCATCGACAATTTGATTTTACTGTAGTTATCTGTTCATCTGTGTAACATGGAGACTTTTGTTTCTTTCTAGCTTTTATATTTAACATTTTTAAAGACTTTGAGATATACTGTTGAGAGCAATTGAATAATTTAGCAGCTTGATTTTGGCTCACCCCTGATTTGTTGTTAAATTTAGCTTTCAACTTCCTTAAATTCTTTTTCGTCATAATTTTCGCTTTTCTACCAGATCCGACCGTTCGTTTCACTGAACCACGCGTCAAAATATCATAAATTGTGCGTTTTGGTATCCCTTCTTTAGTAAAATGTTCTACAAGGTATTTTTTTCCAAGATAATTATGCATATTGAAAAAGTTTACAACACGTTCTCGAACAGTTCCTTCTTTGGATGACATTTTTGACGTTTACAAAAGAAGTGTTACAACAAAACAAAAAAAGTGGTACAGTAGTCATAGCATGCTAACTGTTAGTGTCATGAAAGTGACATTAAAAGCAACCAGGCATGGGCCACTTGATTCTAAGTTTAGTGCGGATTTTAAGTTGTAACCCGTTAATATAAATTTGAAATTTGAAATTTACAGTGGCAGAAAAGGGACATTATCGAAAAAGTTTCGGAGCACGAGTTATAACAAATTTAAAGGAGGGATTGGAAGGAAAAAAACATCGTTTATTTGTTGATAACTATTTTCATTCGTATCAGTTGCTTGTAGATTTAAAAAAAGAAGATGTATTTGCCTGTGTTACAATAAACGTTTGACGAAAAAAATTAATTGACAAGTTTTTGAAACAGGGTAACATATATTGGAAGATGAGCGATAAAGGAATATCAATTCTTAAATGGAAGGATAAAAGGTGTGTTCATCTTTTGTCTAAGTTCCATAATCCTACAGAAATTGCCAACGTACGTAGGAGACAAAAAAATGGTGAACTTATTGATGTTAGTTGCCCACATGTCCTTGTTGATTATGACATTAATATGCTATTTGTGGGTAAATTCGTTCAAATAAAATCAAATTAAGAATTAAATCGCATAAGCCATAAATAGTGGCATAGAATATTTTTTAATTTTCTCAATGCAAGCATAGTTAATTCCTACATTTTATTTAAATTTCAAGCGAATACCATATCCCAAAAACAATTCCGGCGGCAAGTAATTGATGGATTGGTGGCAAAACAATTAGTATCACTGAATGCCCAATAAGTAGAAACAAAAAAGCACAAGCCTACAGTATCCTGAGAACTAAGAATAACAAGTTTTGCTCATCAACCAGAGAGCGGTTCAAGAAAAAGAATTGCAAACTACAGTAAAAAAAAATTCAAGTCTAGTTAACGAAAATCAAATACTATCCAGGAAAAACTACAGTTTCAAAATAAAACTGTTTCCGTTAAGAAGCCCATGGCCTTCCATTAAGGGAAAACATGAGAACCTTAAAAATGCAAACACCAAATACAAGCCCATGGGCTTCTTAACGGAAAAGCTCGGTACGCACAGAATGGAATTGCCACTTTGTTTATTTGAATCAAAGACACGTTTTCAGGACTATCGAAAAGAAGTAAAATAAAAGAAAATATTACAATTTGTGATAAATCAAGCTGCTCAAAATTTCTCATTACTGGCATAGTGGTACATAAGGTGTTACCAGGAGTTGCTGGACCGGACGAGGATGCTTAAACATGTTATTCTCTTTTTTTATTCTGTTTTACTCTTTCAAATGTATTTAGTTTCGTTGTTAATAAATAATTTTTAATTTCGTGTGCAGCATGGACAAAAATATGTCTGCTTTTTATGTGCCTGTAGGAGTTAAACCTTATATTATTAAAAAGAGGGAGAAAGGCCTTTCCATAATCATAAGTACATAGTTAACAATGGTTTTCATTAAAATAGAACTTTGTAATTTATCTAAGAATTTTTTTCCCCCAAAAATATTTTTGTACCATTAAGTATAACAGAGTCATTAACGATGTAATGAAATTCCCATTATGATTTTTGTTTATTATCTTTTATTATCTAGCGTGCCATGGAACTTTTTTAAAACATTAAAGCGTCACTGGCTAGGTCTTAGAAAGGGGAACACTTTGTCTAATTTAAATTGCTTTGCAGCTCTTACCGTTTACGAGATCCTAGTGGTGGCCCTTCTAAATGGACCACCCTGTAAATATAAATAAATAAATCTTGACTCTATATTATGAACATCTGTTAATATTAAAAAACAAAATAATATGTAACAACTTCATTCTTTGCCAATTTGTCTTCACAAAGCGAATTTCGCAGTGTCGATGGTAAAACAGCTAAATAAACAAACAGACTGCATGTTTTTTTTTTGTTACTTGCATCTCCATGTTAAATTTTCCTGTAAATATTGGCTCACTAGTGAGTTTGTGTTTAATATTGGAAAAGCAAATTTGGTAGCAACTACTCGGTTTATCGGCCATATAAACCCGATCGTAAATCGCAATACAGAGCAATGCTCTTTGCAAATACGAAATAAAATCAACCTCACTCCTGGTAGTCCATGAAACTAACGTAGGAGGACAGCTACGTCCTTCATAAAGTTGGAGTAGTTGATTAAATAGAAACTGTTGGTGTATTAAACTAATTCAGAAGTAAGCTCCAGACAATATTGAATTGCTTTTAAGATTGTGTAAATATAATTATGATAAAAAAAGTTATTTGTTTAACGAGAACGGAAAGTAATACTTTACAGCCGGAGGGTTAAATGGTGCAGGCTGAGACGTAGGCGAGGGCTAGAAGAATGCAAGGGCCGCACATTACTTTCTATTTGAAGTAATAAGACTATTGATTCAAGGACATATCATAGCAAGATCAGCCCTAGCGTGCCGTTACTATAAAAATACAACAAACTAACTTTACAAAGATTAAAATTTTATTCTAATAAATCGCTGAGCTTGCTTTTTACGTTCCACTGGGTTCCAGTACAAGAGTGTTTAATACTCTTGCGTTTGTAGTATGATATCAAATAGAATAAACAGGACGCTAGCTATTGAGAAAACCTTTAGAATCATAATTCCAACACGGGACCAATAGGAGCGTCAAGAAATAGAGCTAAATGGCTTGGTCTGGTATACGGACGGATCAAAAACGCAAACTGGCACAGCCTGCGGAATATGGGGAGCAGCACAACTGAGTCAAGGCACATCTGTGAGCCTTGGACAGTGTGTATTACAAGTCGAAGTATACGCTATGCAATTATGTGCACAAACGCTAATTAAAAGATATTTTAATAATAAAAGAATCTTCATAGTTTCCGACAGCCAAGCAGCGTTAAAGGCTCTTGGCTCGTCGGAAGTAAACTCAAGAACTCGTTCTGAACTGCATCCGGGCACTAAACGTGCTAGGAAGCAGGAATAATGTTAAACTAGTATGGTGCCCAGGGCACACTAATATACCAGGGAACGAGATGGCAGATTGCCTAGCCAAGATTGACAGCGAGACACCTTTCTTCGGACCACAACCCGCAGTTGGTATATCCTATGGAACAGCCAAGCGGTGTCTTAACCCTCAGAGTACCAGGCTGCAAGAATGCACGTAAGGTACCACGCGGGGTCACTCATAAACCCCAACTTAATCTCGGTAATTATGATATAATTTAGCAATATTTCTCCGTGTTTATTTGTTATAAGTCTTCTTAGTCTATTTATCAACATTATTACTTACTTTTATATTCCTAAAAATTGGTTTCTCATAAAAAAAACTGACTTACGGTCTATATGTGACATGCGGGAAATTTGATGGATAAAACAAAATTGTTACATGTTTCAAAAATCATAAAGATTTATTAAATATAATCAAAATATTGTTATTCGTTGTTGATGCAATCTTTTTTACATACTAATGTTTTCGTTTGCACCCTATGGGTTTCACAAATTGCACGATTACAGCGGGCGCAAACAATAGAGGACTTCCTGTCCTCCTTGCGTGTACAATGGACACATCTTCTCCGTTTTACCAAGGGTCGGGAGATTATCATCTTCTTCAGAATCTGAAGAAAAATGATCACAGCTTTCGTCCTCAGAATCAGCTCCGAACATTGTATCTTCATCTTCTGAGACTTCTGATCTTCTTCATCACTACTTAGGGTCATATTTTCAGCTATTTGCTGCAGTTCTTTCTCACTCAAAATTTTCTGCGACATGATCACTAACGTTCAAGATCGGACTAATGATTTCTCAGACACTATTTATATACATCGACAACAGCTTTGCATGCAATCTCCTCTTATACAAATTCGGTACTTGAAGTACCAGGCGGGGTCGGTGAGTGACCCCAGCCAACAATATAGCGATATTATGGATGTTAAGAATTCAAAATAAATTTCAAGGCTGGAATTATGTTTCTAAAGGAAAAAAAAATAAAAGTCGTAAAAGGAGAAATCCGTAAAAACAGTAATAAAATTCACAATATATTGATAGTGGGGTCACTCAGTGACCCCGCCTGGTACTCTGAGGGTTAATGACATATTTATACAAGGGCAAAAAGCTCATTGGAAAAAAGTTGCAGGACAAGCCCATTCTAAGGCTATTCTGTCAATGATCTCTAAAGAAAAGACAGAAGAAATGCTTAGGATGAACACTGAACAGAGTAGACATCAGAGCAGCCACAGGACTCGTGTGGACTAAACAAACACTTCTACATAATAGGGATCTCAGAGACCAATATATGCAGAGGATGTGATGAAGAAAAAGAAACTCCACGTAATATGCCAGTGTGAAGTATTCCTACACTATCGGCGTAGACTTCTGTAGATGGAAAAAGCCAACCAAGAAGAGTTAAGAAAAACACCTTTAAAGAATAGCCTGGAGTTTTTCCAAAACTTGGGACCTTCAAGGGGGTATCACCAGAGAGCACAATAATAGGTGGCAGTACAGTAACCCGAAAGGGGACCACCTCCGCGGAAATAATAAAAATTATAAATTGCGTGTATCATACAGTAAAAAAATAACACTAAAACCTGTGAACTTATCATTGATACAAATAGAGTAAAGATATGTTGGTGAATCACAATTTAAGAAGGGAGAATATAACGTTTAAAATCATAAGGGACAAATTTATTAAATTTTTTTTTTCTAAATCAATTTTAATCACACATTCTCGAAAATATTTTACTCGTTTTCATTTATTGAATATTTAAGACAAAGGTTTGTAAGGTTTTTGTTTTAATTCGTTTCTTGTCAAAGCAGTCCAAATGACTTACAATAAATAACATCTTGACGTGAAATTTTTAATCCGCTTTATTATCCTGTAACATTAGCTGGGTTCGTTTGATGAATAAGTAGCGGTAATTAGTGAACGTAGAGCCGTTATCAGTCAGTCCCCGAGGCAGGAAAATTGTGATTCGACTGAACTCGGCACGGCCTGGCACTAGCATCAAAAAACATTCCTTCGTTTTTTATTCTGCTCACTCCATGACATTAACAAATATTTCCACTTTGTTTCAATTTTGTTGGAAATTTGTATGTTTTTATCTAAAAGAATATTGAACATTCATACAATAGAACTTTCATGCAATAGAAAAAAGTTATGATTTAATTTTTTATGCACAGTAAATGGTGATTGAAAATATTTTACTTTCACAGTATTATTGAATTTTTTTATGGTAAACAATATTTGTTGCCAGGGACCAAACGCAATTGCTACTGAATTTGTAGTGCACAAAATCTATCGAACCGCAAATAAAACTGAACCGTTTGGTGTGAATCAATTGAATTTGGTTTTACCGGTCATGCTAGGATTCAAAGCGGTAATTTTTTAATGCAAATTATTTATTTACATAATTAGTAATTACATTTGACCAATAATTTAATAATTTATCAATTTACATAAGTTTAACTAAAAATGACTTATCTATTGATCAAAAAATATGTCTGTAGTCAAAATGCAGTATCTGTTTTATATTTTAAGAATTGTATCTTTTCATCTGTTGCAATCTTATCATAAACGAGAATAAACAAACCGAAAAGTAAAATTTTTCTAAGTCGGTAACCGAAACTAAACCGTTATTCTTTGCGGTTTGCGTCTCTAGGCATAACTTACCGTTACTAATGTAACTACACCTAAATAAAAATGTGTAAGACATGTTTTAATATTTTTCAATAAGATATTTGATCGTAAATTAACTTCTTTCTGATTGCGCAACGATTTCATATCTTTAAACTATCCTAAAAACGTAAACACGAACACCTGAAATTAGTTACATGTAGTTTTTACATATTTTTTCATCTATTGAAACCAGGGTGGATAAAAATCATGATTTTTTTAAAAAAATTAGAAAATTGATTTATTTGATTTAAATCAGATTTTTTTGATTTAAAACAGATTTTTTTGATTTAAATCAAATGTACCATATACCATATTATCGAATTTAGTGACATATTCACATGCTATTTCTGTTTTGTGCTAATATATTTAATAACCAATATATTTGATTCATTGGTGAATTTTTGTCAAAATGAAAAATTAAATATAATGATTAAGAATTTTGAAAAAATCAGTGCTAAATGGTGATGTTTAATTAATTATATACAGGGTGAGCCATTAGTGCGGGATCGGTCGATTGTGGCTAAACGGCTTGAGATATAAAGTTGATTCAAATGCTACTTTATACAGTTTTTTCTAAACAACACAAAAAAAATATTTTCAAATATACAGGGTGAGTCACCTTTCTGGAACTAATAGCAACTTTTATATTTCAAATACAACACCTAATTTTTTATTTAATATTTTTGACGATTTCATTTTAGCTTTGCATCAATATAAAATACTACAGGTTTTTATACGGCGTTGTAAAAAAAAAAAAAAAATTGTAAATTATTCAAGGTTTTAAGTCTTTATTTAAAAAAATCTCCTGAAGTTATTTTGAAGTACAGAGTTTTAATTTGGTATGGACATGCATTTTTTGTTAAGTATGTCCTATACCAAAACTCATACCTTTCGAGATATTCGACATTTTTCTTCAAATCGTTATTGAAGCAATAGAGTGCCGTGGAAATTGAAAAAACTGACTGTTCACTTGGCTAACGTCAAAAACTTGTCATTTATTTTTTGAATTATTGCATTTCCACAATGAATACTACTTTACAAGAGCAAATTGATATGGTTTATTCACCATTTCATGTATTTAATTACTAATAGTACTTAATACAATTTTGTTTTATTATAAATATTATATTGTACTCATATAATCTGTGATTTAAATTGATATTTTTTTTTTTTAAATCACTTGATTTAAATCAATGATTTTTTTTTAAAATCACTTGATTTAAATCATGATTTAAATCGTGATTTAAATCAATTGATTTAAATCTGCTCAACCCTGATTGAAACACATAAAAACACTTACAGAAACAACCTGTAACTATTGCTTTATTCATAGAAACGCAGGGACTCATATTTTTCTAGAAACAGGCACGACATTGTAAGAAGCACCCTTCAAAGTTGTTTGTACTTCTCATATTCTAACAATGGGGTCACGATATTTTTTGCTAGAATCTAATCAAGGCTGTGTTTGTTGCATCAAAGACATCAAAAATAAATGTTTTGCAGAGTTGTACGTGGCATTGATGATCTACAAAAGAAAAATAGGGAAAAAACTGTAAAATTGAATACTTAAGGTAATTTTTGCGATCGCTTTGGCCATAAAACCGTAATAGGTAAAATCAAAATTCTTCTATTTACCAATGCGCGCATCCTTTACAAGTAACGTGGTGCAAAGTTTTTGGAAATATCTTAAAAGGTACCGGAGGAAAACGCGAAAACGAAACTCCTGCAAAAGCGCTATGCTTTGAGTAATTTTGGTATTTCTGTTATAACTAAATCTTTCTGACTTGCGGAGCCGTTTCATATAGAAAAAACCGCTTTTACAATGGTCTCGTTTTTCTTACTTTTCTCCAGATATTTCCAAAAAATTTGAACCATTTTACTTCCAAAAAATGCGCGCACTGGTGAATAATAATCGTTGATTTTATTTTTAACGGTTTAACGGCCAACGCAATCGCAAATATGACCTTTATTATCTTATTTTTCAGTTTTTATACTATGTATTTTATGTAAATCAACAATGTCACGTATAAAACATTTATTTTTGATGTTTTTGATGCAATAAACACAACATAATCGTGACCCTCCCTTCTAAGTAGATTTATAAAGGAGTTAAGGATTATAAAAATATACAGTTTGTTCCGTTTAAAATGTGAACGGTTGAACCGGAAGTCGTTTTGTGACCTAACTGAACAGATGCTGGCGACAACATTTCGTGACCCTACCTTGTAGGCAGGGCTCTCAACCGAAAACAAATTTTGTTAACGTTTAACCGAAAGCGAAATCTTTATTTTTATAACGGCTTCTGTCTGTAAAAACCGATTTAACTTACAAACCGGTTGTTAAATCCGGTTTTTAACATTATTTAGATTAGGAATACGAAGTATGAAAACATATTAGGTATCTATTTATAATTTTATAATATATGTAGATTGTAGATATAATCAAGTGTTCAGTAATGACTTCTGGTAAACTAATCGCATTTAATCCAGATTTTGTATTTTTTAAAGTAATTTTCGTTAAAAAAACGTCTAATTATTTTGATTAAAGGTTACCGTTTTTTTTGCCATAAAAATAACGGTTTCGGTTTCGGTTAGAAATCGCTTTTACGGACAAAAAGTAACGGTTTACCTTTTTTTTTTAACCAGTTTAAAAAACCGATTCTATGCCCTGCTTGCTCGTAATTATCTACTTACGATTTTAAACAATTTGACAAACCATTAAACAAAAAAAAAACTATCGTAAAGATTTTAGGAAAGAAAATTAGAATATTAAAAGTTTTACGAAACCTTCATTGCAAGAAAATGTAAAAGCCCTTAAATTTTTGACATTTTGTGTATTTAATAACGATTTATAAATACTTTTATTATTTTCTTATGTTAATATTTATAAGATTAATTAAAGGATCTTTTGTACAAATGCTAGCCAGACCTGTTCAGCAGCAACAACAAAATTTTTTATTTACTTACATTTCATTGGCAGAGATATACATTTAAAACTAAATTCATTGATTAATGTATCATAATTTTTATCAACAAAATAGTTTGTGTTGCAAAATTTCTTTGAAAACTGAATACATTATATTTCATTGAACTTAATCAATATAATTTTGTATGAACGTCGTTGTCAATGATGATTGTTGCTACGATAGCTACGTGTGAGTAAATAAATAATAAAGTAAGGTTAGTGCGGTACAAGATATCTTTCATTTAGGGATATTTTTTAATGAAACCTATTTGTACATCGATTTCTAATTTAATTTCTCACGTGCGTTACTTATTTTTGTTATTTTGCGACGTGCGATTAGTTAATTGTGAAACGTAGGTGTGCACCTAATATGGTGTTTAGCAACAATTAAAACTTTTGAAATTGCTTCCAGAGTTAGTGTTATGTTAGCAATTCGGCCGGCGAAATAAATACAGCTGCAAAATAACACATTACGTTAGATTTTAGTAGTAAAGCGTCAAGAGAAAGAACTTTATATCGTGAACAAAGCTAAAAGTAAAACAGTTTTATACATCAAAACTTTCTTTGTTGTTGCGCGTCGTACCAAAAGTTCAAGATTTCAAACAAAACCGATCTCAAGTAGGGTTAAGCAAGGAATTCAGATTCGAGAATCTCAAGTCGTAATTTTTGAAATAGCTTTAGGGTTTCGAGAGTACAAAACTTAAATTACTTTAGTTTTGGATTAGTTGCGTTAACACAATAATTCTTAATTTACCTAACTTATTCTAAGTCATTAGGAAGTTTAATAAAAAAATGTGTCGAGGCGCAAGGGTCGTGAGAAAGATTCGAAGACGAAAATATTTACACACCCGTCAGCTCAATATACGTCGATCGGTTAAGTCAAGATCGAATACATGAAATTGTTGATTGATCTGGAGATATTTTTCAAACAGCAGGCCGATTTAGTTTTGCTGCCATTGCTGTTTGTAGTTTCGCAACACCTGTAGGCCAGTGTACGCATATACAAGGTGAGTCATTAGTGGGGGATCGTTCGATTGTAGCTAAACGCTGTGAGATAGAAAAATGATTCAAACGGTATTTCATACAGTTTTTTCTTCCGAACACGATAAAAATATTTTGAAATATACAGGGTGAGTCACCTCTCTGGAACTTGTACACTAATGTGAATATATGTTACTGTAAAAGCCAGGACGGTAAATTCTAGCATTTACCGTAGCGAGGTGGTAAAAGTTCGAAATTTGCTTCATTTTAACTATTTATTTTTAAAATAAGCTTTGATCAACATGACCCTCTATTGTTGACCGAATGAACGAGGGTCAGGTTGAAGGTTAGTTAAAGCTCTTTTTTACGAAAACAAACGTAGTAGCCCGAAATGGAAGCGTTTACAAGCTTAGCTTCATGGTAAATATTTATTTTGGAAAAAGCTTTAACCAACTTTTACCTGATCCTCGATTACTGACCAAACGAACTAGAATCAGTTTAAGGGTTAGTTTCAGGGGTTTGGAGCGGAGCGCGGAGCTGGAGCGCGGAGCAGTGGAGCAATGGGTTTTTGCCCGGAGCGGGAGCGGAGCCCGGAGCAAAGAATTTTGATTGCTCCACTGCTCCACTTTACTATTATAAACTACTTTTTTTTTTAATGAATTATTCTCATGGGTATAGTATTTAATAAAATTATAAATAAACTAAATTTGATTTTTTTAAAGTAAAATTATTATAATGTAACTTTTCTGAATATTAATTTTCATTATTTTGTATTTGAATTTTGAAAAATTGTTTTTAAAAACAAATTTTCAAATAAAAAACTTATTTTATTAATATTTGGAGCGCGGAGCGGAGCGGGAGCGGAGCTGGAGCAAGCATCTTGATGCCGGAGCGGAGCTGGAGCGGAGCAACTAAAAAATTGGACTGCTCCAAACCCCTGGTTAGTTTGAGCTTTTTTAAATTGAAAACAAAAGCGTAAAAGCCCAAATTGAAAGCATATACAAGCTTTTCGTACTGTCGTACTGTCGTACTTTCAACACTTCACTTTGAAAAATGTTAGGATTTATGGAACCAGTGGCGGACAGGGCCGGCGGGACACCGGGAGAAATCCCGGTGGGCCAGTCGCTCTGGGGCCGCGATATGTTTGCTTCTAAAGTTAGTGCACTTGATGTTGAAAAATCTAACATTGATCAAGATTTGCACTCATCAACACGACAAACGAAGACAATATTACCTGCCCCGTTGAAACAAACAAAATTCATAACTCCGTTATTAGCCTACAGAAAATTTTGATTCGGTGTTCAAAATGCACCTAAAAGACTGGCGCATCCGACGACGTAAAGAAAGCGCAAATAAAACACTTTTTGATATCATCCACGGCCGTCTGAAAAAGGTCCGGCAATATGCCAGGAGTTCGCTCGTAAAATAAAAACATCTCAGTCTATAAAAAAATTCGTTACTCCGTTATAAGCCTCCAGAAAAATTTGATTCGGTGTTCAAAATGTAGCTAAAAGATTGGCGCATCCGACGACGTAAAGAAAGCGTAAATGAAACACTTTTTGATATCATCCACAGCCGTCTGAAAAAGGGCCGGCAATATGCCAGGAGTTCGCTCGTAAAATAAAAACATCTCGGTCTATAAAAAAATTCGTTACTCCGTTATAAGCCTCCAGAAAATTTTGATTCGGTGTTCAAAATGTAGCTAAAAGATTGGCGCATCCGACGACGTAAAGAAAGCGCAAATAAAACACTTTTTGATATCATCCACGGCCGTCTGAAAAAGGTCCGGCAATATGCCAGGAGTTCGCTCGTAAAATAAAAACATCTCAGTCTATAAAAAAATTCGTTACTCCGTTATAAGCCTCCAGAAAAATTTGATTCGGTGTTCAAAATGTAGCTAAAAGATTGGCGCATCCGACGACGTAAAGAAAGCGTAAATGAAACACTTTTTGATATCATCCACAGCCGTCTGAAAAAGGGCCGGCAATATGCCAGGAGTTCGCTCGTAAAATAAAAACATCTCGGTCTATAAAAAAATTCGTTACTCCGTTATAAGCCTCCAGAAAATTTTGATTCGGTGTTCAAAATGTAGCTAAAAGATTGGCGCATCCGACGACGTAAAGAAAGCGCAAATAAAACTCTTTTTGATATCATCCACGGCCGTCTGAAAAAGGGCCGGCAATATGCCGAGAGTTCGCTCGCAAAAATAAAAACATCTCAGTCTACGAAAAAATTCGTAACTCCGTTATTAGCCTCCAGAAAATTTTAATTCGGTGTTCAAAATGTAGCTAAGAGACTGGCGCATCCAACGATGTAAAGAAAGTGCCAATAAAACACTTTTTGATATCATCCACGGCCGTCTGAAAAAGGTCCGGCAATATGCCGATAGTTCGCTCGCAAAAATAAAAATATCTCAGTCTACGAAAAAATTCGGAACTCCGTTATTAGCGGACCGAAAATTTTGATTCGGTGTTCAAAATGTAGCTAAAAGACTGGCGCATCCAACGATGTAAAGAAAGTGCCAATAAAACACTTTTTGATATCATCCACGGCCGTCTGAAAAAGGGCCGGCAGTATGCCGAGAGTTCGCTCGCAAAAATAAAAACATCTCGGTCTACAAAAAAATTCGTAACTCCGTTATTAGCGGACCGAAAATTTTGATTCGGTGTTCAAAATGTAGCTAAAAGACTGGCGCATCCAACGATGTAAAGAAAGTGCCAATAAAACACTTTTTGATATCATCCACGGCCGTCTGAAAAAGGTCCGGCAATATGCCGATAGTTCGCTCGCAAAAATAAAAATATCTCAGTCTACGAAAAAATTCGGAACTCCGTTATTAGCGGACCGAAAATTTTGATTCGGTGTTCAAAATGTAGCTAAAAGACTGGCGCATCCAACGATGTAAAGAAAGTGCCAATAAAACACTTTTTGATATCATCCACGGCCGTCTGAAAAAGGGCCGGCAGTATGCCGAGAGTTCGCTCGCAAAAATAAAAACATCTCGGTCTACAAAAAAATTCGGAACTCCGTTATTAGCGGACCGAAAATTTTGATTCGGTGTTCAAAATGTAGCTAAAAGACTGGCGCATCCAACGATGTAAAGAAAGTGCCAATAAAACACTTTTTGATATCATCCACGGCCGTCTGAAAAAGGGCCGGCAGTATGCCGAGAGTTCGCTCGCAAAAATAAAAACATCTCGGTCTACAAAAAAATTCGTAACTCCGTTATTAGCGGACCGAAAATTTTGATTCGGTGTTCAAAATGTAGCTAAAAGACTGGCGCATCCAACGATGTAAAGAAAGTGCCAATAAAACACTTTTTGATATCATCCACGGCCGTCTGAAAAAGGTCCGGCAATATGCCGATAGTTCGCTCGCAAAAATAAAAATATCTCAGTCTACGAAAAAATTCGGAACTCCGTTATTAGCGGACCGAAAATTTTGATTCGGTGTTCAAAATGTAGCTAAAAGACTGGCGCATCCAACGATGTAAAGAAAGTGCCAATAAAACACTTTTTGATATCATCCACGGCCGTCTGAAAAAGGGCCGGCAGTATGCCGAGAGTTCGCTCGCAAAAATAAAAACATCTCGGTCTACAAAAAAATTCGTAACTCCGTTATTAGCGGACCGAAAATTTTGATTCGGTGTTCAAAATGTAGCTAAAAGACTGGCGCATCCAACGATGTAAAGAAAGTGCCAATAAAACACTTTTTGATATCATCCACGGCCGTCTGAAAAAGGGCCGGCAGTATGCCGAGAGTTCGCTCGCAAAAATAAAAACATCTCAGTCTACAAAAAAATTCGTAACTCCGTTATTAGCGGACCGAAAATTTTGATTCGGTGTTTAAAATGTAGCTAAAAGACTGGCGCATCCAACGATGTAAAGAAGGTGCCAATAAAACACTTTTTGATATCATCCACGGCCGTCTGAAAAAGGGCCGGCAATATGCCGAGAGTTCGCTCGCAAAAATAAAAACATCTCGGTCTACAAAAAAATTCGTAACTCCGT
This sequence comes from Elmis aenea, assembly GCA_947652605.1. Lineage (NCBI taxonomy): Eukaryota > Metazoa > Arthropoda > Insecta > Coleoptera > Elmidae > Elmis > Elmis aenea. Next base: position 42,488,057 of record OX393581.1, read on the forward strand.
TATTAGCGGACCGAAAATTTTAATTCGGTGTTCAAAATGTAGCTAAGAGACTGGCGCATGCAACGATGTAAAGAAAGTACAATTACTGTATCGAAATAAGAGAGCTTTACTTAATATTCGCATCCTGTATGTAATCTAAATGCATTTTAATTTAATTTAGTGCAAATCGCTAAAAATTTTGTCCCAGATGTCGCCAGCTATCGGATGGATGGTCATTAAGTATCGATTTCGTAAATTTTTAGCCAAATTCCGAACAATGGTCCAAAGTCCAAGTAGGAAACCACGAAGTTCGGAATAAAATGGAAAACAGTTTTGATTCAAGATTTCTGAAACATTTTGCATTTGGTTTCGTATTAAAATAAACGATATTAATTATGAAAAGTAACGAAAACAATTAAATACACTAAAATACTAGTGTAGGAGAGAAAAGTAACTGTGTTTAAACGAAATTTAAGATTGTTTTGCTTCGGTTCAAAATACTGTAGCCAAAATTTTCTTCTACTTACCGGTTAGGCCTAATTTTTTGCTTGATAAGTATTTAAGCGCCAATCCCACCCAAAGATTTGCGAAAATATACTCAATTGACTGTTGACCCGATAGTTGGCGACATCTTTAGCGAAATATTTCGAAATTTGCATTAAGAGCCAGCGCACGAGTTTTATTTCATTTTAAGCAGTTATAATAGCATACGAGGGCCGGTCTTAAAGTAAAACGTTGGCGCACTATCATGGATATCGCAAATTAAATTCCTGTTGAAGGAAATATATTAGTGTTAATTAATAACACAATATTTAAATCAGAACGTTATAGTTTTTAAAAATATAAATATGTTTTCGGAAATTTACCAGTTAAAATTTGTTTATTTGCTGCTGGACGTTTGGGCAAATCCTCAAAACAATATTACACCATAATGTATAGGAATACCTACATTTTCTTTTCCTAGGGGAGTCAAATACTCTTGCGCCGGCCCTGACTAAAACACACACTTTTTTAAAATTTGCTTCTAAACATTGTAATTGACTTTAAGCACGTTTTATGTCAAATTAATAATATCTAGAATTCTTTGTCAATGCCAATTATTAGGTACACGTGCACTCTTTTATAAAATTAAATTTGAAGACTTTAAAAAGTTTTTAACTATTTTTTTAGCTTACCAATAGTTTTTCATGATCTATTTTAGGCCATGTACCTTCACTAATAATCTTAAATATTTAAAAAATTTGTGTATTTTAAATTCATCGTTTTATCGCAGTTAGTTAACCTATTATTCTTTTAAAAAAATGAAATTGTATATTTTTCAGTAAGCATATGTAGAAAACCATAAAATAACGTAAATATGATCATGGAACGTGGACACAGTATGTTATTGGTGGAACAAATAACAACTTTTATATTTCAAATAAAACACCCCATTTTTTATTTAATATTCTTGACCGCCTTCATTTTAGCTTTACGTAGATATAAAATACTATAGGTTTTTATGCGGTCTTGTCACTAAAAAAATTATTTTCAAAATTTTTCAAGGTTTTAAGTCTATATTTAAAAAATTCTTCTAAAGTCATTTTATGAAGCACAGAGTTGTAATTTGGTAAGGATATGCAAAAAGCATTGCTCTATTAGCTTGATGCGAAAAAGTTTGAATCAAGCATGTTCATAAATAGGTGGCAACTTCCATGATATTCAAAAGCTCGTAACTCAATTTTTTCAAATCCAAACCGCTGTATTTTTTTATCTCATCGAATTCGTCTTTAGGAGAGCGTTATTTTTTTGTTAAGTATGTCCTATAATAGGTACCCAAAACTCATACTTTTCGAGATATTCGACATTTTTTCTTCTAATCGTTATTGAAGCAAATAGAGTGCCGTGGAAATCGAAAAAACTGACTGTTGACTTCACTAACGACAAAAACTTGTCATTTACATCTTAAATTATTGCATTTCCACGATAAATTTTACTTTACAATAGCAAATTGATATGGTTTATTCACCATTTCGTGTATTTAATTATTAATGGGAGCTTATAACATAAGCAATAAATAAATTGGCAAACAAATAAATTGTAATATTGTTATGAACTTTGATAGTGTTTCTAAACCTGCAGGACGCACCTCCCTTGAGGGCGCGCCACCACACATCAAAGGGAGTGCGAAGAAAAATGGAAAATGAAGGAATATTTTATTATTTATTGAAACCACAAAAAACATAAAATACATTCTGTAAATAAAAAAGAACATAAAATTCATACATGATTAAAAACACGAAATGGTGAATAAACCACATCAATTTGCTCTTGTAAAGTAAAATTCATCGTGGAAATGCAATAATTTAAAATGTAAATGACAAGTTTTTGTCGTTAGTGAAGTCAACAGTCAGTTTTTTCGATTTCCACGGCACTCTATTTGCTTCAATAAGATTAAAAGAAAAAATGTCGAATATCTCGAAAAGTATGAGTTTTGGGTACCTATTATAGGACATAATTAACAAAAAATGAAGCTCTCTTAAAGACGAATTCGATTACATAAAAAAATACAGGGGTTTGCATTTAAAAAAATTGAGTTACGAGCTTTTGAATATCATGGAAGTTGCCACCTATTTGTGAAGCGTGATTCAAACTTTTTCGTATTGAGCGAATAATGCAATGTTTTCTGCATGTCCTTACCAAATTACAACTATGTACTTCGAAAAATGACTTAAGGAGAATTTTTTAAATAAAGACTTAAAATCTTGAACAATTTAGATTTTTTTTTTGTGACAAGGCCGCATAAAAACCTGTAGTATTTTATATCGATGTAAAGCTAATATGAAGGCGGTCAAGATTATTAAATAAAAAATGGGGAGTTGTATTTGAAATATAAAAGTTGCTATTGGTTCCAGAGAGGTGACTTACCCTGTTTATTTAAAAATATTTTTCTCGTGTTCGGAAGAAAAAACTGTTAGACATATCGTTTGAATAAACTTTCTATCTCAAACCGTTTAGCCACAATCGACCGATCCCCCACTAATGACGCACTTTGTATATACAGGGTTGTCCAAATTCGATGGGATTACATGGGTATCTCGCTTAATAGTTAAGATAGAGAGACGGCTAAATTACCAAAAATGTGCAGTTTTTCGACAAACTAAGAACCAGTTTCGAAAATATTCTTTAATTTCCAGTTTTTGAGTTATTGGAGAAAAACTGTTTTTTTTTGTAATATTTATAATGTGTCATATCTCTCTTATTGTTGTAAATATCTAAAAAGTTTGTTAAGTTAATTTTTAGATATATTTAGGTATATTTTAATATCATTAAATAATTTTAAAAAAATTACGCTTATCGTTAAAAAGTTAGGACACAAACTTACCCATTTTCAAATAGAAGCTATAATTGTCTATGACCTTTTTATTTTGCTTATTTTTTTCCCGTTCCAAATATATTTTATGAGGGATGAAGTATTTATTTTCAATAATACGCCAGTTAAAAAGGTTTTTAAATTTTTTTAAAGATGAGAAACAAAAAGAAGGCTTTGAAAACAAAAACAAAAACAAAAAAACAGACAAGAAAAGCTGAAAATGTTTTTTTTACCGACTTTGCAGTCCTAATCTTAAGGGAGCCATTTGGCCGATATTATATTTCATGATTGTGTTGAAAAGTAATATATTGAATTCATAAAAAATTATTTAAAACTGTTTAATATAAAATATTATTTAAACTTAATCGGCCTGTTACATAAAAAAAAACAAATTGTTGCAGCAGGAAACAAAAACAAATATAAAGTTAAAGGAATTCAAGAAAATGCAATCTTTATACAGCGTTTTCGAGTGTTTTCATTTTTTTTTCAGAATCTTTGACTAAAACTACTTTAATAACAAGGGATTAATATTTCATATTCTATTTGCAATGCAAATAAAAACAAACAGTGCTTGTTTATAACTCATTAAAACTTTATGAAGTTGCTGGAGTTACGTATAAAAACTTATTAAGATACACAAAGGCTTAGTATTAAAAAAATCTGAAGCAAGAAACATGATCCTTCCGAGATTGAGATTTTTTTTAAATGCTTATTGCTACTAAAAATATAAAATCATTTACATCAATAAAAATTATTATGAAAAATTAATCAGAAGATAATAATTGAAGTATAATTTTAACAAGAAGTTGATTCTAAATTTTTAATTTATTGCAAAAATATATTGTACTCATGATTAAGATATGTCAAAATTGTTGCCAGTTGTAGGTGCTTTGATCAACAAATCGTCGCCTAAGAATTATTTTGTTCCATACGTGCCATTTGCGGAAAATTGGCTTAAATATCAAGATTATGTTTAAAGTTATCCCTATCCTTGAATATAAACAAAATTTGAATTTTTTTGAGTGTTAATTTTACTCCATATCAAAAAACTATTAACGAATTGCTTTTATATTTATTCCGTGTCCATAGATTACATGTTTTACGTGTCATTTGTTCCTCATCTACAATATAATGATAACTATATGTACTTATAAATATAAATAAAAAATAGTTAGGGATCATCTTTCAAACGATATTTAGTTTTTTTTACAGAATGTGTTTGCTTTACCTAAAGCGGAAATTTTAAATTTTCATTTAAACGTAAATATAACTGCTACAATTTAAGCGCCCATTGCAGTTTTAATAAGATTATTTATTGTGCCTTATGGCACATAGCTACAGACGGAATAGCTGGTAACAATCTTACCAGTGCTCTCATAAAAATTTGGAAAACTTTAACTTCAAAATAATCTCACATCAATCCTATTATTTTCTGGTCAGATTGATGTGTTCCTCAAAACAGAAGCAGCGTAAGAGTATAGCTCTTTTAAACGAAAGGGATACCATTCACATCATCGAGCAAACCTTTTTAGAAGAACATGAACCCCTACAAGAAGTGGATTCCATTCACAGTAAAATAGAAAAGCAACTGGGTTTGTAGTTTATAACCCAAATTCATTAATAAGAATTATTCTTGGTACTTCCTCCTTCGAAAACCAAAGCGTCATTGCATATTGTGCAAATTTCAAAAGAAATGTTTTTATTTTAAACTTAAAAGAACGGCTTAGTCTCATTGTTTTAATAATACACCTTACATGCTAATTAAACGGATAATTTATTCTAAAGACTACTGCTTTTTTAAGTTCAGAAACATTTCGTGAAGAATTTAGTTAAATAAGTTTGTGTAGAGTCTGCAAACGGAATTACAAAAAAAATCAAAAACGTTTAATCTACCTCTAATACTAAAAAGGTGGCAAAAATTTACTTTAACCGACAGAAAAAAAATTGCCCATGTTAAAATATATGCCGGATGTTGATAAAGATTTTTGTAATACAATACTGAAGAAGTTTTGTTTTAACTTTTTAATTTATATTACGTTGCAAGTTCACATAATACAAGGTGGGGCAAAAGTCCTCACTCGATTTCTTAAGGCAGTAACTTTGTTTGTAAATAAAAATAATTGTTTCTGTTTATTGATTATGTTTATTTAGACATTTAAATTTTTTTCCATTAAGTCGCGAATACTATTTCAGTCAAGTGGCCGCCGCCAGAGTTGATGCACATTTGGGCTCGTTTTATAGCATTTTTCATCTGCGATCTGCCAATAAATTGATCACTTCTTGTAGGATGTTCTCCTTTAGGGCTTCCAAGGTTTGTGGCTTGTTCGTATAGACCCGTGATTTCAGAAATCCCTAAAGAAAGAAGACTAAAACGGACAAATCGGGTGATCTTGCGGGCCAGTGCAAATCGCCAAAACGAGAAAGTAAGCGTCCGGTAAATGCTTGCCTCAAAATGTCCGTTGTTCTTCGTTCTGTGTGTGTGGTTTGCACTTTGCAGGGAAACATCCTCGTCTTTCAATAAAATTCGCTGGTAAGACCATCTACTGATGCCCAATTGCGTCGCCCGTCGCCTGGTGGATGTTTCAGGGTCTTTTTGGACATCTGCAGCCACACAGGAGTATTTTTTGACTAAACGGCTGCTCAGGGACCGACCAGATCTGCTACGGTCCCGTGTTGAGCCACAGTCTCCTCGAGGCGAGCGGCTAAACGCCTGTGTTTAACCAGTTGGTGCCACACGACCAGGAAATCGACGACGAAATTTACGTTAAGCCAAAACCACCGACCGATTATTTGTCAAAAACATTGTCACAATTATTCCTCGTTCTTGACGAGTATAGCGATCCATTGTTTGTCTAAGTGTATTCTGTCTTTGTTTACTTCACAAATGTCAAAATCGCGATGAGTTAAGATCCCATTTGCAAAAATGCAACCATCATTCGATAGGGTGATGACTTTTGCGCCACCCGTTACATACCCATAATATGTTACTTGTTTAAAATATTAAATTACATTTTATACTACTTTTTACAGTTGTGTATAAAAAGACATTTAAATTGTTTATTATTAATAAGTTTTTATTAACAAAAAATTGTTTATAAACGCAAAAAAAAATCAAATCCAAATTTTCATCATCGCTATTTGGTTAAGCTTATTAAAATTATCGTAAACTAAATCAACTTAAATTTTTAACTAAATATTTTAAAAATACCATACCTACTAGTGCAGGGATGGCAAATAGGATTTGATCAGTGTGCCAAAATAAAATAAAATTTAATACAAATTTTTCCCCGTGCCAGTACCTAACCTAACCTACCCTACCTACCTACCTACCAGAAACAACTGTCAGTTATTTCGTTCAGTATTGCCAACGTCATGATTTTATGTGTTACTAAATACATATGCAATCAGTGGCGTAGCTAGAGGTTGTGCCGCCCGAGGCGGTCCCTAAATTTGCCGCCCCTATAAATAAGGGTTGTTAATTTTTGATTTTTGCCAAATGCAAGCAGAGATCGACACAAAAAAGTGGGGGGAAGACAAATTGCGCCGCAGGCGATTTTTTTTTTTAAATTTTAGACTTTCAAACGTTTTTTAAAGCAAGTTAGATAATGGAGAATACTTTATCATCTTCCAAAATTACAATTTTACAGTAGAAGCTTTTCTGATTTTTTAAAAAATCAGATCGCCCCAACTCCCACGAAATTATTTTTAATAAGGGCGAAAAGTCCCTGTACAATAGAGTTTAAAACTGCATGGAATTTAATGCCTAAAATAAATGAATTGTTTGAAATTTTATTGAATGGCTGGTACCATATCGTATATTTTATTAGAAACTTGGAATTTCTGTCGTTACAAGGGAGCGGGTTTTCAGTGAAGCAAGGTCAAGTAGCCCGTTTTATCCTCTAACTTCGGTAAAAATTCCTTTTTCTAAAATTAATTTTTATGAATTTAATAGCGCTAGTGCGGGAACTGATTATTATATCTACTGATCCTTCATTACCCTGAGATTTTCATTTTTACCCCATTTGGGTAGACTAAAAGTGCTGCCCCAAAAAAAGTGCCGCCCGGGGCGGACCGCCCCCCCCCCTTGCTACGCTACTGTATGCAATCAAAAGTTCCGTGCATCGCTACAGTTGGTATTTTATATGAAGATATAGTAATGAACAAATTATTGTATCGATATAAGAAGAGTTGTTATTTTCTGGTATTTTTAATTTTTTGATATTTAAATAACATGTAGTTGTTGATAATTAACATACTAATTAAAAATAAATAAACTTTTCGAAAAAGTTTAAAATTAAAAAAAAATAATTATTCATAGAATTCTTTAGGGTGCCGTCGAAAATCTTTCGCGTGCCAAGTTTGGCACGCGTGCCACCTATTTGCCATCCCTGTACTAGTGGAATGAACTCATAAAAACATTATTGAGGTGTTCCATGTTCATTTTAAAATTGGTAATAACTCAAAACATTATTAAAATTTCATAATTTTGAATTTATTAACTAGGTTATGTATTAGATTAAGGCTCGTAAAAAAAAAATTAAACCCATAAATATATATTCTTAACTGAGTGATAAATACAGAAACTTTAAAGACGATTATCTTAAAACGATCTACCTGTGATATGGAAAAAAACAACTCTGGGGCGACGAAATGTTTAAAAGTAGGTTACTGTTTTTTAGGTCAAGTAGTACATTTAAGTTGCTAAAATAAGTAGTTTCATAACAATTATAAACCAAAATGCTATGATTTATAAATATGTCATTGGTGATTTGAGTACACGATAATCAATTAAATGTAGCACATGAAATAAACTTTATGGCCAGTTTTTGTTAGAAGATATGGTTTGTAATACAATACAGGGTGAGTCACGACGGACGCGTCGGAGTTTTATGGCCAAACGGTTTATATTTTCCAATTTCTGTCGCTGTTAGATTATGTAAGTCAATAAGGGCTACATTTTAAAAATATTTTCAAACATACAGGGTGCTCCAAAAAAGAGTGGCATATCAAAGTTATACTTTTTCTTATGGAACACCCTGTATATTTTTACATTTTTGGATTTCTCTTTAAATTTACTTCAAAAAATGTAAAGGGTTATATGGGTCTAAAGTCAACCGTTTTCGTGAAAATTGCATTTTCATGAAAATACAGTATTTTCAAAAATTTTCAACATTTAAAAACTTTGAGAAGTCTGAAGAAATTCGCTTGGAGATAAGATTAATAATAGATTATGTAACACTTTTTACCACCTACATTTTTAAAATATTATACAGGGCGTTTTTTACGCTTGGTCAAACTTGTGAAACTTTAAACATCGATAACTCATTTTTTTTAAATACAACACCCTATATTTTTTTATACCGTCTTATAGAAAATTTAATTCTCTTTCGAAAACATTAAGGCTGTTTTTCACCTAAATTTGATATTTTCCGAGATATCGCGATTTTATTGTTAATTATTAGGGCAAAGTAATATTTTCAAGTAGGCTACGAAGGTAGAAGCGGTAATTTGAAACAATTGAAAGAAAAAACAAGAAACTTATAATTTTGTCGTGTTCCTACACATTTTTGACATTTTTTTAATAAGAAAGTTGTAGTTTTACCATTTTTACGTTTAAATAGAGGTTTCTCATCAGGGCCACAATATTTTTCATATAATTGAGTTTGATCGTTTGCCAAGTCCTAAAAACCGATTGATAATGTATTAGGTACGCGAACGGAACGCTGATTAAAAAAAAAAGTAATACTGACTTGTCTAATTTTACATTTAAAAAAAAAACATGGTTGGTACTGTTTTCGGTAGAGTGTCGTAGTGTCGTATCGTAAACAGACAAAAATTGATTTATAGGATTTAGTAATTATCTTATAACACTGGTCCAATAAATAAATGCATAAATAATTTTAAAAACTCTCTATTTAAACGTAAGTATGGTAAAACTACAACTCTCCTATAAACATATGTCAAAAGTGTGTAGGCAAACGATAAAATTATAAGTTTCTGTTTTTTTTTCAATTGTTTCAAATTACCGCTGTCTACCTTCATAGCCTACTTGAAAATATTACTTTGCCCTAATAATTAACAATAAAATCGCGATATCTCGGAAAATATCAATTTTAGGTGAAAAACAGCCTTAATATTTTCGAAAGAGAATTAAATTTTCTATAAGACGGTATAAAAAAATATAGGGTGTTGTATTTAAAAAAAATGAGTTATCGATGTTTAAAGTTTCACAAGTTTGACCAAGCGTAAAAAACGCCCTGTATAATATTTTAAAAATGTAGGTGGTGCAAAGTGTTACATAATCTATTGTCAATCTTATCTCCAAGCGAATTTCTCCAGACTTGTCAAAGTGTTCAAATGTTGAAAATTTTTGAAAATACTGTATTTTCATGAAAATGCAATTTTCACGAAAACGGTTGACTTTAGACCCATATAACCCTTTACATTTTTTTAAGTAAATTTAAAGAGGAATCCAAAAATGTAAAAATATACAGGGTGTTCCATAAGAAAAAGTATAACTTTGATATGCCACTCTTTTTTGGAGCACCCTGTATGTTTGAAAATATTTTTAAAATGTAGCCCTTATTGACTTACATAATCTAACAGCGACAAAAGTTCGAAAATATATACCGTTTGGCCATAAAACTCCGACGCGTCCGTCGTGACTCACCCTGTATAGAGAGAGCATGTGGATATTTTAAAAAAGAGAAACAAGAATGTATGTAGCGTGTAAGTTGCAACATCTAGAAATTTATGTACAGTTTCTTAATTAAAGTTTTATGAAATATGTTTAATTAAAGTACAACCTTTAATACTTAATTAACATTCCACCATAAATTAGTCGAAATTACGTATTTTAATATTTTATTGTGGTTTTTACCTGTAGGTACCTCCTATTTAGTTTAAAAAAATATATACTGAGCAAACCACGCTATATACGTGGCCTGAAAAAAAGTTGCTTTATTATCTATAATATATTATATATTGTGCTCGCATCTCTATGCTTTTGTTGTGTGTAATAAGAGTCACATAAATTGGTTGTAGTGTCAAGATTGTACGTATGGTGCTCTACAGTTTCAAGAACGGTACCGGAAACCACAAGATCCACACAATTGAGACTATTGTTAAGCTTCTTACATGCTAGGCTACATCCACATTCTGCGATACTAGAGATTTCCCAGTTACAATTCACTCCTCCGCTATTTGTGCGGTTTCCTGTCCACAGTTGTTTGGTATAGATGTGCCAAATTAATGTTTAATGTTGTTGGTCGACGACTTTATTAATAAATGCTTTTAAATACAGCAAACACTATTTTTACAGTCGATGAAATCAACTTTTAACGTTAATTAGCCATTGAAGTAATATGTAATTCGCTCTTAAGCTCGTTTCTCTGTCAATAGATTTTGAATTTTTTTAAATATACAAGCTTCAGTTATATTTTTTTTATATTGAACTATAGACATTGGTTGCTATGAATTTAATCTTTAATTGTAACATCAGTTCTTTGCTTTAATAGATTTTGATATCAAAAATTGTATTGTGTGTTGTTCCAAACTCGGTAGTTTTCTCTGAAAAGCTAGTACGTCCTTGTAAATCAACTGCATTGCTTTATGCCAGTTGTTCTCAACCTGGGGTACGCGGGGCTGTGTCAGGGGGTACGGCTGGTTTTCAATATAAAATGGCTTACTGTAATTGTTTTTTTTTCCAAAAAATAATTGCTTATTAACCACTCTATTCACAGCTAATGACAACATTTCTTTATTTAAAGAGAGTGTAAAAGGATTGTTTTATCAGTAAAAGATATACCATGCTAATTAGAACAATTATTGAATAATCCCTTAAAATTATATTACAATATATTTTATGTATAATCTTACACACTACGCAAATACCAAACTATTTAACAATAGTTGTAGGCAGCAAAGTAGGCATATTTGCACTAACGTAATTATAGCAACAGCACAACCGATACAAAAGGGTGAAAATGTGGATGGAAAAAGCTAGGGTAGAGAAATACGATACTTTCGATAAATTTACTTCTTTACCTTATAGAAAAGAAAAGTCCCGTAGATTCTTGTATAAAGAAAGCAATATCGACCTCAATTAACTGGTGAATATTTTTCTGACTATACAGAAATTAAAACTTGATAGGTGGATAGCCAACACTTTTACTAAAATACGAAACAATTGCGTCTGAACTACAAAAGAATTGGAGAAACTAATTGATATTCCTTGTTTAATGGCATGTCAAGAAACATTTCTTTACCAGCATTTTGGACTCCTCTACTGTGAACTCTTCCAAATATAGCCGGTAAAATAGTAAGTAAGATTTAGCCTTTTGTAAGCATGTACTTGTGCGGGTAGGCGATTCATCTCCGGAACTTTTAAATATGGAATGTTCAAGTCAGGAAATACAACACTCAAATTTTGAATCGTTCAACGCTGGAATCATGTTTACGATGGAACCATGCAACATAGGAATCGTTCATCGCTGGAAAGCTCAAATCTGGAATCCAGAAATCAAGAATTTTTGGTGCCCTCTATATTACAACAGCCAAAGTATAATATAATTACAGAACACTTCGTTTTATATTTTGTCTTAACTATTGTATAACGGAAGATAAAAACATCGTGCTTACCTATCTCAAGGGCTACAGATTTGGGCAAAGTCAAGTAATTAAGTATAATACTTGGTCAATTGTTTTATTTTCTTTTTGAAATTGACTAAGCATTATAATTACGCATATTTGCCCCAATTTGTAGCTCTCGAGTTACATTAGCACCATGTTTTTATCTTCCATTACACAACAGTTAAGACAAAATATAAAACGAAGTGTTCTGTAATTATATTATACTTTGGCTGTTGTAATATAGAGGGCAGCAAAAACTCCTAATTTCTGTATTCCAGATTTGAGCTTTCCAGCGATGAACGATTCCGGTGTTGCATGGTTCCATCGTTGCATGATTCCAGCGTTGAGTGACTCCAGCGTTGAACGATTCAAGATTTGAATGGTTCTACCGGTGAATTTTCCAGATTTGAACATTCCATATCTGAATGTTACAACTTTTCATGCGGTTCCCTTGTGCGAGTGTGGTTTACCAATTCTTGTAACATTTAACAAAAAAAAAAAAAACGAATAAGCTTAACGCTTTAACAGATATTCGTTGCCAATTAACTTCGTGACAACCAAATTTTGCGAAAACCGCCGAAAATTTGACACAGGTATCTCATTATCTTCATCATTCTTATTATCCATATAATCTTAAATTTTTGTGATTTTATTTACTAAAGAAATATACATGTTATAAGTTTGCTTTTTTATTTCCACCTACATATTTTTAGAATTTTCCTCTTGTTATTTACAACAAAAAACGTATATTTTGTTGATTTTATAAATATTTTTATAACCTTTTCTGTTTACATATTAAAAAAATTGTGACTTAGTTTAACCAAAAAGAAGAAGTACCTATATACGTATATATATACCGGGTTAATTTTATTTTTATGCTTGTGAAATAATTCCACTGTCATTTATAGATATATACAGGGTGAGGCGCTTAAAACCACCTGAATATCTCAAATGCTATTAATGAAAGAAAAAATGCGTGAGACAAAATTTGCTTGGTATCGAGGGACGAATAATCTGATATTAACCGTCTATTGATTATTGGACGTGTCATGAAAACGCGGAAGTGTTCCATCGTTTGCGAAAAGTAAACTATTATTTACCGAGCTCCGTGGCTGGTTGGTACGCAACCTTCCGAGTTAATCGGGAGGTCGTGGGTTCGAATCCCACGGCCGTCTGTCATCGTAGAGGTTTCAGGTGGTTTCCTCTACCTACTATAGGCAAATGCTGTGACAGTACTTCCACCTACCCTTACCTTACCCACCCTTTCCTTGTTCCCCGCCCCCTCCTCCCGGACGCTAATGGCCATAGCTGTCGAAGCGTCCTTAAACACTCAATTAAAAAAAAAAAAAAAAAAAAAAATTATTTATCGCAGTCGACCTTTGTATGCGCCTTAAAACGGTCTACTACATGGTACGTTAGTAAACATATCATTTCATTAGCAAAAATCGAGTAGACCTTCACATGACCTCATACGTCGACCTATCAAGAAACCATCAACATCATAATAAATATGTCCCTGGATACCAAGCAAATTTTGTACCATACATTTCTTCCTACCTATGCTAATATTATAAGATAATCTTAGGGGGTACTTGAGAATAACTAGCATGTTAGAGAGTACGTCAAGAAAAAAGTTTAAAACCCACTGCTTGTACCACCAAGTTATATACATAAATTCTTTATATGTTTGTAGCTTAATTTCTCGTATTTCATAAAAATAATGCGGTATAAAAATTATCTTGACTAATAAAGCGTTCTGGTTAACTTCTAATTAAAAAACGCATTTTTTTAGGTAAGTAAATACTATGAGTAAATAAATAAAAGAACAATTTTAGTTACAAAGTAGACACATTAATTTCCTGCAACTTCTTGTTGTGGTAAAACTGATTAAAAGTTTTCACATAAATGTTAATTATGATACGTGAGATCACTTGTGAAACTGTAAAGTAAAATAGTCGCCATTCATAAAACTTTTTTGTATATTAACTGGATGCTTTATCCACAACAATTTACTGATATAATTTCAACCTTGTTGATTATGCTGTGCACCTTACGAATTCAGATCAAATCAACGTCGGCAAAATCATATTTTGCAAAAATTTCGGAGAAAATATTAAGATGGTTAAGGTATATTATTTTTTTTGTCAACAAAATCAATTTTTTTTTGTATTAAGCTTAAAAATAGCTTCTTGAATTATTCGTCAATGCAAGGGAAGTGGGCCCACGCAAAATTATTATAGGATAAACAAATCCGTTGGTATGAAAAATATAATAAAATGAAAAAAGCAACAACACTTGAATGATGTAACACTGTATAGAATCATAATGATCCAGTTAGATTGAAATACAAAAATAAAATAATACTCCTACAAAACAATAGCGCGACAAAGAATTTCGTGTGTATTTTATACAAATATCAATTCTAGCTTGTCACCTTTCAAAAAAGCCAAAAACAGAAATTGAAATCTTTTTTTTCCTATTTACGAACATTCACGAGCTACATGTCCAATAGAACATTGATCACTTACCTTAATTAAGTATACAAAAATTTAAAGCAGTGAATGCGAACACGTCTACTGGATTTGCTACATGATCATAGAAAGTTAGGATCTCTAAAGTAATAAGAGATATTCGCTTTACTAGAAGAACCGTGACACCTTTCCAAAAATCGTTTTTCCAATAGTCCTGAAAACCCTAAGAAAAATTGTTGACATTCATCCAATGCCTATTTAAGGAACATTAAATTATTAATGATACCCTAATTTACACATTCTAGTTGCAATAGCTGGGTAAGGTACTTAAAATGGCTAGAAATTTTAGTTACAATTAGGTTTTTCTCTAACCTAAAAATTTGTATTTTTTAAATTAGGTTTGTGCTTTTTTTTTAGAAGTTTGTTTGTATTGAGTCACATCTAGGCAACTAGAAAATGGAAAAAATTAACATAACGGAGTTAATGTTCGCAGACGACATGGTCTTAGTCGCGGAAACAGAAAAAAACCTGCAACATAATTTAGAAACTCTAAACCTGGAATTGGAAAAAATTAATATCGAAAAAACTAAAACTATGATCGTTACAACAGAGAGCAAAAGGCATAGCATCACCTTAAATGGCTTAGGTTAAAGCAGGTAAAAAGCTCTAAATACTTAGGAGTGATCATAGAGAAAAATGGAGAAATGAAGAAGGAAATAAGCGAAAGGACAGGAAATGTGGGTTTAAGAACAACATTTTTTGGAAGTACAGAAGTCCCAAAAACAACAAAAGTGGAAGTGGTCAAAAAGGTAGTAACTCCGGCACTTTTATACGGAAGTGAAACGTGGGCACTCACAAATAAAAATAGTAGCCGAGTGAATGCAGCAGAAATGAGTTTTCTAATAAAAATCCAAGGAAAAATAAAAAAAGATAGAACAAGAAACGAAACATATAGAGAACAATTAAAGATAAAATCAGTTGAAACTTTTATACAGGAAAGGCAGCTGGGATGGTTGGGTCACATTTATAGGATGAAAGAAGAAAGGTTAACCAGAATAGCATATGAAGCAAGAACACAGGGAAAAACAAAAGAGGTAGACCGAGAAAAACCAGACACGACGAAGTTAAAAAAGCAGCAGCGGATAGAAACATTAAATGGAAGGTCATAAAAAGGCTAGCGCAAGACAGAAAAATATGGAAAAAAGTCAGCACAATACAACTCAACAGTCCTACACCTAACAGTAGAAGGACTCATGACTACAGGGTGCCCATTTTTCTAACCTGTTGTATGGGTAACTCCGTTAATATTAGAGATACAGAAACGTTTAAATTAGCAAATTTGTGCAGAATTTAAAGGTAAATCTGATGCCATTCAAATTTGACCTACGTCATCAACTTTTTGAAATATTTTGAAAAAACTGAAAAAGGTCGATTTTTTCAAACTTGAATAATTCCGTAACCATATAAGTTAGAACGAAAATAAAAATTGGCTTTTATAGATGTTTTTACATAGATTTTAAATATGTTAACGAAATTTTTATAGCACTCTCTATTTCCGAGTTATAGCACAAACTTGCATTTTTTTAAATGGAAGTCATAGTTGGCTATGGTCTAATTAAAAAGGTTATTTTTTTCTCGTTTTAATGATATAAGGGTTGTTATGCTTTACTTTTGTAGTTTTTCTTTAAATAAGCAAAAATCATTTTACATGTTCACTGCCTACTAATAGATGGAAGTTATCCTGTGTTGATGTTCTTTTTTTTCGATGTGACATTTAAGAGTTGTCTCTTATCGTTAGTGTAGCAGTTATTAGCCAGTTACAAATTTTAAAAACAAAACCTCAGAGTTTGTCAAATAAAATTTATTGTTTGTTATACGTATAAATCTCTTTCTCGTTTTGATCAAAATTTTTGTTTGAGTTTACTATAAATTTCAAAAACAATGTTTTCTAATGAAGAAAGAAACGACATGCTTTTTTATTACTACGCTTGTAGCCTAATAGAAATAGTAGAAATTCAAGTGAAATGTATTTGTAAAGATTTATGGAAAGGAGGCAAACAAGAAAGAAATTATTTTCGTTATTAAAAACCAATTTAAAAAAATACAGGTCATTTACAAAATCCAAAGGTTTGAAAATTAAATTTAAGCAAGAAGATGAAGAGAGTCCTGGAATACGTAAATTATAAACCAACATCATCTACCCGGGAGTTGTTCCTTGAATGTGGTGTCAACTGATAAGGCTGCAACTGGCTAATAATTGCTACACTAAGGATAAGAGACAACTCTTAAATGTCACATCGAAAAAAAAACAACATCAACACAGGATAACTCCCATCTATTAGTAGGCAGTGAACATGTAAAATGATTTTTGTTTATTTAAGAAAAACTACAAAAGTAAAGCATAACAACCCTTATATCATTGAAACGAGAAAAAAATAACCTTTTTAATAAGACCATATCCAACTATGACTTCCATTTAAAAAAATGCAAGTTTGTGCTATAACTCGGAAATAGAGAGTGCTATAAAAATTTCGTTAACATATTTAAAATCTACGTAAAAACATTTATAAAAGCCAATTTTTATTTTTGTTCTAACTCATATGGTTACGGAATTATTCAAGTTTGAAAAACTCAACCTTTTTCAGTTTTTTCAAAATATTTCAAAAAGTTGATGACTTAGGTCAAATTTGAAAATGGCATCAGATTTCCCTTTAAATTCTGCACAAATTTGCTAATTTAAACGTTTCTGTATCTCTAATATTAACGGAGTTACCCATACAACAGGTTAGAAAAATGGGCACCTGTATATAAAAATAATAATGTATTGAGTCCTATACTGCTAATACTTGCAGATTCGCAAAGCAGTTATAACTTCCTCTCTCTTTAAAATACTTATTGGATCTTATTATTTAGTTCAAGCAAACATATTTTTGGACATGTGATATGTGCATAAAAGCCAAATATTTGAATAGGGAGGGGCAGAAAAATAAACAATTTCCTTTTAATGATGCACTACATAGAAGAACATTTAGTAAAACCGGTTCAAACCGATATTGAATATTATTTTCAATTTCGTTTTCGTTCTTGAACAAAACAATTGTCGCCTCCCTTTCCGTTCTTTAATAAAATTGTTTTTGTTTTGTTCTCATTTTCTAAAATCAGCTGAAACTCTTAAGTGCTTTTCGTTGAAAAAAAAAACAATTTTCAATGGATTTATTTTTGTGTGTGTAATTTAAAATTTCAAATAATATCTGCTGTAATTTATTGGATTATTTTTTGCACCTGGTTACAAAAAATCTTCTATAAATTTCAACAAAGTTTTTGTCTACTGCCATGAGTTTGTTATTTTATACAATATCGTAATTTTAATGAGTTCTTTTTTATTACAACAATTGGCGCATGCGTTTTAATTAAATGATTTATTAAAGACTCCAACAATAGTGTCATTAAAATAAACCTAACCCTTATTTTGCACATGCTATCGATAATAATAATTTAGAAGATAATTTTGTGTGTACTTAGGTACTAATACTAAATAGGTTCTTTGAAAGTTCTTTGACCGATCATTTTCTTTTAATATTTACAAATTATACAACTCTATTCCGGACAGTTTGAAAATTTGTGACTCAAAGTCCTTTAAGAGAAAGGTTTTACCGTATTGTGGCTGAGGGCAGGCTATTATTGTAGTAATATATTATTTTTTTTTTTTTTAAATCAGATTTTGTTGAATCAGATTTGCAAGTTTTGGCAGTTAACATGTGGATGGGTTGTTTTTGGAAATATTATTTTGTCTTCTACATTATAAATGTTGCCTCATATTTATATTCATATTTTTATTATTTTTATTATTATAAGTTTTTTTATTCTTGAAGCTTTCGCGGCCGTTATCCATAATACAATCTTAGTTTCCGGGTTTGGAACCGCGTCTTCTATATTTAGAAGTAGTTGACGTTTCGACCATTGTGTCTTGGTCTTTTTCAAAACGACTAATTTGTGAGGGATGTTGCTGGGTTTATATATCCAGCTTGTGGAGGCGTGGCGTTCCGCTTGATGGATTTGTTCTGCCTCAGTGATTTTGTGATGACTGGTTTCCAGATGTTTGGGAGTTGTATGCCTGTGTCTCTGTTGTAGTTGTTTGGGTTCTTGATGATTTCCAATGATTCTCGATATAATCTTGGCCAGAAATGGTTTGCGCGGGCCAGTAGTTTTGTTTCTCTGAAGAGGATGTTGTGTCCTGTACCCTGGGCGTGTTCTGCTACCGCTGATTTATCGACTTGTTTTCTTGTTGTTTGTCCTTCGTGTTCTTTGAGACGCGTTTGTATACTCCTGCCAGTTTGTCCTATGTATACTTTTCCACAGGAGCAAGGTATGCTATATATTCCCGCGTGGTGTAGTCCTGTGTCGTGTGTTCTTCTTAATTTATTCGAGAGCTTCAACGGAGCGTTGAAAACGGTTTTGATTTTATGTTTTTGTAAAAGCTTTGATATTTTGTTAGTCACTCCGCTGATGTAGGGCAAGTAAGTCGTAGCGATGTATTCTTTCTTTTCTTTTCCTTCTTTTGGCGTGGCATGTTTTTGTATGGTACGAAGTATTTGTTTACGATGGTAACCGTTTTCTTGCAGGGCTCTCGTGACCATGTTCAGTTCTTCTTTGATGTTTTCTGGTGTGCATATCTCTTTAGCCCTATGTATTAATGTGTTGATCACCGATTGTTTTTGGGCCGGGTGATGATGTGATGCAGCATTTAGATATCGGTTGGTATGGGTCGGTTTACGGTAAACGCTGTGGCTAAATGTTCCGTTTGCTTCTCTTTTGACCAGTATGTCGTAAATTTTATGTTCTTGTGTAGGTTGTTCAGGTGTGTTAGAAAATCTTGAAGTGGTTCTTTTCCATGTTCCCAGATGACGAAGGTGTCGTCTACGTATCGGAACCAGTGTTTCGGTTTCAATTTGCTGGAGAGTAGGGCTTGTTCTTCGAAGGCTTCCATGTACAAGTTGACGAGTGCCGGTGATAATGGTGAACCCATGGCTGCTCCCGTTGTTTGTTCATAAATGCCTCCATTGAAGGTGAAGTAGGTAGACTACTTCTAAATATAGAAGACGCGGTTCCAAACCCGGAAACCAAGATTGTATTATTATAAGTTTTATTTTGAATGTACCTTCAAACAAGGTTGAGTGGAAGAGCAATCCATTGTTCTAGACAATGGATTGAACTACGCCTTGCGGTTGCCATATAACATATATGTAATAATATTGTTGTACTGTTTGTTTGTTTCTTATGGCAATAAAGACATTATTATTATTATTATTATTATTATTATTAATAACAAATTATATATTTAAACCTAAATATGCCTTAATAAATTAGTTTCATGTAACACTATAAAGCAAGTTACGTTTCAAATAACGTTCAAATGAGGTTAATATCAAATATGTATAACAAAAACCACAATATTGGGGAATATTTGAAAACTCATTATGTGTGCTGGCAGGTCACTACAATGTTTGCGGTTATAAGTTTTAATGATATTGTAACATGTAATGAAAAACCTTGTTCAATTTTAATTTAATGATTTTTATTACCAATATTAGCTTTAAAATATTCGCAGTCATGCGTCAATTATCACAATGCTGATTTATTATTTAAAGCGTCATATGCGCTTGAAAATTCCAAACAATCCGCTGTTTAATTTTCGGGCTTGCTTTGTCAAGAGCCATGATAAAAATCATATACATCGTTGCATTCCATACAAATTATGATTTTAATTAGTGCAAAGCTGGCATGAGCTTAAATATTTACATGGGGAGTTTGACATAGGTACAATAATTTGGTTCATAAACAAAACAAAAACAGCTTTTTACGTTGTAAATGCTACATGATACAATGCATAATTCTGCAAACGAATAGATATCTGAAAGTAATTGAAATTAAGTAACTCATTATGTACAAATGCTTGCTTTCTAACAAATTTTATCTACAATGTTTATTTTTTAAGCATGCGTGTAAAAAGTTTGTAATTTGTTAAAGTCATAATACTAAATACAGTTTTGGCAGTAAACAAAGAGTGTGCTACTTAACTCGAATTAATCTAAGAGAGAACTAGTTGGTTACATTTTCAAAATGAGACAAAAAACATAGCTTAATTTGTAGCGATACTCAAAAAGCCAACTTGCCCTTTTAAGATGTTTCATGGCCAGGGCCGGTTTAATCATTAGGTGAATTTAGGTAATTGCCCAGAGGCGCCAATCCTACTCACAAAAAAATATTTTCAAAAAATTTTTTGCAGACGCTAGGAAACGTCGCTGAGGTCTGAGGTGTAATGCTCAATTTTTAACAAGAAAGTCCACTAAAAAAAAAAACAGTTTGCGCATGAAGCAGATGATGATATCATAACAGATTATAAACTACAATCGAGGCAGACTTTTATTTTTTAAATATTTATACAGCAATTGAGGGGTACAATGCAATAAGTGGACAAGTCCATTTTTAATAATAATAATAATAATAATAATAATGTCTTTATTGCCATAAGAAACAAACAACAGTACAACGATATTATTACATATAATGTTTTATGGCAACCGCAAGGCGTAGTTCAATCCATTGTCTAGAACAGTGTTTCCCAAACTTTCGACATCTGTGTACCCCTTTTATAATTTTCGTAAAACTGAGTACCCCTCGTTAAAAAATAAATAAAAATAATAAACGAAAAACAACATTTATTCATAATAAAATACAAATACTGCACCAAGTGCAGCCAAAGCCCGGTGCAACGCGTATCCCCACCAAACTCTTCCCGTACCCCCAGGGGTACGCGTACCACACTTTGGGAAACATTGGTCTAGAACAATGGATTGCTCTTCCACTCAACCTTGTTTGAAGGTACATTCAAAATAAAATTTATAATAATAAAAATAATAAAAATATGAATATAAAAATATGAGGCAACATTTATAATGTAGAAGACAAAATAATATTTCCAAAAACAACCCATCCACATGTTAACATGTTAACTGCCAAAACTTGCAAATCTGATTCAACAAAATCTGATTTAAAAAAAAAAAATATTACTACAATAATAGCCTGCCCTCAGCCACAATACGGTAAAACCTTTCTCTTAAAGGACTTTGAGTCACAGATTTTCAAACTGTCCGGAATAGAGTTGTATAATTTGTAAATATTAAAATAAAATGATCGTTCAAAGAACTTAGTTTTGTGTTGTGGTGGACTGATACGACCCCTATTCCTGACGTTCAAGTTGTGGACATCAGTTCTGAAGGTAATTTTGTTTAGTAAATATTTAGGAGCTTTAGACAGAAATAAATTATGGTACAGAGTGACGCTTTGTAGGATACGTTTATTTTGCATATTGACCCATCCCATTAACTTAAATTTAAGGGAAATTTTTTGAAATTTTCTTATGCCATAAACAAATCTAAAAGAACTGTTTTGAACCCTTTGAATTTTACATTTAGTATCGTAATCTAAGCAGTGGCCATACACTGGTGCCGCGTAATTGAAATGTGAGAGTACCATTGCGTCGCATAACATTTTTTTTACATAAGTATTAAGATAGCTTCGGTGAGGATATAAAAGTTTTAAATTTAGGTATGCTTCTTGTATGCATTTTGATACATGATTTCTGTATCTAAAAGAATTATCCGAGGTGAGCCCCAGAGTTTTGAAAGATTCGACAAATGGTACATTGACACCATTAACTTTAATAGCTATCGCGTTGTTTATTTCCGAAACAACTTTCTGATTACCAAACAGCATCCACGCAGACTTAGCGGCATTAAGAAAAAGGTGGTGTTCCTGCGAATATTCATAAATTGATTGAAGGTCTTTGTTTACTTTATAAACAGCATCAACTAAAAATTCTTTTTTAAAACTGATGTAAATATGAGTGTCATCAGCATACATTACATATTTGGTGAAGTTCAAGCATAGTGGCAATTGACAGGTGTAAATAATGAACAACAGGGGTCCCAGAATGGACCCTTGTGGGACGCCACAGTTAGTAAATCTTACATCTGATATTTTGCCATCATATACAACCTGCTGACTACGAAATGATAAATAACTTTTTATTAATTGAATGGCTGGATTATCGAAACCAATAAAGTGTAACAAAGAATACAATACTGAATGCTTGATCGTATCGAATGCCTTGCTAAAATCCAGAAACACAACCAAAGTCAGCTTTCCTTCATCTGCGGCTCTTATAAGGTCATCGGTAAGGTTTAACAGAGCAGTAGTGCAACTGTATTTACTTCTGAAGCCGGATTGAAAAACTGGTAAAATACTATGTTGTTCAAGATGTGTTTTTATTTGTTTATGCATAAGTTTTTCTAAGACCTTAGATAGAGTTGATAGTAAACTTATGGGTCTCAGATCTTTGTATTCTACAGGATTGCTGATTTTTGGTAAAGGTATAACAAGAGCATTTTTCCAGGAGGCTGGAAATTGTTGGTCAATAAAACACGAATTAATAATGTTGGTGACGCATGGTATTATTGTTGGACAACACAATCTAAGCATCCGAATTCCAATTTCATCTGATCCCAGTGATGCTGATTTGATTGAGTTTATGGATTCAAGCACATCAGTTGTGTCGACAGTTTTAAAAGAGAACAAATTTTGAGATTGAAAGTTTAATTTAAAATTGTTATTATAAAAGTTGATGATTTGGCTGTGCCCATCAGGATTTTTTGGTATACAATCGATTAAGTAACTATTGATTGCATCAACATTTTGTAGATGTGAGGGTAATGTCCTCTGCTTAGGAGTTTTGATATTAAGTAAGTTCAAGTTGTTCCATAGTTTATAATTTTTGCAATTGCTCTCGAAATAAGCCGATTTTTCGCGTATTAAAGCTCTGTTTGTAAAGTTACGTAGTGATTTATAATACTCGAAATCTCTTGGATTTTTAGTTCTTTTGAATTTTTTCATGGTTTTATCTCGAATAGATATAAGAAGTCTAATATTATCTGTTAACCATGGAGCAGGGGGCTTTGTGATTCTTATGCTTCTAAGGGGTGCATAAATATTAAAAATATTGTTGATGTGGTCAGTGAGAAATGCAACTTTTTCATTAACATTGTTTAATCCGTATAACTCATGTAACGGCAAAGAGATAAGATGGTTATAAAAAGCATTGTCATCAAAATTACGAAAGTTTCTAACAGTCCTAAAGATTGGAATAGCAGCAGACTTGGCATAAGATAAATTAACGTATATTAACTCGTGATCCGAAAAACTTACGTTCAATGTCCCATGATCAACTACAGATATGTTTTTAGACAAAAAGGCAAGGTCAATCATACTTGCTGATTGTAAGGTTACCCGTGTAGGAGCTGTTATAATTTGTTTTAAATCGTGCTGTTCAACGAGATCAGCTAAATATAAAGTACAAGTGTCATCTGGTTTTAAGAAATCTATGTTAAAATCTCCCAGACATACCACTTTTGATGTCATGTTAACCATGCTTATAGAATCATCTAATATATTACAAAAGTATTTATACTCCACGAGTGGAGATCTATATACAATTCCAATAGAATAAATTACATTATTTAGTTTTAACTGAAACCATAACTGTTCAATAGAATTATCTGTTTCAATTGTTTGATAATGCAAATTATTTCTTATGTATGCACAAACTCCGCCACCTCTAGTGGGTCTATTTTTAATAATTACATTGTATCCATCAATGGCAATGTGTTCAGGCAAGATATAATAATGATATTGAGATATCTATCAAGATATGTCCATCTGGAAATTGTACATCATCCTGTTTCATAACTGTACACTTTTCGCCAGTATTAATACACTTATAAAGATATTGGCATTTTTTTGGTATTGGTATCACGCTATTTTAGGTCAAAATTGTAAAATGACTAATGGCACATCGACTGTAGTAAATACAGATAGGATAAAGAATATGTATTTTTGTTGTTTAAATAATAAAATAAACAATTAAAAGTATTTGGAGATTTTTTATTATTTAGGATTACTGTTGTTTTGCTCATTACTTGGCATAAAGTGGACATGTCCAACATATTTTAATATTTGTAGAAGTACCTGATACGAAAATATATTCAAACAATATGCTAATATAACATTCTAACACCAGTCATCATTATACATGTGGAAAAAAATCGTTTTTCTCAATATTTCACCCAATAAAACGTTATTTGTCCCTCCTGTAAAATTGGTAAAAGTGGACATGTCCACTTATTGCATTGACCCCCTCAATTGCATGTGTTGATTAAAAATTGAAGCACATGTCTGCAATTTTTTAAACATTGGTTTTCTTTTAAATACCTATAGATTTAAAGAAAAACTTCTGTGCAACTGCTTAAAAAATGTTTGACATTGGAAAACTATTTAATACGTAATATTTTAAGAGCTATTAACAGAACATGTTTATGTAATGAATTACAAATAAAATAGAAAGTCGAATTCCAAAATAATATATTTTACAAGAGATGAAAGTCCAGTATTTTTCGTGAGGTGAGATTTATTCAGGAG
Source organism: Elmis aenea (assembly GCA_947652605.1). Taxonomy (NCBI): domain Eukaryota; kingdom Metazoa; phylum Arthropoda; class Insecta; order Coleoptera; family Elmidae; genus Elmis; species Elmis aenea. Next base: position 42,513,023 of record OX393581.1, read on the forward strand.
CAAATCTTACAAACGAAAAAAAATGATTTCATCTCGAGTCGTAAATGCAATTTTTTCTACGAATTTAAAATTATATTATAGAACGAAAGTTAATGTAAACGAACTAAATAACAAGTATTATGCATAAAGTATTAATTAATCATTTCATTTCCATAGCGACACCTCTACACTGATATTGACAGAAATAAAATTTTAACCTGCAAACGAAATATATTTAATATTAATTTTGTAACATTCTTAGGCTTTTATATAAAATTGTACTATAAAATTATATTATTTGATAAGAATATTAGCGTATTTTTAGTTTATTATGAGTTTAAGCTAAAAAGAATCGTAAATTTTGCAATTTAATTTTGACATTGACATTGACATTATTTTCCCCACTAGTGGCGAAAGTTAATTTTCGCCACTAGTGTAAAAAAGTAAAACTTTCATGTAGGGTAGGCAAGAGTAGGCAGTGAGAAAATGACAACTTTCATATAAGTACATGAGTAGAAAAAATACTTTTTCAATAACTATCCTGTTAGATAAACGTAAAAATTATTTAGAATATAATCTTCCAAATGTGTTTATTGTTTTGAGAATTTTTGCAACATTGTCAGTATCGGTAAATTTTTTTAAAAAAGAGTTTTTTTTTAAATGAAAACATGCCAAAACGTACACTCACTATACGATGTACCACGAACGACTCATTTGTCTAGAAATAATTTATCTATAGAGTATGAAATTGCATCTACAATCGATATAAATAAATAAATTCACAGTGTTTTACCTACGTTAAAATTTGTTAATTTCTTCCAAATATTATATTTCACGATAATGCGTAGGGGCGCCCAATATTTCGTTGCCTAGGGGCGTCAGATACTCTTGCGCCGGCCCTGTTCATGGGTAACTTAAATAACATTGCTTTTCTTGATTTTCTGAGTTTCTAATCAAAATAAATATGGCAAGATTTGATAAGTAATAATAAAGTCTAAAATAATAAAATAATTCAACACAAAAAAAGTACCTTCAGAAGGTACAAATAAAATAGATTTAATGATTAAGGCAAGCAGTTATGAGAGAAAAAAGAATTTCGATATTTTCATATTTTTCGTAATTAACAATAACTTATCTAATTTAAGCAAACCTGTATCTATTACAATAAGAGAAATCTCCATGCCGGAAATGTTATCTGGGTCATCCTGTATATTAATTTTAATACAGCTAGTGATATAACAATTACCAAAAAAAAATCAATTGCTGTTTATTCCATTAAATATCCAATAGGGCTTCCATCAGAAAATGAATAGTTGACTGTTATATGTTCTTAACTAAGTGTGCTGTGAAAGATCCACTTTATTTGGCATAAAATTAATTGCATTTTCCAAAATTTAAATTTTAATTTTAATTTTAAAAAGTAAAATAGATATACATATAAAACAAAATACCAAAAATTTTATTTTTTGCTTCTATCAGTTTTACAATTTAACAGTCGAAATATTTGAATGACGCTACAAATTAAACTCTATTCTATTATATGTAATGTTGGCCCAATTTAACCTAATTTGTCTCTTATAATAAGCAGAAATGAGATTTCTAAGAAAAATGCAAGAAAAAAACAAAACAAAATCGAATCAGAAATGGAACATATAGACAACAATTAAAGATTAAAGTAGTTAAAAATAAAATATAAGGAAGACGGCTGAAATGGTTGGGACACATTTATCGAATGAAAGAAGAAAGGTTAACCAGAAAAGCCTATGAAGCAAGGTCACAAGGAAAAAAACAAGAGAGGAGACCGAGAAAACCCTAGCAAGACGAATTTAAAAGCGGCAAAGGATAGAAAAATCATATGGGAAGAGATAAAAAAGCTTGCACAATACAGAAAGGCGTGGAAGGAAGTTATTACAGCACAACTTAACAGTCCTACACCTGACGGTAGAGGGACATAGGACTACATTTAAAAGATTATAAATCATGAAAGGAATAGTGTTACGCTAATATTTTACCTAATTAATATTATTTTAAATTGATGTACTTATTAAAGTTTATTAAACCCCGTTTAAAGGTATTATGTTTCAGACTGCATACCTAACAGTACTCAAACATCGTATGTTGTAAGTGCACAATAAGCGAATCCTGTTGAGTTCATTTATGTACCATGCATTTCCCGTTAAAATGTCATGTTGCTAAGCCAGGGTATTTCGTGTAATAATCTTTTTTAACAAGGCAGTCATCGTTTGCTTCACAACAGAGATGGCCGCGATACCCTGGTTCAGTAATGTTCACTCAAAATCAATGTAATATTCTTCAAGTGCTTGTATAAATGCTCATCATGTTTTTCAATTAATAAATCTGCTCCTCAAGTAATTTGATTATTATTTTAGTAAATTCTACGATCCCCAGCTACGACCCCCAAAGTGCACGATGGCTTTAAGAATAAATACTTACCTAACGTGACAATAGCATATAATTCTGATTTGTTGTGCATGCAATATAATTCCCAAATTAGCTTTAGTGGATTACACACTTTCTGTAATTATGCGACGTGTCACTCAATTTTTTGATTGCAATCTCGGCAAACCATAATTACCTCGCTATTGCTTACAATATTTTTCTGTCACGCGATTGTTTTAAACTATGTTATTCTATCCGTTCAGTTAATTCCACTGCAATTTTTATTACTGCGTTCTGCTGTCTGTATACTAAAAAAGAGCTGACACTGCAGGTCAGTGACGGTTATTTGGTTTTTACAACAAAATGAAAATGTTAGGTCTAAATTTATCACACCATTTGCTACTGCATACACATTGTTGTATTTGATAAGGTGACCAACTTTCTTACAATGAAAAGGAGGACACAAATTGAAGAGCAAAAAAAAAGTAAATAAATAAAAGACACATTTTATGCATTGCAAACATTATAATATGATAAATGCTTAATAAAAACATTTGTAACTAACACTAACATGAAATTTTATGCTTACATGCCTATAACTAAACTATTTAATTTAAAGGAGAACTTCTCCATTGAATGAATATATTTTTGGTCAGTGTATTATCTTCTAACAATATATTGGAAATATATGAACAAGAAATGTCCTTCATATTGAATTTTACGGCAAGTGCTGCAGCTAGAGTATCAACATTCAATCTCGATTTCTCACTTGTCCAAAAATCATTAGCAATTGAAAAAACTCTTTCAACTGCTGCATTAGTTCCAGGGCAGCACAACACAAATTGAACAAGAATAAATAAATTTTCACATGGAATATGTCCATTTTTGAAATGGCTGAATATTTCCACCAATCTTTTATCAATTTCAACGTGTTGATTTTCCTATCGTATTAATTTTTCAGAATTTAAGTATACATTCAGTCTTCTAATTTCTTCAAAGAGACAATTGTCGCCTATTTTAATATCTGGCAATTCTTTAGATAAAAACTCAACACAAGATTCAATATCCAACATGCTGGCGATGAAGCCAAAAAATTCTTCGATATATTGAAAACATGTTTGGTAGCAATTCTGCACTTCTTTGATAAACTTGTTCGTTATGTCCGGATTTCATTCCTCTAAGTCTGATAATTTTTTTTTTATAATTAAAGGAAGAAATTTTTCTTCAAATCGAGATTTATAATGAAGGATAAAGTCATTCAAAATAAGGCTAACTTCTGTAGCTGAAATGTGTTCACCTTCAATCTTTTGAATCGTTTTGTGAAAAATAGATGCTTGATTATGTACAAAATACATTAATATCTCAGATATTTCATTATTGAAAAATGACTCCAGGATTTTAGGACATTTGTCTAAAACTCAAAAAATATAAGCGAAGAGGTTCGAATAATTGTAGAACACGCTCTATAGCAGGTGTTAGGGCAAGCCATCTAACTTTTGAGTTTTGAGTATCCTAAAAGTTTTTTGTATTCAACATTCGCTTCTTCACAAAATTGTTTTAAAGTAGCCACGCGAACGGTAAAACGACTAAAATACAAATAAATTGTAGTTATTATTAATTCTACATCAATTGGCATGGCACATGACGCCGTGTTGATTGCATTTGACAAAATATGAGCATTACAGCCTATTCCTAGTATTTTCTTTTGGAGATTTACAGATTTTAGTCTTCAAATATCGAAAAGGACAAAAAGGAGGACAAAAAGGAGGACACTTTTCAAGGGAGGACAGAAGTCAAAAAAGGAGGACTGTCCTCCCTAAAGGAGGACGGTTGGACACCTTATATTTGATAACATTTAAAAGGAACTAAACTGCTTTTTACTTTTTCTTAAATCAACTTCGTTCAGATTTATTTTTCACTTTGTTGCAACTCATATAACTTTTAAGTACGGCTATAAACATAAATATTTTTTCACGAAATCGTTGTATAAACGTTTACGATTCAGTTTAAAATTAAATTCGTTGTTTATAGGGCACATAATATGGCCTTTTTAATTGAAAGCTTTTAAAATATTACGTTTCCATTTGTGTTCTTATTAACGCCGAAGCTTTGGAAGTTATTGTTCATTTTGCTACATTTGTGCATGAACTTAATACTCTCCCTACGGGTAGTTATTATTGCACAGAAATGTAAACACTTTTAGGTTTGATTAGAACACCAACTGCTGTCGCAAAGGCATCTATTATTTATAGTTTTATAAATTACACCAACATTTGCATACAACGAGTATAATATTTACAGTAAAACAGCAACATACTAACGAGAAATACAAGGAACAGAGTAACTAGAGCAGCAAACTTAGTTTGGTAAGTTATACAAGTACAGGCAAACTATGCATTTTTAAAGATAGCTCGTTGCACATTTCGACAAAATTTACAAGCTAATGCTCCTTGGAGTGATTAACATTCTTAACAACTTTAATAAACAGACTGAAACGGAATGAGGTACCATTTTGTTTTAACTTGACGAAACAATAGAAGAACTTTAAATACTTATCTGTTAGTTTGTAAGGAATCTATAACTTCTTATTAATGTGTAATATTTTCATAAAACTGCTTTTAAAGTTGCAATTTTTAAGACCCCTAAATATTTATGTTAGTAATGCATATGTTGACAGTTAGGTACTTCCTACTATTTTTAACACTCACTGCTAGACATTCGCTGTCACGGCACTAGGTTTTTTTTACAGCGAATGTCAAGCACTGTCATGGCATTATACAGGGTGTTTCAGACCACCCGTACCAGTACTTTTATAAAAATGCAACGTCTCACTAAGATGGAGAAAAAAAATTATAACAAAAGTGCGTATGCAGATAGGGATTGTAATACCGGTAAACCGGTAAACCGGTTTACCGGTAAATCGCATAAAAGGCTCTTCAAATTTTACCGGTAATATGCCAATTTTTTACCGGTAATTCCGATAATTTTACAATATTTTTCCAATAATGATAAAAATCTAAATCAAATGATCAAAAAAGAATATTGACTTATTTTCAAGGTGAAAAAATAGGGGGACAATAGATACAAATGGAATATGATTGTTTACTCACTTCTCTGTCAAATATCTCGCACGGTAATTTATAAATAAATATCTGACTATCGTCTTCTTATGGCAAACTAAGTCTACAAAACATTTTTCTTTTAGCGTTTTTGTGTATTCACAACAATAGCCGAGATAATTAAGTTTAAAAATTTTGATCGATTTCGGTTTTTCCGTTAAATTACGCAAGCCATGGAATTTAAAAAAAAAAACAAGATCGTTTAAAATACACTCCTAAATAGCTAACTTTTGTCGCATTAACCAACCTTGTATATTCATTATTTACGGAGATAGCAATAGTGTCCCATGGAAAAGAACACCCTGTGTACGCTTATTTGATATTGAATTATATTATTATTATTACATAAAAAAATTTACGTTGATGGCTCTTAACTGATATATTGTATGAAATTGATTGTGATAGTTTAGGCTTCAACTATCCCAATCAGTTACATACTAAATAAATATATATTTTTTTAATATGGTTTTCGGAGTTTATCCGCGTAATATTTAAATTGGCTCGACGTTTCGGCAAGCTCTCCCTATAGGGATACGCGGATAAACTCCGAAAATTATATTAAAAATGTTAGTAACCGCGAAAATCTAAAAAAAAAAACAATTATACTTATCTATATACAATATATGTACATATTTTATAATATTATGATTTACCGGTAAATTACCGGTAAACCGGTTTTGATTGAAAATTTTACCGAATTACCGGTAATTCAAAAAGTCGGTAAATTTACAATCCCTAATGCAGAACTAACTGACTGTCGCTATAGCAGTTTTCGTGATTAAACCTGAAGTGTCAAAATCCGGAAGTAATTTTAAAAATTTAAATAGAACCATCCGGTTTTTATTGCATAGTTAGAAAAATATTTGATGAATAAACACTTTTTACTTAAACAAATGTTTGATTATTAGTAGAGTTTGTAATCCATTGGACCTAAATCGTAACAGTATTTAAAACACTATACTGGTTTAACTGAGTTTTGGACACCCCCTTTTTTCTTTAGTTTTGTATTTAATTAAATGGAATTTTTAACATATGATATGTGTAAGAAAGCTGATTATGTGAACATATGTATACTATTGTGTCACTTCCTATTTCGCCGGAAATGACTCTGACTTTGTTATTTCAAATAGTACACCCTGTATATTTTTATATTTCTGGAAGTTATCACTGATAATAAAAAAAATTTTTGAGTGTTTATTTATTAAATATCTTTAATATCTTTCTAATTATTCAATAAAAGCGGATTTCTTTTTCAGTTTTTAAAGTTACAGAGGTGTGCATAAAAATAGCAGTGGTAGAAAAAAGTTCAGATCATTATGTTGCAACCACCATGTTTTACAATTCTTTTTGTGCACTGTGGTTGCAATTCTATACCTGGACATCTTCGAACATTTTGTTGGCAACTGCTTGAATCAAACAAAACTTTTTTGATTCATCACTTCAAAATATGTATATTGACCACCAGCCACAATATATGAATTTTAGCATATTAGTTTTTTTTATTTGTCTGGACTAAGAAGTGGAACTTTTCTCTGCCGCCTGGCTCTTAAAACTGCTTTTATAAGTCGCCTCCTTACAGAAGAAGTACGCAGGTTCCATCATCACTTCAGTTTGATGAGTTTAAAGCAGGGACCCGAACCAGACCGGAACTGGAACAAAAACCGAAACGAACCAGTGCCTTTTTCATGACCGTGAACCGGAACTGAATCACAAAACTAATGTTTGTGAGGATGGCTATGGGCTTATAGTTTCCTATGTCACATAAATCCCCTTTTTTGTGGATTGGTTTGTTTTTTGCGCATTTAAGTTTGTTAGGAAATATGCCATTTTTTAATGAGAGATTTATAATGAGACTTAGAGGTCCAGATACTAAGTCGGCATTATATTATGAGAGGTTTGATGAGATTTCCTTTTCTCCTGTTGATTTTGTGTTTTTCCTTTTCTCCTGTTGATTTTGTGTTTTAAAGTGACATTATGGTTTTATAGACTTCCTCGCAAGAAGTGGGACGTAGATAAATAGACATATTATTATGTTTGAAGTGGATGGTTTCAGAAATTGTCCCATCCATATTGTCGGGGCACATATTTATAATTAGCTCGTTTACGTTGTTTAGTATATCTAATGGGTTATCAGCTGTATTTTTGACATTGTTGATAAAATTGTCTTCTTGTTGCCTTTTTCCCATGTAGTTGCCTATTACTTCCCATGTCGCTTTACTTTTGTTTTTTGCCGTTTTAATGTACTTACTTTTTGTGCGATCGTACTAGAAACAGTTGTTTGACAGACGCGTTAGCAACGATACAGTACTGCATTTCCGACCCTATCCTTAGCAACGGCCGAAAAGTCTTTTCGGCCGCTACAGCGTACGAAAATGATCATTTGCATTAAGCAGAACGGAAAGCGCATGTGCGTGTCTGAATATAAGTTCTCTGATATTATGGCTTCCCCGCTAAGGGTAGTGACGTAGAAGTCTTTAGGTTGTTAACTGTCAGGTAGTTCATAACCTAATATTGTCGTGTTGATACTGTTACTGAATACTGAATAAAAAACTTGTGTTGATTTACGTATGTTCTACGTTAAAGTAATTAATAATTAATCAATGTTTAAATTTATGAATAAAACATTACAATCGCACAAAAAAAGGTTATTTAAATTATGTACAGAATTATGCAAGTACGTTTCCACCGCTAACAGCATACGCCGTCATCTGTCAGAGACAGAATGTCCTGTAGTTTCAAACCTATATTTTTGAAAAATACAAAAAATTTAAATTATTTTTAATTCGATCCACAAAAAATGTAATATGCACCTCGGCCTAAACGTACTTTTTCATCCTTACCTGTTTGCTGGCTTCGACTACGTCTCAGCCAGCAAACCAGACGCGGCCGAAAAAGTTACCCGTTTTGGCCTTGATACATAAATAACTATTTGGTCCTCGAGTCGTTTATTATATAGATGACAGCTGTTAAATAAGAAATTTAACAAATAAAAAAATTTCTGCACTTCAAATCCCTCACCTCTTGTCGAAACACTCTTTATTATCTTTTTGAATCTCTCTGTATTGGCCCGATAGCCGTTAATATTCTTAATAATAAGTGACTTTTTTTTTTTATAGCAATGCAATGCTCAGTTTAGGAATTCCATAGCTTAGTGCTAACAGACATGAAAATATGTACCTTATAGATAATTTCCGCGACGCGCTCGTGTTCAAAGCACAGAAGTGGTTGTAGTACTTGTTAAGTTGCTTATTTATTTGTTAGCAAATATGAAATATTTAAAGCCCAAAGTTATAGAACGTTCCTTTTTGTATTTCTGTTTTTGTGCCGCACAGTTTTCAAAGGGAAAACAGACACTGATTAAGTGCGCGCCATTTATATTATGCCATCGCGTCTGGCCTGTGTAACGAAAATGCGATACCTTTTACGCGAATAATAAATGCAGATTAAAAACAAAACATCCAGGTAAGCTTGTATTTGCTTGTTTAATTTGAATGTATAATTTGTTGAGAATAAAACTAACGGACATAATCGCTGCACGTTATACAAAAGTTAATTAAAACTGCGTCAGAACTCGACTGTCGAATAAATTAACTCTGTGCATATAATAATTTAGTTAAATAATAAGAAAGCAAAATAATGCATCGCCTTAAACTACCATAATTTTATTGTGGTGAGCTTAAACAATCTACGCTTCATTAAGCAATTTTTGTCTATTACATCGGTTCTTCAATGTTTCACTTGATTATTTTACTAGATTTTCACTATAATATTGTTGTTTCATCCTCGTTTAGTGTTTATGTGAGAAGTCCAATGTTATTCCGATGTTGAAATAATAAAATAACACACAATGTGTACAAAAAGTAACGCAACAGTTCAATATCTCGTCTTGTGACAACGTTAACAAAAAAAACTTTTATGCAAAAGTTGTTTGTGGTAATTTACTACATAACCTTAAATTATTTTCAACTATACACAGTGTTTTGTTTTTGCGCACCGATATGCCACTTTGTTGTTTTAAATAGAACCCCCAGTATATTTTATAATTTCTAGATGTAAAATTGAATTTTTTTTTCAAAAATATATAGGTTTTATGCATTAGAATCAGTCGTTTTTGAGTTATTTAAGTGTTTATAAAAATATTGACAGAAACAGGAGTCTAAATAAAAATAATGATATTTCACAACTTGGCTATGTCAGAAGAACGAATTCTTTTGAAGTTTGTAGGACAATAGTGTCGCAATGGTTGTTAACTAGCTAAAATTTTAAAATAATACAGGGTGTTCCTTATGCCCGGTCCATTTAGTCAAACTTCAAACACGAATAAGTCAGTTTTTTTTAAAGGAACACCCTACATATTGTTATTGATCATGTAATTTTTTTTTAAAGTTCGATCTAAAAATATAGCTAATATTCGCAATAAAGAAGTAATTACAGATTTTTGCAGTTTTTAATTAACAGAACGTACTAATAGTGAGGGAAGAAGTTCCGCTAAATTAACGGTTAATGAGCAATTACTCTGCAAGTTGCAATTTTGTGCTTTTCGCGATATTTTTAGATCGAACTTAGGAGCAAATTTTTCGCGAAAATAGTAAAATAAATCAAATTCCGCGCCAAACGTTGGCAGATACGATGAAAAGTCAGGAGACACTTTTTGTTTAGAATAAAATGGTCTACCTAAAAACTGGTTCAAGTTTTATTTGGAACAGGGCCGTACTAGTTTTTTATAAAATTTATTGTAACTGAACCTCTACAACTCCGCCACTGGTTGCTTGTGGGACTTGAAACTTTCACCGATTGTGGTAACCTGTAAGGTGGTGCTGTATACCAAATTTGGTTTATATATCCACTGGTTGAGAAACGGTTAAACATTAACGATATTTTTTCGAATATTTCAACACCCTGTATCTTTAAAATGAAGCGTTTATGGACCCATGTTGACATGGAATATTCGCTTTAAAAAAAGTTTTTCTATCGACTGTTAAAGTTCTGCCTCTAAAAAGTGGACCACACTGTATAATTTGTTATATCTCTCTTATTGTTGTAAACATGGAAAAAATTTGTATAGATAATTTTTAGATATATCTATGGAAAAATCAATGATACTTAATTTAAAAAAATTACGCTCGCCTTTAAATAGTTATGTTATAATACAAACTTACTTTTTTTTTTTAAATGAAAGCTTTAGTTGGCTATGACTTATTTAAGTGCTCTATTTTTATCTTATTCCAGACATGTAAGGGTTGATGTAATTATTTTCTATATTACGCAAGTTACGAAGGTTTTTTTAGATTTTTTTTGAAAGTCACAGAAAATTCTACTCGACTTCTACTCGTGAAATTTTTAGATGACAATTTGTGTCGTGAAATTGTTAGAAGTTTCCGTGGAAACGGTAAGCAATTATCAAACAATTTTATGCACTAGTTAAATTAATTACCCTTGAAAATTTAAACATTTTTTTAATATAAAACTTTTTCGAAATCTCTGTTATTAACGTTGAAAAATATTATTTTACATAATAAATGCTGTATTTTCTATTCATTGTAGTCTGTTTAATATCTGTTTAAACAAACAAAATGGCAAGCAGATAATTTCTATTATTTACAAAATATTATATTTTGTACTATAGTATAAACTTTTCGTTTTGTGACAGAAAATTCTCCAGCAAAAATTAATTATTTTTAGTCTTTAACCTTTGATTCTCATAAGAGATATCTCAAGCAGCAAAAATACATTTTTCTATGTCTTTTACGTGGAAGCTAATAAAGTAAAAATATCAAAAGTACATATCCTCGACTGGCAGCGCCGGGATGCACACTCGACAGAGGACTGAATACAGCACACGGTAATAAATTATTTGATTTAAGAGCATCATGGCTCGTATGGTGCAGCAGCCAACTACTCTTTGCAGGATTGTATAGCGGCGACCTGAATAGGTTGGTGAAACACATTACCTTTATATCAGTTCTAAACTGCGCCTTGTACTAGAGCTGATATAGTTAAGTAATCTGCCTTTAGAAATGATTAAAATCAATTACTTCCTTATTACTATGTTCTCGACCTATATTTTGTTCCTATTAGGTATAAATAAGTGTACCTACAGGAGACGCCAATAGTGCGATAAGGTCCATTATTGCCCTTAATGTCAACTTATTAAAGAAAAGTTTCAAATGAAACTTATAGTATTTCTAGACGTGCATGTTTTAAAATTAGTTGCAAGTATACAGAGTGTTTCATTGAAGTGGGGCGTCACTAAGGGTTTTTTTTTTTTAATTGAACACCCAGTATATTTTTTTGCAATATCGAATTCAGCAAGAAAATCTCCATATGAAAGTATAATTGTTTTTTTGCGACGTTGCCACTTTATCTAAAAAAAAAAATTGAATTTCCAGAAAAACAGGGTACAATACTTGTCAAGAGCACAACGTTATGAATAATAATTGGCAAATGATATTTTGTACATACAAAGTCAAAGGGCGGCGTCGTAGTCTAAATACATAAACATTAATTTATATTATACAGGGTGTTTCTTATAGATGTGTCAACTTTCCAATTTTCAAACATCAATAACTTTATTGTTTCAAATGGAACACCTTGTATATTATTACGTTATTTTGTTGCATTTTTACTTTTCTTCAACTTTTCATAATACTTACCTATACCTAAAACCATTTTTTTCTGAGATATTTACATTTTACTTATTCCTATAGGAGTTGTGTAGCAATTTCCTAATTTTTTCGAAGTAGGCCCCGACTTTGACAATAGAAACAAAAATTTCTGTAGTAACAACTGTCAGAGTTAATTGCTGTCGATTGTTAAAACATAAATAAATTAGTATAACATATTCAATAAGAATTTTCCAAAAGAAGAATTGATTGTTATGGTCTGGCGCAAGTGACAAAAATTGTTTGCTGGCAACAAGAATATACAGAGAGCGGTTTCCGGGAAGGAGACAGCCAAGCAAGCAAGCTTTTAAAAATTTAATGAACCGTTTTGATCGAACTGGGGTGTTAAATTATAAAAAAAAAACTGAACTTACGAAAGCTGCAACATCCGAAGAAAATGCTGTTAATGTTGTTTTAAGCGTAACAGAAGATCCCCATGTACGTACAAAAGATATTTCCAGACAATTTGAAATCAGTCAAACTTCTGTACGAAGGATTTTGTCAACAAATAAAATGCATCCGTACCATATTCAATTGCATCAGGAATTACTGGATACTGATTTTGAAAATAGATTAGCTTTGTCTCAACGAAAAATCTAGAAAGAAAGAAATATTTTTGATCTTGTTTTATTTGCCCACGAGGCCACATTTCACAAAAATGGTTGTGTTAACAGGCATAATTTTCATTATTACTCGACTGATAGTCCTCATATAGTTAGAACCAGGGCTGTGGAGTCGGAGTCGGAGTCGGAGTCGGAGTTTAGGAGGAATTTCTGGTCAGTGGAGTCGGAGTCGGAGTCGGAAAAAATGTACCAACTCCGACTCCGAATCCGGGTACAACAAAAAATTGTGGGGAGGTCCTTTGCGGCAAAATTTAAACTTAAATTTATATAATTTTTTTAAATTTCTTTTTTTTTTTCTTATATTACACACCATAAAATGTCTTGGTATTTAATTTTGTCGGAGTCGGGGTCGGAGTCGGAGTCGGAGTCGGAGTCGGAGTCGAACTACTAAAATTATCAGGAGTCGGAGTCGGAGTCGGAGTTGGCATTTTTTTTTACCGATTCCGCAGCCCTGGTTAGAACATCCAACCAGACACGATGGTCAATAAATGTGAGGTGGAAATCATAGGAACTTATGTCGTCAGGCCACATTTTTTTGAGGGTCGTATAAATGGCCAAATTTATTTGGGGTTTCTACCAAATATTTTACCGATGCTGCTACAACATATTCCTTATAATATAAAAGAAACAATTTGGTACTTACGTGATGAAGCACCTGTTTACCATACACAAACTGTACATAATCATTTAAACACTAATTATCCTGGCAGGTGGATAAGAAGAGGAGGACCGTTTAGGTGGCCACCTCGGTCACCTGACTTGACAAAAATGGACTTTTATTTGTGGGGTTTCGTAAAAAATGAAGTATACAAATTACCGGCAACAACCAAAGAAGATATGGAAAATAGAATAAGAAATGTTTTTCAAAACGTAAATATCAATATCTTAAGAAATGTGAGTGACGCTTTCGAACAGCGTTTGCAACGTTGCCTTGACGTAGGAGGAGGTCATTTTGAACAATTGTTGTAAATTATAAGCAGGTTTTTTTCTAATTAAGTTTCGTTGTATACCATATTTTATGTTTTATTTAACACTACAATAATTATGGTTAAATAAAAATTGTATTTTTTTAAAGTTAACTACGATAAAATTTTCTTATAAAATACTTAATGGGATTTATTACTAACAGAAGTGATCTTAATTTGAATTTAATTTTTTTTTTTTTTCTATTGTCAAAGTCAGGGCCTACTCTGAAAAAAATTAGGATATTCCTACACAACGCATAAGAATAAGTAAAATGTAAATATCTCAGAAAATATTCATTTTAGGTGTAGGTAAGTATTAAGAAAAGTTGAAGAAAAACAAAAAAAAATGCAACAAAATAACGTAGTAATATACAGGGTGGTTCATTTTGAAAAAATAAAGTTATTGATGTTTGAAAATTGGGAAGTTGGCACATCTTTAAGAAACACCCTGTTTAATATAAATTAATTTTTATGTATTTAGACTATGACGCCACCATTTGACTTTGTATGCACAAAATATCATTTGCCAATTATTATTCATAACGTTGTGCTCTTGACAAGTATTGTACCCTGTTTTTTCTGGATATTCAAAGATTTTTTGAGATAAAATGGCAACGTCGCAAAGAAAAATGATAAAACAATACACTGTCATATGGAGATTTTCTTGCTGAATTCGATATTGCAAAAATATACTGGGTGTTCAATTAAAAAAAAAAAATACCTTTAGTGACGCCTCACTTCACTGAAACACCCTGTATACTTGAAGCTAGTTTTAAAATATGCACGTCTAGAGATACTATAAGTTTCATTTGAAACTTTTTTTTAATAAGTTCACATTAAGGGCAATAATGGACTTTATCGCACTATTGGCGTACCGTAGATAAAACAGTCCATGAATATATTCTAACAATATTTGTTAAATTTTTGAATACAAGTAAAAGTAATTTCCTTTTCGTTTAAACTTTTATTTTAAAAAAGGCAATAATAACATATTTCACAATAGTATGTTCTCAATACGGAGTTTTCGAACAATGAGCGATGTATTGCATTTATTTGCCTCGCGTTCAACAAATCTTTTCTGAATACAACCGGAAATTTCAATCAAGATATATCGCATGCCGCAAATTCACGAGATTAAATAAATACAGCCAACCACTAAACGATAATATACATGCAACATTTAACAGGCGTTAGCGCACGGCGATAACAAAAAAAAAACAAGTACAAAACGAAAAATGGTGTTTGATTAAAATAAGCATTAATCTGAATTGAGAATATTGATTGGCTAATAAATAATTAATCAACGAACCGAACATCTGTATCTTGATTTATCTGTGCTCGAGCTTTTTAGTGATTGAAATTTTAGATTGGAATAATTCTATAAAGTTACAATAACAACATAAAAGTAGTTTATTGTTTCAATCTGAATTTCTCCTCGGCAATAGATGGAATCATTTTTAATTGGCCGCGTTGTTGCAATTACATTAATGCGGCCTTATTCTGCAGTTATTAAAGTCAACGTAAGTAATTTTAAATTAAGAAACATTGTATTGTAAAACAATCTCTTTATTAGGTACTACGTTGCATTTCAATTTTAATAGCTCTTGAAGTATAATTCTAAAATAATTAGTTCATTAAGCCAAGCAAAATAATTCCGACTAATTTTTAAATTAAGCTTAATATAAATTCTGTTCCACAATGACCAAACCATAATCACCAAATCAGAAGATGAACTATAACTCAGTAAAGAATATGACTGTTTAATAATCTCAAAAAAATAAAATGTCATGGCTCTCATAGGTAAATAAGATCTAAAATCGTTATTGAAAATAAAACCTTGGAGTAAATGTGGCACTTCAACTAATTGGAAAGCTATTTATCATACATATAACTATGACAATGCCAATCGGTGTTTTTCAATATGTGTGCCGCTGCACACTAGTTTGCCGTGAGCATCCATTAGTTTGATGCGAAAAATAAAATATAAGTAACTAGAGGTAGGTATGTCCGACCAACACAACAAAATGCTATTATTTTTAAGTTTTAAGTGCATCAAATCCAGTAAGTCCCAGGAGAAGATGGAATATGAGTCCTAATGGGCAAATATATCTTTACCATGAAAAAATGATGATAGATAAGTCGTATAAAATTTTATTAATTACTTGGCTATACATGGTGTTCCAAGTAACATTTCCAGCATGGGTATCTCGCTTATTATAAGAGATGCAGATTTGCTTAAGTTAGATTATTGTTAACTGTAAGATGAGCTACAATATATTTTCAAACGTACAAAATTTTTTGTACTTGAGAAGTTATAGCAAAAAATATGAAAATATTGAATTTCTTTTTTCTCTCATAACTTGTTTCTCATAATCATTACATTAATTTTATTTGTCTTTTCTTTAGGTACTTTTTTGTGTAGAATATAATCATTATTTTCAAATTTCTTTTATCACTTACCAAGTTTGAGACGATTGTTAAAAAACAGAATTAACGAGATAAATGGACATTAAAACTAATGAGAAACATCTTATTTCTACCACTGGATTACCAAAAGAACAAAATAACGACACATTTGTTTTTATTGAAAGACGAACTGTGTTAATTTACAATTTATTGTATTGTAAATAAAGTATTTATAACCTAAATAATTGAATATTCGAATAATTAATGCTTTAATCTAATAATGTTAAGGTAGTTATATTATAACCGGTATTTAACCGTTATTTAATTCTGGTTCACGAAAACGGGAATGAAATGTTTTGAGTAGCAGGGTAAAGCACGAAAACGAAAAACTTCGTTTTCGTTCCGATCAAAAACAAATCAAATATTTTTCGTTTTTAGTCTCAGATTATGCCAAAATTGCGCGTAATTTGTATTTTACAAACATTTTACCTAATTTAATATTTTAATAAGAACAAGACTTGACCGATCGAGACCTGTGTAGAATGTAGACCACAAATTCTAGAAAGGAGAGAACGTCCATGAAGAAGAAAAAGTATTTTAGCCCACATATATTTTTCACTCTAAATAGTTATGTAATATAATCAACAATATGTAACACCTTTTATTTACCTGTGCAAGAATAATTTAAATCAGGGATGGAAAACGTAACCTAACGATACCCGATAACGTTATAATAACGATTCAACTATAATTTTTTATACAATAACGTAACGATATTTTTATAACGTTATATAACGTTACAATAACCGATAACGTTTCGTTAAAAGTTATTTTGTATCGTTATTCTATATAAATTAAATTTTTATATGGCGATCTTTTTATTTTTAGAATATATTTTGTTTGAATTTAAAAAATTAAAATGAAAATAAAATATCTCAACGTAATTTTGTACTATTTTTTAAATTTACATTTACAGATCCCAAAAATAATTTCAGTTACAATTATAAATTACTTTTATACAGCACGTTTCTTAAATAATGCGAAAAAAATCGGGAGGTGATTCCTTATCAAAAATTAAGAGGGGTCTTTCCTATATTTTTTTTTTTTTTAGGGCTTCCTTTAGGAGTTACACCCCCTAAAAGGGATCGGTTAAATTGGGTTTTTATTTTATTTCTCTTGGGATAAATATAAATGTAGGAGAATGATATTCGGTAAATGTTCTATACTTATTAAAAGGTTTGCCATAGTAATATTTTTAATCATCTCCCACCTTCAAAGGGGGCTGAAAAGTGCGACCCCTGTTGGTTTTTTTATCAGAACTTTTTGGTGGGTTGAAATCTAGCAATTTAATTTTTTTTTTGAAAACTTGATTAATTTAGAAGTTTTTTTTATTCTTTTCTCGTTAAACCTACAGTTTTTGAGTAAAAAATTATATGAATGAACATGAACTATCAAATATTCCAATATAAAACGATTCATTTTGATGGTTACCATGATGGTTTGTTTATGTTCATATTTGGTAGAAGTCACGGGTGTAATTCATTTTGACGTTTACGCGTCGACAACGCTAAAACGCCCGTCAAATCTACCCAATATGAACATAAACATAATTCTCACTAATTTGATTTCTTACTCAAAACTGTAGGATTTACGAGAAAAACTAAAGAATAAAAAAAGGTTCGAAATAAATTAAACATACAAAAAAAAAATTAAATTGCAAAATTTTAACTCACCAAAAAGTTCTGATTAAAAAACCAACAAGGGTCGCACTTTTTAGCCCGTTGTGAAGGTGGAAGATGATTAAAAATATAACTATGGGAAACCTTTTAATAAGTATACTAAATTCTCCGACATTTGTCCAAATTTGAGAAATAAAATAAAAACCGAATTTTACCGATCCCCTTTAGGGGGGTGTAACTCCGAAAGGATACGTCTAAGAAAAAAAACTTATATAAAAGACCCCACTTAATTTTCGATAAGGAATCACTTTCCGAATTTTTTTGCATTATTTAAAGAACACTCTGTATATCATAATTTATGTAACGTTATATAACGTTATTTAACATAAAAATTCATTTTTTAATGTTATTTATAACGTTATGTAACCAAAACAATTAATAAATAACGTTATACAATAACGTAACGATTTAAAATGTTATTCCATCTCTGATTTAAATCGATTGATGGCAAAAACATCTATATTGACAAATAACCATGCTATCGTCAAACACATTTCATGAACCCACTTGTGGTCAGACAGTCAGATATGTGGGTACACGGTAGGTATATGTGTATGTCGTTAAAATATTTACCCTTCTACACAAAGAAAATTACATATCGTAAACGTTAAACCACATAATTTATCCTGAGGACCTTTGTTTATACAAGATAGGTAGACTATTAATTTGTTGTATGAAAGTGTGATGCGTATACAGAGTGTCCTAAATTACATTTCCAGCATGGGGATCTCGCTTATTATAGGATATACAGGTTTGTTTAAATTAGATGAATTATACCTTAGTGTGAGCGAAGCCACAATCAATTTAAAAGCACAAAATTGCTCGTGCTTCAGATGTTAAAGCAAAAAATATGAAAATGTCAAATATCTTTTTCCTTCCATAACTTTTTTGTCTTAATCATTAAAAGTTTTATTTGTACCTTCTGAAGTACTTTTCATGTTGAATGTAACTATTATCTTAGATTTTTTTATCACTTTTCATTTTTAAGATATTACCCTTAACTTCTGTTGTGGTAGGTACGTTGCTTTGTGAGACATGGGTGCTTCAATAAGGCTCTTTGTGAAATTTTGCCTAATGTTTATTTGATAAATCGCTTAATTAATCTTACACCTATACTTAACACAACTTAAATTATTTAATGTAGATGAGAATGATAAGAATTTTGTTAAAACAGCCAAATGACTTTGAAGGTGGTATGGAAGTCCCGACTTTACGACTTCAAAGATGTTATAGAAGTGATGATAAAATTTATGAAGTTCCAATTGTAAAATAATACTGCTGACATTTGCAATAATATTTAGCTAATAGAAAAAGAACAACATGTCAGAATAAAACAATCAAAATGGTTAACGTTATAAGGTACTAAATATTTGTCTATCTGACATATTAGTTGTTAAGTAGAGTTTTTGATAAATAAGTTGTCCCCAATAATGCAATAATTTTGAATAATTATTACCGAATAACTTGTCAGCACATATGATGTTACAATTGACATTATGAAACGGCTGTTGCATTCTTGTATTACCTTCTTACTTAGCGATAATAACGCAATAATATATGACAATATTTAAAATAAGAAATAGATCAATACCAAAATAATACCTAAAATGAATTGGAGATTACGACCATTAAGTAATTTGAAGTAAAAAACGGGACAGTGGTCATGAGGTTATTTATTTAAATAGATATGACAAGTGATATACTGTTAGAAAGAGGAGAAAAAAGCACATTCAACTATTCCAAAGCCAACTTGACCGTTTAACATGTTTAATGGCTAACTTAGAATAATATTAACAAAATACAATTTTTCTTGGTTTTCTAAGTTAAGTGCAGTTACAGAGAAAAAGTAATAAATCGTTTGAAAGAGAAAAAAACCACATCAAATATCGAATTATTCCAAAGCCAACTTGACGACCCATAAGAAAAAATGAATTAGGTTAATATCTCATAAACGAAAAGTGATTTAAAAAAATCTATAGTTACATTCAACATAAAAAGGTGTCTTCAAAAGACATAAATTAAATAGATTTAATGATTAACACAAAAAGTTATTAGAGAAGAAAGAAACTCAACATCTACATATTTTTTGCTATAACATTTCAAGCACGAGCAATTTTTTACTTTTAAAAATTGATTGTGGCTCCTCTCATACTATGGAATTGTTCATTTAATTTAAGCAAACCTGCATATGTCATAATAAGCGAGATTCCCATGCTGCAAATGTAATCTGGGACACCCTGTATACAAAAAGCTTTTGCTGCGTCTAAAATATACATTTTGTAAGTTGCGTGCTATATCTCTTAGTAAATCACTTATCTTCATTTATATATAATAACGCTTTTGAAGTGGGAATGCCGACAACTGTTGTAGTTTGAGTCATTATTAGATGCATTTAAGCTGTGAAAGTCTGCTTCCTTAGTTAGAAAACTTGCTCTATGACTCAACGGCAGCCACGCTTTCCCGCGTCCTAACGACCCTCGGCCTCGTTATGCCCGGGCAGCGCTGCAGAATAGCTCCTTAACCGATTGCCGACGGACCTGCTGCCACTGATGACTGTACTAACAAGCAATAGCTCGTCTTTTAAGAACACCGAGGGTCAAATAGCGGTGCATAAAAAGAGAAAGAAGACAAACAGGAAATTGTAGCTCAACAATTTCAATTAATCTCCAGTGCACGAGGTTTTTATTCGAAAGAAATGAATATGTCGCTATTGATCTAGCAGTCGCTGGAGCAGGACGTTGATTTAAAAATACAATAAAGTCCTGTTTCTCGGCTGTACCGGGTCGCAGTCAATTTACGATGCCATCTGTCATTTCCTCAGGACTGGATCGATTAGAGCAGTTTGGCGACTTTACTTTAAAAAGCCCTTGAATATGCCTATTGCAACATCTGCCATGCTCTTTAAATATCCGCGACTCCCTTTCACAAAATACTTGGGAAGCAAAAACGCTAAGAAGCTTTTTGCATCATAAAAAGCGATCGCTTTTAAGTAAGACTCGGGCTTAGTGCAAAGGATATTCAAAGACACAATTTTTGCCGCTTTTGTACGACATATAACAAGAAACTTCGAGAAATCAGTAGAGTCATACTTCACGTATTAGTAAAATATCTATGAACTGATGCCTACAGTGGCGGATTATGATTTTATGGGGCCCCAGGCGCAACCTGATCTGGAGGCCCCCTACTGACCTAATAAGAATGGGATGGTTCACTAAAATAAACAATGCAGAAAATCATAACATTTTTTATTTTTGGAATCAACAAAAACATAAGATACGGGAAAAAAAAACATCTCAGGTACCTACCAGAAAAAAAATCACATTCCCATTTAAAAGAAAAAATCATGTCTCAGGTAAAAAAAAATCCGACAGTAAAATTCTGCATCATACAGTGGTCCAAATTCGATGGGATTAGATGGGTATCTGGCTTAATAGTCAAGATAGAGACGGTTAAATTACCAAAAATGTGCAGTTTTTAAGGACAAACTCAAAACCGTTTTCAAAAAAAAATTATCATTTCCGGTTTAGGTATGAGTTATTAAAGAAAAACTGTTTTTTGTTATATTTATAATGTGTCATATCTCCCTTATTGTTTTAAATATCGAAAAGGTTCATGGAGATTGTTTTTAGATATTTTTATGTAGATTTTGATAGTACTAATTTTTTTTTTACGCTCGCCGTTGAAATGTTATGGCACAAACTCACCTTTTTTTAAATGGAAGCTATAGTTGGCTATGACCTATTAAAATTCCTTATTTTTTCCCCTCTCCAAATAGATAAAGGTTGATGTATTTATTTTCAATAATACCCAAGTTACAAAGGTTTTTTAATCTTTTTAAATATGAGAAACAAAAAGGAGGCTGTGAAAACAAAAACAAAAAACAAGAAAAACAGAAAATGATAATATATTTGACAACTGTTCTGAGTTTGTCTCAAAAAACTGCACATTTTTGGTAATTTAACCGTTTCTCCATCTTGACTATTAACCGAGATACCCTGTAATCCCGTCGAATTTGGACCACCCTGTACAGTACATCGGCTTGCAGTGCACTGTAATCAGATGCAAGCAGGGTTGAAAGTTTAGGCGATTTGGAACCAAATTGGCTGCCATTTTTGTTTAATTTACCATGTTTTTTTAAATTGACATCAATGACTATTACCCAATACCCACTATGAAAATAGGTTTTAGAAGATATTACAATTTGTCTACAATTATTATTTTATAATTCTCATCTTAATAGAAAATAAAAATTTAATTTTGGTTTTTGAGGATGGTACCCAACGATTCTGAGGCCTTCGCTTGGCTGAGGCCCCAGGCGCGCGCCTCATGCGCCTGTGCGGTAATCTGCCACTGGATGCCTATTGAAGATTTAGATTTAAAAACCAAAACAAATGTGATTAATGCATTTATAAATAATTTTAAATTAAAATTTTAATGTTCTTAAAATTTTGCTTCTATACAGGGTGGACCAAATTCGAATGATTTACGGGGTATCTCGGTTATCGTACCTAAAGCCTAGGCACCATTTGAATTGACGGTTTAGCTCTTAATTTATAAGATATCCCTATATTGAGTCACGAATTCCGACCATATACCTTGTTTAAGACACCATTTATTGTAAAAAAGAAATTATTCTTGAAATATATTTCAAATACTTCGTCATTGATATACCTACTCCTATTTTTTATTAATAATAATCTCTACTGATATAAACACGTAAATAAAGATATTCACCAAGAGGTGGTTATCTTAAAAAATATGATAAATATTTATTTGCACTTTTATATACATGTTTAATGTAAATTTGCAATAATCTAATCTAAGAATGACTTTTAACAAATTTTTTAGAGATAAATGCATTAGAATATCAAATGATCTTCTTCATTGCTTATTGATATAGGCCAGGGACATATAGTTTATTACAATAAAATATATTTTTATAAAATTGACAACTTGGTTCGTTCACTTGTTTAAAGTTGTGTTAATTTTTTTTACTATTTTTAATTACGTCAAGATTATGAAACAAATATAAATCTTTAAATTTTATTACTTTAAGCTACAGCAAAAATTTATGCTAATTAAATTTTGATGTAAATAACAAACTTTTAAATTTTTAAATAAGTAGAATGAGTTAACATAATTATCTAATTTTTTTGTCTTAAATAATTAACAGTTTTTCATATTAAGAAAGCACACAATAGAGAACAATAAACAACTATATAAACCTAACTTTGGCATTTTTGTCACTTATAATCAGGGTTAGGCATCATTGATTTAAATTTAAAAAATCACAAACTTTTGTTTTTTTTGAAGAACCTTGACTATTTTTCCTTTTTACAACTAATTAATAGGTGGAAAAAATTTCACTAAAATGTATACGATAGCAGATTTTAGCGATTTCAGAAATATTCACAAAATAAAGGGGCCTTATTTTAGTTACAAGAAAAACTTCATGGGAAAAGATTGTTTAGAATTCAGAAATACGATCAAAGGTGAAATATGACGTCGAAATTTCAATTTATATTTTTGAAATAATTTTAATATCCAAAAAGTGCCCCTATTTTAATAATTTTAAAAAAATTTAAAAAATGTGTAGAATTTAAGTTTTATTTAATATAAAATATTGTTTTTTCTTGATTTTTTTTAAACTCTTAAAATAAGGGCACTTTAATCTTGCGAATATTTCTAAAATCGCTAAGAGCTAGAGTCGTATGAATTTTGATAGATCTTTTTTTATCAAGAATAAAATTCTCCGAGAAATCAATATAATTTTTTTTCCATTAGTTGCAAACTGTTTGTTGACACTACTGTAAAACACAAAAATTTAATTTTAACGTCAAATTTCGTATTGTCGTATTTTTGATTTTTAGACAATTTTTTTCCACCTTTTTTTTGTCTTAAAATGGGGCACTTTGCTTTTGCGAATATTTTTAAATTCGTTAGTCTAGTGTCATAAATTTTTTCTCTAAAATTATTTTTAAGTTATGCATCAACTTTTATCAGAACTACATTTTATGAGAAATCGATAATATAAAACTTTTCCAATTGTTGCAGACTTTGTGAATGAGGCTGTAGATCTTTGGCCCTAAAATTAAAAATTATTGTGAAAACTTGTAAAGTAAATTTACCCGAATGCGTCTCTAACAAGAAAATTCCTGTAGAGTCTTTATTTCTCCCCAATCCATAGCTCGAACAACTAGCGGTTGTTCGAGCAGGTGGAAGTAAAACGTGCATTTAATTTATATGTAATGTGTAATCTTAAATCGTGAAAAAAAAAACCATTAAATTATTTTTTAAAATCTGCTAATTTAAATCGTGATTTAAATCAATTGATTTAAATCAGGCCAATCCTGCTTATAATCCATACAGTATCTTTTACTTGTGTTAGCTATTCTATAAAAAAGCAACACAAATTGTTATTAACAGTTTCTTAAATAATATACATTTCAAATTTCAAACTTGCAATTTAAATTTTAATTAAAAAATAATTTGTCTATCTTTAAAAGCATTATCCTAATTTAGAGAGACTCCAAAATTCTTAAACCATATAAAGAGGACAGTTTCTACAGTTAAATCAATTTTAATTTGCAAATTTACAAACATGATTGTGTAGTTTAGCATTTGTAAGACGTTTCGTGTAATATACTTGGGCACTAACAGGTTTAGAGAATGTGGTAGATCCCACGGTCTGAGACCTTATTCAAATGCATCCAGCGCGTGTGTTGTGTGAATGTACCCGAGTTTATGATAACGCTCTCCAGCAAAATGTTAAAACACAACGTTTGCGCTACATTTAAATAACTTTTATTAAAACCCTGATATTAAAGTACATTTTGCGCCACCTGGATTTTTGCTTTGTACAGCCCGCACATTTCTAAGATATTACTACTCGCTTATTGCCTAAAAACAATTCCTTGCAGTTTCGTTTATTTATAATATCACTTTTTATGGAACATCAGGTTCTATGATTAAGTAGTTCGTTTTCATTTAAAAAACTTCAACTAATAGTAAAACATAATTCTGTATTAATTGCTTTGAACCATGTAAACTTGTTAGAAAGTTACTGCAAAATTTGAAATATTTAGAACAAAATCTATACAAACTACTATCACACAATCAATTTGATTTTAAATAAATAATACCACAGACAAATAGTAACTGTGATTTGACATTTAATTAGTTGTTTTTTGTTTTTATTTTCAATTTTCATAGATAGCTCGATAACTGATTGGTAAAAAATTTCTTATCTTGATTTTGTGACTTATTTATAAAAATAGATATAGCAAGTAATATCTCATTAAAAAGAGAAAAAAAACACATTTAACTATTCCATAGCTAACTTCGCCGCCCATAAGAAAAAATTAAATTAGGGGAAATATCTCAAAAATGGTAGGTGTTAAAAAAAATAAAATAACTGTTACATTCTCCATTAAAAAGTACCTTAAGAAAGTACAAGTAAAATGTATGTATCCATCTATCCATATGTAATTCTATGTATTGGACCAAATTTTTTTATTTTGTTGAAAAACTTGATGAGAGCAAAAATCTGTGTAAGCCAGTGGTTTCCAACCTGTCGGGCGCGCCCCCCCAGGGGGGCGCGAGACTATTGCAAGGAGGGCGCGCAGCTGTTACCAAAATATCATTTTTGAATACAAACAAACAAAAAGAACTTTCTTTATACAGAATATGGTGTATTGTTTTGTAGTCCATTAAATAATTCTTATTTATCAGCACAGTATTTATGAAATTAGATTGTTACGAAAAGTGAGGGGGGCACAAAAAAAAAATTATGAAAAAGGGGGGACGGAGGTACAAAAAGGTTGGAAACCACTGCAGTGTAAGCCATTTAATTCAGAGCATGTTACTTATATAAGAACAGCAATTTTAATGTAAATTATCCATATAGTTTTAAAATTAACTTTTTTTGTTTGAAAACTCATTAACTTGTCTTCCATTTTTCTGAAAGACTTGATGTGATAGCAAAAATCTGTGTGTGCCATTGAATTCAGAGTATGTTATAAATATAAGAACAGTAATTCTAATACAAATTGCACAAAAAGTTTTTGGTTTAAAGTTTAAATAGTTTTGAAGTTTAATGTTTGCTTTTGGAGAATCATTCATATGTTTTTCCTATTTGTAGAAAAACTTGACGTAGTAGCAAAAATCTGTGTGCGCCGTTGAATTCACAGCATGTGATTTATATAAGAACAGCAATTATAATAATTTAAATGGTGCGAATAGTTTTTTATTTAGATAGTTTTGAAATAAATTTGTTTTTTTTTTTTAGAGACTCATAAATATTTTTTTTATTTTGCTGAAAAACTAGATAAGATAGCGAAAATCTGTGTGTGCCATTGAATTCAGAGCAAGTCGTAGGCATAATGTGAAATCCAGCATTTTATAAAACGCCTAGGCACAAAACTATTAGCTTCATTTTTATTATTCATTTAAAAAAAAAACTTTAACCTGAACCTCTACTACTGACCAAATGAATGAGGGTCAGGTTAAAGGTTGGTTAAAGCTTTTTTTTTGTATGAACACAAATGTATGGGTCTAAGAAAAAGTCATATTTGCTCGTTTTGCCGGCTTTTTATAAAATACCTAGGCGTTTTACAAAATGCCGGATTTCACATTATGCCTAAGACATATTATATAAGGACAGCTATTTTTATATAAATTATCCGTCCAGTTTTTTTTTAGATATTTTTGAAATTTAATTATGTGTTGTGTTTCTTCAAAAACTCAATAAACTTTTTTTCCATTTTGCTGAAAAACTTGTGATAGCGAATAACTGCGTTTTCCATCGGATTCAGAGCATGTGTAATTTATTTAAGAACAGTTATCAAAATTAAAACACTTTTCACAAAGTGCTGAAATGTCGGCTTGTGTAATCAATTAATAATAGTAGTGGAGAAGAATGGTTTGCACGTATATTATTAAAGTAAATATAAAAATAATCGAAAGTATTTATTAAAACGCTTAAAAAACAGATTAATTGATCGACTTTCGAGTTTATGGTCGTGTTTCAAAACCAGATTCAACCTTTACGTTTAAGTTTCAAGTTGTTGGAACATCATACCGCCTAAGTTCAAGGCTTCACTGTAAATTGTTTAAAAAATGTTTTTCGAGAAACGAAAAACGCACGATTACTGTCAACAGATACACAGAAAGACGTTCCGGAACAAAAATGGCGCTCGCCATACTTCTTGGGCTTGGATGTTGAGCACATATTGCCGAAAAACCGCAAGGACGTATAATTTAAAAGCAGCGCCGTTATAGCAGAGCAGTCGTTATTGTGAGGTGCTACTGTCTCATATTATCGGATAAAGAATAAAAACTCAAACACGCTCTAGCAAAAGCATTATATTTTTTTACACTTAAGCAATAAAACACCTAGTGTTATAAATAACTACATAGTAAATATAATACACACATAGGTACATATAATAAGCTTTTGGAATAATGTAGGTGTTGAAATTGAGATTATGTGCCTGTTTAGAAAACATACAAACTTTCAAGATCTATTTTCGTTTGATTTAATCACTGTTTAATAAAATCAACTGTGATTACAATGAGCAGTGCTTATTGGATTTTACTGAATGCATTGTAGAACGAGAAAATAAAATTGGACCTCCTTTGCCCTGAGGTATAATCACTGGTTTAGATCAATAGGCATAATTTAATTATCCAAAACAGCTCTGGGAAACACACACATAAACTACAAACATATCACGTCCATCTCTAGGACATTAAACCATCATAGACAACATGAAACATATCCTTGCTTCATACACATGTCTTGATGCAATTAACCGATTCCCTAGATAAAACACATCAACAATAATGAGTAGGTATAGCCACAAATCTCTTGCCAAACATCAACCGTAATAACGCTAATTAAATGTTTAATCCAATTGATTTTGTTGAAAGTTAGTTAAAGGGCTTTCGTGGATAATGTTTTATGTAAGCTGAGGCATCACTTATGACACCCTCACTTATTTTGTTTTTGGAAAAAATTATCAAAAAGTTTCAAATAAAAGTTGTTTGATACAGTATTTCCCAAAAAATTGTCATGTCAAATTTTGCTTTCTTTTGTCTTTTAGGAGTTACGGAACCATTTTTGTTTTATTTTTAAATGGCACCATACATGTTTTTTTATACGGTTTGAAAGTCATTTTCTTTCTCTATTCAAGGTACTAAAACTTTTATACCGTTACATAACAGAATTTTTAAGAAAATCGCAAAAGAACAGTTTTGTTTTAAAAGCGTACGGTATTAATTATTTTACATTTGTAGGCTTTAAAAATGATACAAAATGGTAAAAGATTTAAAAAAAAATGTATTAGGTTACAATGATAAACACAAAACTACAATACTTTTATTACCGTTTTGTATCACACGAATTATGCGTTTTGTATTCCTGTGCTGTCTATAAACCTTATCCAGTGAAGTATTTTTTGCAGATAAAAATTGAACCTTCACAGACAAATATAGTTTGTGTTACTTTAATCGTTCCCGTTTCCGTTTAAAAAAAATCGTTGACATCGTAATTTCGTTGTTGTTTTAAGTTTTTCATTCTGTTGTCTTCTTTAAAAAAAAAAAAAGAGTCGGGAGTCGATAGCTTTTCCGACTCCCGACTCCCCACTCCTGGTTCCGACTCCCCATCACTGCCTTAAACGTTAACAAAATCATACAAATTTGCAGCTTTTTCTTGAATTTAAAGAAATCGTCGTTATACGGAACCTTATTACAAAGCTTGGGCTACGAATATAAAATCAATTTTGTCCATAGGAATTCACTAAAATAAAAAAAATCCGTTCCAAGCCCCAAATCTAATAAATCATAAATAAAAATTTTACCAGAACTTCCTGAGAAGCGATGATAACAGAATCCGACAAGGAGGTAAGGAATTGTTGTTAATAAGGGCATACACCTTCAATTAAAACATCAAATAATGCCAATTTTGGTGTTCAATAGCTCTTTTGTCCCTTTCCTTGCAACTTACCAGCACTCGATTTTGCAAAGAACTTGTTCAGTGTTGTCTGTTTTTATTTTTCGTGATGAATATTGGACTTTGGGACGAATATCGAAGCATTTTTTGCCGATAAATTGTGACGAATGTTGGATTTGACGATTACAGGGGCGGACGAGGATCCACTGTCAGGGCTGTGGAGTTGGAGTCGGAGTTTAGAAGGAATTTCTGGTCAGGGAAGTCGAAGTCGTGGTCGGAAAAAATGTACCGACTCCGACTCAAACAACAAATTTGCGAGGTGGCCCCAAAATTTAAACCAAAATATGTCTTAGTATTTAATTTTGTCGGAGTCGAATCTTTTTTTACCGATTTCGAAGCCCTGTCCACTGTAAGTATTAGTAATTCACTGTATGATAATTTATGTAATTATTGGCAAGGATTCTTATACAATTTAATGTCTCAGGGTGTTTTAACTTAACGTTATCGTTTTCAGAATCCAATTACTGACGTTTAGTGGGGTGATCCTTAACCAATAATGCTTAAAAACTAACTTTAAACGAATTACCAATATACACTTTTTAAATTAATAATACATAATACACAACAAACTATTTTTTGTAACATAAAGCTATTGAAAAATAAATACTAATAATTCTATCTAATTAACTGTAAAAATACGTTTAACCAGAAGTTTAAGTGAAGTGTAGAAGTTAAAGTCATAAAAGAACAGCACAAGCCAAGTGAACATAATTTGAATAAACAATGTGCCAATATAAAACAACTTATTTTAAAGAAATTAATAAACTGATAGTGTTATTGAACCTAATGGAATGGGTTCGTTTTGTAGTATTTCAACAAAAAAGCAATGTTTTTAAAGTTTTTATGTTTGTATCCACAACTTAACGAGCATCTGCAGAACCTTTGATAGATCCAGATGTTTAATGTTACATGAAAAACGCATTTTCTCTCGTAATTCTTTTACAAAAAGAGCAAAACTTTATCACGCACATTTAATTTCTACAAACAACAGCGTATCAGGCGACTTTTTTGTTATTTTGGACGAAACACAACACATCCATTTCGATCAGACATGCTACATCGAAGTAGAGTTGATGTCGTATTTTATTGTTGTAGTAACACGTATGCGCAAACCAGTAATAATTATTAATATATTTGCCAGTAGCAGCGTGTTTTTTTAATAATAAATTTTATTAGAATTTTTATGCTATATTTACGGTATGTTATTTATGTATATACCGCTAGATACAAACATGTTGCTTACAGTCCTGTGATATCTATACACGTTAATTACTAGTTTGCTAGCTCACCACTGGTCGGTAGCTGAATTGGAAATACTAGTACGATAAAAATAAAACTTTTGGAATTGTATGCAACAAATAATGGATCGTTTGTAATGCACAGATGCTAAAAAAAACTGGGAGCGGTGACTATATTGGATGTTATCCGGAGATCCAATTATTTTTTACAAAACTACTCGACTGTTTATCCACTGTTCACAACACAGGCGATTCTCTCGAATCTACATCATTTACAAGAATTGTCGAATTATATTACCGTTAGTGTATACATTTTTAACAATTATGTAATACGTGCCCAATCGTACGAAACAGTACCAGAAAAAACGACAGATTAACATTAAACATAAGCGGTCCCGTAATTTATTTATTTAAAGAGATAGAAGTTTGGTGTTTACTACAATATATTAAGAAAAGCGCAATAAAATTCAATTAAAACAGATACTTAAAATCCATTGAATGTAAATGTTAACGGCAAATTGTATAATTGGGTATTTCACATAATACCTAGGTATTCTGTGTAATGCGCTGGGTGGAATTTGGCAAAGTATAAAATAGAAACCTCTAACCTGACCCTCATTCACTTGGTCAGTAATAGGGGGTCAAGTTAAAGGTTGTTTAAAATTCTTTTTTAATGCATTGCAATTAATAAAGTATACCTACCTACTCATAAGTTTATGATTAATATTGTTTTAATTTTTATTTGTGAAAAACAGGTTTTGATTTTTTAAAAACTTTAATTTTGTACACTCTACTTAAGTAGCATTCAACGTTTTATAAAATGCTTAGGTATTCTATTTAACGACTAGGTTATCTATGTAAAATCATTTTTTATACTTTAACAAAGTCCACTTGGCATTACACAGAATGCCCAGGTATTCTCTAGAATACCATAATAATTATAAACTTTAGACTTTACCACTAAAATTTATCCATTTTAATAAAATGTTTAAAAAGAGGTTGCGACCCTCTAAATATTTTGCACTAAACACACAAGCTCTATCTCTTAAAATAAAATAGTTACAGGATTGTTTCCTGTTTTTACTAGGATGTCCTGTATCAGGGCCGGTTATCTACATATATGTCGAGGCCCGGGTGCAAAAATGTTTTTGGGGCTCCTATAAAAATCTTATTTGGAATATTTTCACATTGTACTAATAAAATTTGAATTATCAGATATATACGTTCCTATACTATATCCAATATTTTGGGTTGGAATTTACTGCAGAACATATTATGTTTATAAACGCGAATAAGTTTTTATTACAACACAACAAAACCACAATAATTTAAATATTTTTTTATTCTATGAGACATCAGTGGGTATCGAAGAGCCTATTTTTTAATTATATCTTCAAAGTTTGTCATTGTAACTTCTGTATTTTCGAAAAATATTATTGCTAAAGAATTACGTTTCTCTTAAGACATTGTATATCTGAGGTATGTTTTAAACAATTTTAATTTACTAGACGAGCGTTCTGCACTGACCACAGTGACCAGAAGTGTTAAATAAATACTAAGTGCAATGTAAATATTAGGGAAAACTTTATAACAAATATTTTTCGGATAAATTAAATAAAGCAGATTAGCGGTTGGATTTTAAACGAGGTTTTTTATTCTATTATATTGCATCTTAAAAAAGTTCGTTTGTTACTTCTTTCTCATTTAGAACATATATAATTTTTTATATTTTTTTTAACAAAAGAATCAGTAAGTATTTTATATTTCTGTAAAATTTAAGGAACTGAATTAAACCGTTCATCTATTTGAGAAATCAAAATGTCGATCAGGGCATAAAACAAAAAAACTAATAATTTGCTACAGGGTTATCTAAAGTTTCACTCGGTGTCACCAGTACCTATCTCATCGAAGAAACGTTTTTATTTTACATGTACGATGGGTAGTAATTTTTGCACTTCCATCTAGTCCTTATTCCTTAAAAAATTATTTACTTTCTCTCAATGATTTTTTGATTCAATACCTTTAAATATTAAAGTACGTGTTGCTTTGACTATAAGTAAAAAAGCTGATTCTAATGTCATGTCTTTGAAGCTAATTATTTATTATTATTATCTTGTGTATATTTGGTTTTAATTTCTTAATTTTCGCTTTCCATTTAAAAACCGAGATTATGGCCTGTACAATTTGAACAGTTTCTGCTCTTTTTATCCACTGTTTTAAACAACTGTTTCTTCACATTAGTTGTTAATTTGTATTTTAAAAGTTTTCATTTCATTACAGCTGACAAATTATTTTTTACCGATTGCCATTTTGAGCCCTCTACGTCGGAGGCCCGGGTGCATTGCACCCACTGCACCCCTCACTTGACCGGTCCTGTCCTGTATAGTAGATACACATTTGTGAATATTAAATATTTGACAATTGCAGCATTTGTTTGTTTTATTTAAACATTGGATGATTCATATCTTTCTGTTTTCAATAATAGTATATTTTGCAACAAGAGATGAAAGTCCAGTTTTTCAAACGAAAAAAACTGATTTCATTTCGAGTCGTAAATGCTATTTTTTCTACGAATTTAAAATTATATTATAGAACGAACGTTAATGTAAACGAACCAAATGACAATTATTATAAATAAAGTTTTAATTTATCATTTCATTTCCAAAGCGAAACCTGCACACTGACAATGACATAAATAAAACTATAACCTGCAAACGAAATATATTTAATATTAATTTTTGTACCATTCCTAGTCTTTTATGTAAAATGATAAATTAAAATTAAATTAATTAATAAGAATATAAAAGCAATTTTAGCTTATTATCAGTTTAAGCTAAAGAAATCGTAAATTTTACAATTTGATTTTAACATGGACATTGACATTATTTTCGCCACTAGTGTAAAAAAGTCAAACTTTCATGTAGGTTACGCAGTGAGAAAATGACAACTTTCATATGCGTGAGTAGAAAAAAACAAAATCTTACAATTTTAATTTTTTTTAAAGGCATTTATATAAATGTTTAATTTAAAACTCTTACATAATTGATTGATCAAAATAAAACATTTTATTAAGTGTGGTGTAAACTATACAATCCTAATGGTTTTATGTTAAGAAATGTGTGATTAATCTTTGATTTGATCTTTTAAGAAACTTCTAATTACATTAATCGACTTTTAATGTTGTAAAATTAATATTTTTAATATAAACGACATTGGATATTACACATATTTTAATACGTAAAATAATATTTTTAATATAAACGACATTGGTTATTACACATATTTTAATACAGTATTTCCCTATGGCCCGGCCCGTATATTCAAATTTCTCTAAAGATGCTGTTTGAATTATTGATAATACTTACCTAAATTTATAGTTACATATTAATCTGTTTAAAGTTTTGGTTGTTTATTCAAACCATATGGGTGAAACTAATTTATTTTATAGCAGGTATTGATGCCAACCAACGAAGCAGATTTAAAAACATATTTATTGTTTATTTTCTTATTGTACATCGATGTGCTTCTTAAGCAAATAAATAAAATAACTAAGAATTTCATGTTTTTTTATTAATATACCGTCTGCTGAATCGGCGAACATAACAAAAGAAATCCCAAGCCAATTTTAATCTGTTCAGATATTGGCTCCCTTAGTTATTTTACTGCAAAATTTCATTTAGGTTTTTGAAGGACACTTCAAGATACGTGTGTCAGACAAAATTTTGCGTTATTTGTTAGCGCAGTTTAAAAATCTTTTAAAGTAGGGGAGACCGGGAATGAAAGTAACATTTTTTTATTATTTAATTTCTCATAGAGTATAACAAGTTTTTCACATTCAAATTGATTTAATGATAGATTGGACTTCTGTCTTCGTTCCAATACATTAATTTTAAATGTTTCGTAAAGCATATGTGGGATTTTTTTTTTTCCTATAGTAGCTGTTACTTCCAACCTCAACGTTGGGGCTAAAAGTAACAATGATCGTGGTAAGTTGTAACGCAAAAATAATGTAATGTAATGTAAAAATAATTTGCACAGCCCATAAATAGTGAGTAAATAAATTAGTATTCATAAACTAAATTAATATTTGATTCCAAAATACACGGTAGCAACATGAAAAGAAAAAAAAAATGAAACAAAAAAATACAATAAACTGGAAAATTAATCCGACGTTCTGTTTGTTCTCATCTACGAAGAAAACCACCAATTATGTGCTAATAGTGAACATTTGCAAGTGAAAACATTGATTGGGGTTGGTTGTAACACTGTTACTTTTGATCCCGTGTACACAAAACAAATTAGAGGGAATCCACAGTTAACCACGATTCCAACATCAAATTGTATTGCATCCACCAATAATCAACAAAATTTAGAACATAATAATCTAGATACTTTTTTGTTCCTCTTTTAGGGATCGCCTAAAAGTCACTCGACCGGTGACACAACGCAATTTACAGAAATATCTTTTTGTTTAACGTTTGCGCCATGTAGAGTGCGGGGTTAATTTATTTTATATTTGCGTGTATTTTATATAGCAACAGTGTTGAAACATCAAAGATAAAAATCACGATAAATTAAACGCCTTTTAAGTTTCTTTGAAAATAAAAAGCAAGAATTTAATAATGATGTAGCCCCAAGTTGCACCAATCTAATAAATTAATCTCTAGCTGCGGGATGTTTTCCACTCATATAGCAAGCAACTTCCTAAGTACATCTAGAAAATATTGACAGTTTTGTTTACAGCTAACAATAGCTTAAGTCAATTAACGTCAAGTGCTTCGCAGCGGGTGCACAACAAATTGTGGTGTAGACTAACACGCGGAAGAAAACAAAAAAACAGAGCAACATACCAAGAAAAAAATGTCTCTGGCAAAACCAGAAGACGGCAACTTGACGTTTGAAAACCCAGTATTAGTAAAATTGCGCTTTAGGAGCAGGTAAGGGAAGCTGAATGTAATATTGTCAATATTGATTTGAATATAACCTTACACGGAAAAGCAATAATAGCTGATAAAATGTGAGATAAGAAGAACCGCTCAAGATCTAAGTATACAAAAAATTTCGGATTCGTATAAAAGGTATTTCGCTCGATTTCATCGATAAATATTTCTAGGGAACCAGAATGCTTCAAAAAAATTATAGAACTTTTTACATAAATTTTACCTCGTGGAATAATGGTGACAGTAGATTTGAAATATTGCGTTAATAATTATGTATGGACAAGTTTGGTAATATCGGGAGACCATTTAGGTTACTTACACAGTGGACTTAAAAAACATTGTAGCACATAATTCGACACTGAAAATTTTGCTGAATACAAGAGTTAGAAAATGAGTTAAATTGGCAAATAATGCATGTACCTCAAATAATTTGCGGTAACGATACAAAGAAGTTTTAAAAAAATGCATAGGTACCTTGACAGAATAAAACAATAAAATTTTGCGTTTGTTTTTTAAATAATTTTTTTTCTGGTTTTAAAAATTTAAATAAATTTTTTTCTGCATTTGAATAATTGGTTATGCAAAATATACTTCAGATATAGGCTTTAATAGCATACTTAGTTGCGAAGATGCAACAGTTAATCGACAGCATTATTGTTCTTAGGTTCTTGCAATAATGTAACATTTTTTAAAGATTAAATATATTGCCCTTACCAACAAACGCAACTTTTTAAACCAATTAGCCATGCATACGCATAGTCTTCTTTTTGAGGTATGTAGGTATTTAAAAAAAATATGGAAATCACAATTTACTTAAAAGATACATATTTATGTTTTTGAAGGTAAATGTTTTTTGTTTTTTAAATAAAAAGTGGACGTGTTCAAAAAGAAATATTATATTCTTTATGCTCACCTAAAATTGGCTTCTGTAAGCCAATGAAAATGTTTATTACTGTATTTTCTTTCATTGTCTTATATTTTCATCATAGATTAATACATACCGTAATCGGGAGCTACTTGGACACCATTTTATCACTTTTTTAAATGTAATTCTGAAACTAATCGATATTTTGATTTCAAATAAATTTGATTTTACCGACAATAGCAACATACAACACCTAAATTATCCAGAGACTCTAATTTGAATACAGTTTAAAAAAAAAAAATAAAAAATTAAAAATGTGGTCACACTCGAACAATTTAATGAAACCAACCATATAAATGCATTTTGTGATCATGTTACCCCAAATTCAATTTTAATAAGTAAAAAAGTCTGTATACAGGGTGTCCCAGATTACATTTCCAGCATGGGGATCTCGCTTATTATAAGAGATACAGGTTTGTTTAAATTAGATGAATTATTCCTTGGTATGAAAGGAGCCACAATCAATTTTTAAAAGTACAAAATTCGTCGTGCTTCAGATGTTATAGCAAAAAATATGAAAATGTCGAATTTCTTTTTTCTTTCATAACTTTTTTGTCTTAATCGTTAGAGCAATTTTATTTCGTTTTTTCTAAACGTACTTTTTAATGGAGAATGTAACTGTCATTTTAGATTTTTTTTAACACCTACCATTTTCGAGATATTACCCCCAATTCCATTTTTTCTTATAGGCCGCGAAGTTGGCTATGGAATAGTTGAATGTGCTTTTATTTACTCGTTTAAATGAGATATTACTTGCTATACCTATTTTTATAAACAAGTCACAAAATGAAAAAAAATCGTATTTTACCCATGACTTATCAAGCTATCTATGAAAATAAAAACAAAAAACAACTAATTAAATGTCAACTGACAGTTACCATTTGTATGCGACATCATTAATTAGAATGTATAGTATTATTGTGTAATTCGATAGTTTTTGTAGCAAATTTGTTTTCATATAATTATGGGCACATTTACAACTAATTAAAAATTTTTAATGTTGAAATGCTAAATTCTTTACAACAGAAACTGTGCAAAATAGATATATGAAATTCTTTATGGATTTGTTTCGGATTTTTGGTTGGTTTTTCGAAGAAACCATATTCTTTTAAATTTATTTCCAAATTTCTGTAATTACACACTCTTCGTTGCCTTTTCTCAAGATATAGCTCAAGTATATTCGCTCAGCTTCCACACAGTTTTTATGGTAAAGAATGTAGCATCTCAATATGTCAAATTTTTCGCTATTTTTAAATGTAGCCATCATTATAACAATAATTACTACAAAGACTATCGAATTACACAACAATAATATGAAATTCTAATAAATGATACCGCAGACAAATGGCAACCGTCATTTGACATTTAATTAGTTGTTTTTTGTTTTTATTTTCATAGATAGCTTGATAAGTCATGGGTAAAATACGATTTTTTTCATTTTGTGACTTGTTTATAAAAATAGGTATAGCAAGTAATATCTCATTTAAACGAGTAAAAAAAGCACATTCAAATATTTCATAACCAACTTCGCGGCCCATAAGAAAAAATGGAATTGGGGGTAATATCTCGAAAATGGTAGGTGTTAAAAAAAATCTAAAATGACAGTTACATTCTCCATTAAAAAGTACCTCAAGAAAGTACAAATAAAATTGCTCTAACGATTAAGACAAAAAAGTTATGAAAGAAAAAAGAAATTCGACATTTTCATACTTTTTGCTATAACATCTGAAGCACGACGAATTTTGTACTTTTAAAAATTGATTGTGGCTCCTTTCATACCAAGGAATAATTCATCTAATTTAAACAAAACTGTATCTCTTATAATAAGCGAGATCCCCATGCTGGAAATGTAATCTGGGACACCCGTATACATATTTTTTTGTGTAATTATCAGTCATTTTGTCGAACTTTGTTGATAATAAAGAGTACACAAATTTAGAACAATCATTTTTATTGCAGGTTGTTTCTTTGGATAAACGAATTAAGGAAATCCTCTCCAGGAATGTTGTCTTTGAAAATACTAACTGTTTTCCCCTGTTTTTCAAGATATTTTGAAATAACAGTCCTTACATCCAGCCTAGTTAGGGGGAAACCCCTATAGGCGACAACGCCAAGTGTCTCCGCTATGGTGGCCTCCTCTTCGCTCGAAACAACTCTTGGATGACCAACTGACCCCAAATTTTTTCCAAGAACCTTCCTAGCTAATGTTGACCGAGACACTTTATAGGTTTTTTACTGCCAGTTTTTTGACATTCCAGCTTAAACGGCTTGTATCGCATTTTCCAGATCCTCGACTTTAAAATGATTACGATAAGGTTTGGAACCGGGAGTTCTTTCGTAATTGCGCACCATTTTCATTCAAAAGTTACCCGTCACAAACGATAAGAACATGCCAAAACCGAAAAGAAAAAACAAAGTAAAATGTAAACAAGCAAAATAATAAACAATAAGCTAGGTGACCAAGTTACCCCGGGGTGTTCAAGTAGCCCCGGTTTACCGTACTTTACATACCGTCATTTTATTTGGCTTATCTGATAGTCATAGTGTTCAAAAACTTACATATTTATTGTGAAAACAAAGGAAGACCTCGAATAAAATATATGGTAGCAACGTTTTATTTTTTACTTATATAAAGCAAACCATGCATTTTTCAAATCATTTAAATATCGATAGAAATTGAGCACTATTATCTAAAAAACTTTAGCTAATTTAACCAAATCTTGTCTCCGGCGAAATCTTAGTAGTGGCCAGTAGAGATGGGGTGAGATGGTCGATATATCAATATAATTTTGATATCGATATATCGATAATTCAATATCGACATACAGATAGATGTCCGATATATTTTGATACCGATAACAAAAATGAGAGCCAATGACTTTTTTTTAATTACCAGTCCCTTTTATTTTAATTTATAGTTATTTCACAGCTCAAAACGATTTATTTATTTTCCGTGATCTTCGGCCCTTTATCAAAATATCGATATATCTAAAACTGTCGATATAATTTTGATATAACCCACCCTTAGTAGCCAACAGTATACCTGGAATATCTAATATAGTTTTACTTTACTTAAGTATTATTATAAATTAGCGAAAAAAACTATTTTAAAGCAATTCTTTATGATTTTTTTTGGTAATAAGTTACTAGTATAACATACGGGAATAAAATAAAATTTAACTACAGGGTGTCCCACATGTTATGACATTGCAATGTTTTCCATAAATCGAAGGTTTAGGACTAAATAAAAAGTTTTTACCAATTATTTTTTCTTATGCGTCCCTTTATTATACAGGATGTCCTAGTTTTAATGAACAGCGTTGGATAGTCGCAAACGGTAAGAGATACAGAGTTGGTTAAATGGGTCAAAATAATCTATGATTTAAGAGCAAATATTCTATGAAATAACTCTTTAAAAAAAGTAATAGTTTTTGCTCCATTGATAAAAAACAAATCATGTTAGGTGTTTAAGTTTTGTTTGTAACTTGCTTAGGTATGTGAAATTACACTCAAAATATTTTTTTTGACAATATTGGGCCACGTTTTGCGTAAATTTGAAATTTGTCAACAAATTTTACCCATCTTCATTTGATTTTGTTATATTTACATGAACTTTCTTATTTTAAAAACGACCGATGTTGAAAAAAACAAACAAATGAAGGTAGGTACAATTTATTGACAAATTTTAAATCTACGCCAAAAAGTGCCTGGATGACCAATACTATTTTAAGTGCGATTTTAAAAAATCAAGTTATAAGCAAAAATTAAAAACCTGATGTGTTTTGTTTTGTATCAATAGCGTAAAACCTGTTTTTTTTAAATATTTATTTTTATAATAAAGTTCTTTTTAAGTCATAGATCATTTTGACTCAGTTATCCAACTCTGTATCTCTTACCATTTACGAGATCCCCATGCTGTCCATTATAACTCGGACGCCCTGTATATGAAGGGACACAGGGGAAAAACGTTTTATTTCGTTCCTAAACATTCAATTTATGCAATAATTAGCGAAGGAATACGTTGTGTATTTTAACGATAAAATTTACAACGGATGTCACCCATAATATGACTACAAAAAGTAAAATATATTATGGAAACTATATTATTCAATTTTAACCATCGTCCTTGGTAATAAAAGAGGTTGTGTACTCTACAAACTCTACATGAATATCGATTGTGTATTTAAATTTTTAATTTCATCATCACATAAAATTGATTAAAACCTTTTACAGCCTTATAATGTGATAAACTGAGTCAAATAAGAGCAAATATAAAACATCAAAATGAAAAATGAAGAGCGTGGCAATAAAACGCACAAGACGGCAGTAATTTGAGGCAGTCGTAAAACACGATTAAGTTATTTAAATAGGTCTTGTACAATTCTCTCGGTAATATAGCAGAAGTATATACGTCAGAAAGCTGCGCTAGTTTACTAATTAACATTGCAATTTGGTTATCGTACTGGGAGTTGGCTGACCGTTGCAATAAAAGCTTGTAGTATTTTATGTGGTTTAGTTTAACAGTTGCAATTTAACTAACTTCTTTAATTACTAAAGGACAAGTTTATCTGACATATATGTTCAATTTACTGGATATGATTATTCTTATATAATCGCCAAATACGACAAATTATTATTGAGTATTTCGAAAGAAAATTATTGTGTCTTGTCTAATAAAAATACTTATTCAAACATTTGATTAAATCTGGCACCAAAATTCTCAACACAGACACAATTTTTAAATGGTTGTATTTTGTTAAAAAAATGTATTCATGAAAAACACATTAGCACTTTACTAATTTAAAAAAAACAGTTATTAGAAATATATTTGTGTTTATAATGATCGGAGTAACATAAATAAATACAAGAATCAGACAAGATTATCCTTCGTCGGTTATTATAGGTTTGTTCCAACAAGCCATTTAAAACCAATTCATGGATCAGTACATGAACTGGTTTACTCGCATGCGTGCACTATGTATAGTGGAGTGGGGTATGTTCAGACCGGTTTTGCCAAGTTTGACAAAAACACCAATTTTCCTTAGAAATTTTCATTTTTATAGAAATGCAGTTGTATCCAAAATCGCGTAGTCTTACCAAAAATGTAAAAATATACCGGGTGGTCCATTCAAAATAACAAAATTGGGGTCATTTTCGGCGAAACAATTGTGTGCATGTGCTCATGAAGCCCGGTTTTTTGCACATCATATGTCTAAAATTTCAATTATCTAAAATCGAAACTAAAGAAAAAAAATGGGGTTGTACCACACTTCATTTACACATCCCCACAGTATGGAACGGTTAAGAAAGGTGGCTATGGAATTATATGCCATTAAAAAAGTCGCATGTTTTTAGTTTTTTGAAATATTTAAAGAAAGGTTTTTTTTTTTTTTTTAATGTTTAATAAGCTAGTTCATATTTCATGTTATGCATAGCTGGGTGCGTAGTTGGTAGTTAGTAAGGGAAATGTGAGGGAAGCTTAGTTCCCTGTGGCGTATGGCGTTTAGCCTTTATCACTAGAAGTTAGGTGTATGTCCTGCGGTAATTTGCGTTTTAGTCTCTTGTGTATTTTCTTTTTAGCGATGTTGTACAGAGCAGCACTTTCACAGTTCACTAGATTTTTAAAGAATGTTTTTGTTAATTTTTTAATAAATTCTTGAATTGTTTGTATTCCGAGTTCTTCGTGAAGCTGTGTATTTCGAACAAACCATGGCGCGTTTATAGCTAGTCGGAGCACTTTGTTTTGGTATGTCTGTAGTTTTTTAACGTTGGTTGGTGACGTGTTGCTCCATACCGGACAGGCGTATGAAAAGATAGGCCGCAACAGCGACTTATATAGTAGGAGTGTACATTTAATTTTTAAAGTCGATTTTCTATTTATTAGTGGATACAGCTGCGAAAGTCTGGTGTAGCACTGGTTAATTTTTTTGTTGATGTGTGCACTCCATGTCAACCTTGTATCCAGGTACATACCAGGGTACTTGATTTCTCCATGGGTCCATTCGATATCGACACCGCTGACTTTGATGTTAAGGGTTGGAGTTATTTTTTTTAGGCTAAATATTTTGCATACGCATTTGCTGGTGTTTAATTTGATTCTCCAGTGGTTTAACCAATTTTCTACGACGTTTGTCGCGTTTTGTAAGTCGTAGATAGCTTCAGCAAGGTTGTGACTTCTGGTTCTGGTTATAATGGCTGTATCGTCTGCAAACATTGCAATAGTGGCATCGGTTGGTGGAAAGTCGTGGACGTAGATGTTAAATAGAGTGGGCCCCAGAACACTACCTTGTGGGACTCCTGCTTGTATGGGTGTTTTGGTTGAGAGTGTAAAATTTATTCTTACTTGAAAGTTTCTGTTTGAGAGAAACGATTTGATTATGTTTTGAAGGTAGGTTGGCATATTTATTATTTTTATTTTGTGTAGCAATCCTTCGATCCAGACTTTATCGAATGCTTGTGCTATGTCTAAAAATAGTGTCGTTGTGTATTCTTTTCTTTCAAACCCAGTTTCTATAAGCTCGGTGATCCTTTTAAGTTGGTGCGTTGTTGAGTGAGCCTCTCTAAATCCAAACTGAAAGCGGGAAAGAATGTTTTTTGCTGCAAGTGTTTTGGTTAACCTCGATTGTATTATTTTTTCCAGTACTTTGGAGAGAGTTGGCAGAAGGCTGATTGGTTTATAACTGTCCACTGTTTGTTTTGGCTTGCCTGGCTTGGGAAAGGGTAAAATGATTGCTTCCTTCCATTTATCTGGAAAGTATCCTTTTCTAAGCATCGTATTGAATAAAGTTGCCAGGAAGGCAAACACTTTTTTAGTGAAGAATTTCAGCTCTGCTTTTGGTATGCCGTCGTTTCCTGGAGATTTTTTGAGGTGAAGTTTCTGGGTAATTTTTTTAATTTCTGCGGGTGATGTTGGTTCTATTTCCTTTGTAATCTCGTTTATTTCGGTAATTTTTATACGATCTTCTATGATTAAGCTATTATGGTTGTCCGCTGGAAACGGTGTAAAGACACCCTCGAGGTGAGCGGCGAAGGCCCTGCACTTATCCTCGTCCGTGTAGTAATTGTTGTGTCCCTCTGTAATAACCGACATATTATGGTTTTGCTTTAAAATTCTTTTTGTTGCTCGCCAGAGTCCTGGGTCTTCTGACTTTAGTTCTTCTACAAATCGTTTATATGACTCGATTTTGTAATTGTCAAGTTCCCATTTTACTCGGTGCGTTAGTTTGTTGAGTTCCTTTTTGGCCAGTGGGTTTCGATACTTATTCCATGCTCTTCCTAATCGATTTTTCTCTGCGATTAGGTTTAGTATATATGT
Organism: Elmis aenea; assembly: GCA_947652605.1. Taxonomy (NCBI): domain Eukaryota; kingdom Metazoa; phylum Arthropoda; class Insecta; order Coleoptera; family Elmidae; genus Elmis; species Elmis aenea. Next base: position 42,556,345 of record OX393581.1, read on the forward strand.
TGGTGGGCAGTCTATTTTGCTTTTCCTTTGATTGGGCTTGGGCTTTGTAATTGAGTCACGAACGCTGTTACATATTGTTGTTGTTAGGAATTCAACGTAGAGGTCGATGTCTTCTTTCTTGTCTAAATTGTCTGGAGAGGTGATTTTAGTATCAAGGATGATTTGAAAGCGTTTCCAGTTGACCCTGCCCTTTATTAGTCTTGGAATGGATTCGACCAATTCTGGGGTTTGTATAAATGATATTATCACTGGCAAATGATCTGAGTTTAGTTCTGTGGCAACTGTATGGTTTATTTGTTGTGTGAAGTTCTTAAGCACAATGATATCTAATATGTCTGGCCTGTGATCTTCTCTGAGAGGGCAATAAGTTGGTTCTTTGGGGGTAAATAAACGGATGGTAAAATAATTCAGAAAACAAATAATCGCTCATTATTATTCAGCATGCTTAAATTGGTACTCTGGTTCCAGTGAAACAACTCTTGAATTAAAATAAATGTAAAACTTGGAGTACAATTTGAACTTTTCTATTGATTAAACTTATTGTTATAACCCAATAGCACTGAGTTTCGTTTCTTTTAAAGTTTAAGGCACGTGTATATTTCACCTGTATAAACAAGATGTTTCCGTCACACATGCATGTAAATATAAATTTTCAATTGAATTGCTTTTAAGTTTGTGTACAACTTACTTTATAAAGCAAATATAACAAAAATATATGTTGGCTTTACTTAATTGTAAGTATTATAACAAATTTTCGAAACGACTTGTCAAAAGTTAATTGGAAAAGTTTTAAGCTGCTTAGAAAGTTTTTCTTACAATTTTTTGAAAACATTGTGTTTCTTTAGTATTTTCGAGAGGCTTAAAATGTTTGTGAAAATATTTATCTTGAAATTTTTTCTTTAAAAATTCATAAATTACTTTTAGTTTTTGCAGTGTGTTTTTTAATAAAAAGTTAAGTCTCCTCTAATTTTTATTAATGAACTTCTTTTTGGTTTGTTGTTCCTACAAGTTTCGCTTAATTATAGATTTTTGATGATCGCAACTTTGTGATGTGAGTAGATTTGCTGGTTTGAAAATGTTGCTTCAATAGCATACTCCCAATGGTTACCAGACACAAAACTTATTTGAACTTTTTTCGGTTTGAACAAGACTCACGTTGAATATTTACAGCAACTTTTAAAAGAGTAGCAACTTGATAAATGATGATCTGTTATTAAAAAAAAGGTTATAGTTTAAATAGATTTTTTAAAGAAGACTTTATATTAATTTTGGATGTGTGTAGCAGCCTCCTAATAAAAATCCAATTAAATATTATTATTTAATTCCTTAACACAATAATAACCTCACAGTACAAGGCATTGCAATTTTATTTAAAAATGGTGTTGTTTCTTGATTAAACAATTTTGCATTATTTATTACTCCCTCTGTCCCATAAAGTGTCTGATTTGGTAAAAATGTATTTCAAATTAAGTGTTTGTCTTGAAATAAAAACACTTTTTTTCATGAACTATGCCTCAAAATATATTTTCAACTGAACGTAACATCTTACATGGTAACATAAATAAATATAACAAGAAAGCTGCTTATACAGCGTCATTCAAAAAGTCTGCAACAAATGGAAATAAAAAATTATTATTGATTTCTCAGAAAATTGTATTCTTAATAAAAGTATGTGCATGCTCTAAAACAAATTTAAAAAAAAAGAGTTTAATAAAAAGCCATAGGACAATAGATTTAAGCGATTTTTGAAATATTCATAAGGGTAGTGCTCAAAATTTCTCAAAAATTAAAACTTGGAATTTGTCCGTCAAAATTTTGATGTTGCCTTATTTTTAGATTCTAAATAGCTCATGAAATCTGTTTATATCGTCTAAAATAAGAGCACTTTAATCTTGCGAATACTTCAAAAATCGCTAAAATCTAGTGTCCTATGACTTTTATTAAACTTTTCTTTATCTTAAAACTAGCGTAGTGACCCGGCTTCGCTCGGTGATTTTTTTTATCAATCACAGACTACTCGCCCGGTGGACGTTTTTGACCTTTTGAGAATTTTGGATCTTTTGGGAATAGTTGTATCTATTGAGAATTTTTGTACCTATTGAGAATTTTGAAACTTTTGTGATATTTGGATCTTTTGGGAATTTTGGTTCTTTTGGGAATTTTTGGAACTTTTGGGAATTCTTATATAGCCTAATGTTCTTCCCATGGTCCTGTAGATTGTCTGTGCCAAATTTGGTCAGGATCGGATGAATGGTATAGGAATGCATAAAGGACATACATACATTTTTATATATATAGATTCGTTTTAGACCAACCGCCAACTTTCTTCTAGCAGGTAATCGTACACACTTTGACGCTTTTCCTGTGACATATTAGGCTTTTTTCTTTGTGGTGCAACTACAGAAACTTCTTCACTGTTCATGATGTGTCTACACCGGTATTTTTAAAAATGGCAAGATAGAATTTATTTTTAAAATAACAATCCGAGAGCCAAGCTAACGTGTTTAAACTTTCTGACTACGTACAAATGTCACTTTTGACATATTTTACTTGACGTAATAAACGTTTACAATTGACGTTTTAAAATACAATAATTAAGATCCAGAAAATATAATAATCGGACACTTATTTCGGGACAGAGGGAGTATTATATTACATAACAAGAGTTGTACGAAGCATATTACGCTTAAGTGGAAATGTATTTCCACGAATGCGTAATTGCTTTACAACTCGTGTTATGTAGCTTACTTTTTCTACGATCACATAATACTTACGATTTTAACGGATTTTTGGATAATATACACATGTAATTACGTGGTCTTGTCAATTTTGACGTAAGCCTACTGTTGGCGATAAAAATCACGCAATGAAACAACGAGTAATAATGGACTGTATATTGCTATAGACGAGCTGTAACCACACGTCTTTACATGTCGGTGTCTGGACGGCAACAACTAGTTTTACAGATTCTAGCCTGACGGCTCAATAAAATCACAGGCATGCAAATAGTTTTAAAAGTAAGGACAGAGGCCGCTACATACACCCCGCCTTGAAAGGCCGTGGCTTTCAAAAGAAAAACAAATATCAAAACAATGAATTACAATGTAAATTAACAGATACAAAGAAAAACAACAATAAGTACATGCAACAATTTCGGTAAAGCGATCACTCGCGAACGCTCACTTCCATTTCACTCACGTGGGTAACGGACATAGTTGCGATACCGCTCGACGAGTTGTTCCTGTGGAGGTACGAATTGTCACTACGCGAACGTGACCATCTGGTCCGGGGTGAAGTTGGACTACTCTGGCCAGCTTCCAATGGAATGATGGCAAGTTGTTTTCTTTAATTAGCACCAAAGTGCCCAATTTAATATCTTCTTGCGGTGTTTTGACCTTATATCGATGCTGTAGTTCACATAGATATTCTGCCGACCATCGTTTCCAGAAGTGTTGTTTTAGTTGTTGTATTTTTTGATAAGTCGACAATCTATTTTCAACAATATGTGTGACATCAGGGTCTGCTACTGATGTTAGAGTCTTACCGATGAGGAAGTGTGCTGGTGTAAGAGGTTCTAGGTCATTTGGATTAGACGACATTGGGGATAAGGGACGGGAATTTAAAATTGCTTCAATTTGAATTAAAAGAGTGTAAAATTCCTCGTAAACTAAATTAGTATTTCCCAATATTCTTTTTAGATGATATTTTACGCGTTTGACCCCTGCCTCCCAGATGCCTCCGAAATGAGGCGAATAAGGCGGAATAAATTTCCATATAATGCCTTCATTTTGGGTTAATTCAGCTAATGAATTTTGATTGTTAGTAAGGAATTTACTAAGTTCAGCAAGTTCGTTCTTTGCTCCAACAAAATTAGTGCCATTATCGGAACGAAGCTCGTATGGTTTGCCCCGTCTCGACACAAAACGTCTCAAGGCAGCGATAAAATTTTCTTTAGTTAAATCTGAGACTAATTCTAAATAAGGTGCTTTGGTTGTAAAACAAACGAATAAACTGATGTAACATTTAAATGTTTTGGCATTCCTACCTTTACGTTCCTTTATTAAAAAGGGTCCGGCATAATCTACGCCAGTTATTGCGAATGGTAACGATGGAATAACGCGTTCTTTTGGCAAATCTCCTACCTTAGGAGTTAGAGTTTTAGGTTTTGCTCGAAAGCAATTAATGCAATTGTGAACAACTTGACGAGATATATTTCTCCCTGAAATTGGCCAAAACCTTTCGCGAATTGAATACAATAGTTGCTGTGGACCAGCATGTTTTAACTTTAAATGTTCGTGCTCGAATAACAATTTAGTGAAGTGATGATTTGCAGGTATAAGCATGGGATGCTTTTGCTCAAAGTACAAATTAGAATGAGTAAGTCGTCCACCTACACGAATTATATTATTAATGTCAACAAAAGGGTTTAAGCAAATGATTTTGCTATCTTTTTGCAATGGTTTATTATCCTTTAATAAACGATATTCTCGAGGGAATGATTGATTTTGAACAATTTTGACCATGGCGATTAATGACAAGTTTAATTCGTCCATGGCAAGAGGACCATATATGCGATTTTGCTTAGGTTGTTTGCAATTGTTTACAAACCGATAACAATACGAAACTACTCTCTTCAACCGCGTTAGATTTGAGAAATCAGTAAACGGGAAAGAGTCTTGTTGATTTGAAGAATGACACTGCGTCTCTACTTTAAATTCTGGCAGATCTGGACGATCCGCGTTAAAACTTGGCCAAGACGACTCACTTTCATTGAGCCATGCAGGGCCGTACCACCACATGCTAGAATGTTGGAGAGCTTGAGGAGAAACCCCCCTTGAGAGTATATCAGCTGGGTTTGACTTGGTAGGAACATGCCTCCAAGTCGCATGAGACGTGAGCCGCTGGATTTCAGCAACTCTATTACAAACGAAGGTTTTTAGTAAGTTCGGACTGGTTTTTAACCAACCCAGTACTATCGTGGAATCCGACCACAGATAACAACGTATAAATGACAAATTCAAAGCCTTCAGAACTAGATCTTAAAGCTTTGCTAAAAGCGTAGCGCCACAGAGTTCAAGTTTTGGAATTGTGATAGGCTTCAAGGGCGCAACCTTAGCCTTCGAACATAAAAGATTTGTGTAAATTTGGTTATTTTTATCTTTAGAACGTAGATATATACTTGCACCGTATCCATGCATGGATGCATCACAAAATCCGTGTAGTTCAATTTCTGTAGAACCTTTACAAATAGTGCGTCGAGCAATTTTAAGATTATTGAGAACGAGTAAATCATCTCTAAAAGATGACCATTTTGTTTGAATAATGTTAGGGACTGGATCATCCCAGGACAGTTTTTCCAACCATAATTGTTGTAGGATTATTTTGACAGCTAATGTGCATGGACTGAGAAGTCCTAGCGGATCAAATATTTGAGAAATTTCTGAAAGCATTGTTCGCTTGGTAACTTGTTCTGATATGACATAATCAGGAATAGAATACATTAGGTGGTCATTTTGAAAGGACCAAATTAAACCAAGAGTGTTTGCATGTTCATGAGTGCCAAACTCAAGAACACCTGGATGAATATCCGATTTGGGAATTTCATTGAGAACTTCAGGATCATTGGAGACCCATTTACGTAAATTGAAACAACCTGACTTCAACACTTTAGACAAATTATGACAGATGTCACGAGCTTGACCAATGGTATCGGCACCCGTGAGTAGATCGTCTACATAGAAGTCTTCTTTAATGACTCTACTGATCGCAGGTAAAGAAACTTCGCATTCATTTCCTAACTGCATCAAGCAACGAATAGCTAAGAACGATGCGGAAGCGGTGCCGTATGTGACTGTGTTCAACACATAGGCTTGAATGTGATCCGAAGGATCTGAACGCCACAAAATGCTTTGTAGACACCTTTGGCTCGGTTCTACTTGAACCTGTCTGTACATCTTTTCAATGTCAGCCGATATAACATATTGGTATATTCTAAATCGAAGTAGAATTGAAAAAAGATCCTGTTGTATGGTTGGGCCAACCATTTGAATATTGTTTAATGAGTACCCAGTGTTAGTAACTGCAGAACCATTAAACACTACACGAAGTTTAGTTGTAAGGCTTTCCTCCTTTAGCACACCATGGTGTGGAAGGAAATATGATATTTCAGAGTTAGGGGTATTGGCAATTGACATATGCCCAAGATCATCATACTCTTTCATAAAAATTGAGTAACGCTCGAGAAGAATGGGATTGGATTGAAGACGTTTTTCGAGCGCCAGAAACCTCTTTCGCGCATTATTGAATGAATCACCTAAGAGATCAATAGGCTTTTTAAAAGGGATTTTGACAACAAATCTACCATTGCTGTCACGACGAGTATTTTTGGCAAAATGTGCCTCGCAGGCGTTTTCTTCATCTGAAAGTACTTTGCCCGTGGGATAATTTTCGAGCTCCCAGAATCTAGCGAGCTGATCTGGTACCTCATTGAGGCAACTAAGATTACATTGAACATTAGTGATTGAATTGGCGCCATTTGGACCAGAAACAATCCATCCAAAACGTGTTTTTTGTAATATGGGAAGATTTGGACCTATGCGAATTTGTCCTATACATAAGAGTTCCCAAAATACAGGTGAACCAATCAGTAGGTCTATAACCCCAGGTTCGTTAAAAGAGGGATCAGATAATCGAATGTTATCTGGAATCTTGTAATTGTTACGGTTCACGTGGAAGCTAGGAGTGCAACCAGTGATTTCATCTAGAAGAAGACACGAAAGTTTAATCTTGTATTGGGAGTGGTGTGCATGTAATTCTATGTCACACCTTGAACGAATGTGTGAAGTGACTTTACTTAATCCAGTTACCGTAATATTTGCAGGAGTTATCTGCAAATTCAGTCTTTTGCAAAGACCTGAAAGAACAAAGTTAGATTGCGAACCTGAGTCCAGCAGGACTCTAACAGTATGAAAATTACCCGCAGAATCGCAAATCTGCGCGGAAGCAGTAGGTAATAGCACTTGGACTTCATTGGATGAAAAGGCCGAAATTGTTTGAATTGGTTTAGCATTGGCTTCTGCTTCTGAAGCAGGCCCAGAATTGCTTACAGAAGTATCACCTCGCGATTCAAGATGCAAAGCGGTGTGATGCCGTGCTTTGCATTTTCTGCAATTGTACGTCGAACTACATTGGGAAGAAAAGTGACCTTTGGCCAGGCAATTGAGACATACCTTTAATTCTTTGGCTTTTGTGAATCGATCACGGGAAGAGAGTTTTAGAAAATCTTCACATCGCGAAAGAAAATGAGATTTTTTGCATAATAAACACGTAGGAGTACTAGCAACAAACGATTTTGAATACCCTTTAGATTTCTCTGACGCAATTTTGGCCTGTTTTGAATCCAAGGTTTCAAGAATGTTCGCGTTGTTTTTGAGAAAGTCCTTGAACTCGTCAAGGGTGGGTAAAGCAGACCCGTTTTTATTTTTTACCGTTTCCCACTCGCGGGAAGTTCTGGGATCAAGTTTATTTGATACCACTTGTATAATAAACGTTTCAAATAATGTAGCCTCTGAAGCTAACATCTTTAAAGAAGTAATATGCTTGAAAAGCGTGTCACTAATTGTACGTAATTTTTGGGCAGATTCTTTTGTCAATGATTCAAGGTCAAAGATAGCTTTGAGATGATTGTGAACTAACATTCTAGGATTGTTGTACCTTGCACAGAGACTATCCCATGCTACCTGATAATTTGCTGATGTAAATTCTAACGATTTTATTATCTGAGAAGCATCACCCAATAAACTAGCTTTTAAATAATGCAATTTTTGTATGTCATTTATTGTCGTATTTTCATGAATAAGATTATTGAATATTTCGCGATACTCCAGCCAATTTTCGAGATCTCCCTGAAATTTGGGAAGATTGATAGTAGGTAGTTTAATAAATTGTGGTGAAACATTTGATTGACATGAATGTGCGCTATGCAATGTGGGAGGACCCACTTCGTTTTCAGAATCCCGGTTAATCAGACTCTCTGCTCGAACCATTTGATCGTAATAATCATTTTCGAATTGTTCTCTTTCGTTTTCATCAATATCTGAATCGTCATCGTCTTGCTTTAACTCGATAATCTGATTATGTATCGCGGCATAATCGGCTAGTAGCGAATCAGCATCACTTAATCGTTTTTGTAAATGGAGGTTTTGCTCCGGCGAAACACACTGGCTTTCGTCAATAGTACTTGTTAATTTATCAAGAAACGTTTTGAATCTAGTTAAAGATGCTTTAATAGTACCTCGTCGTTTGATTAATGCATTCATATTGTACAATAAACTAAAATGCGAAATAAACTACTAATATTGTGCTTATAACCTTACGAGTACATTCGTGTTAAGAATCAAGGCATTACCATACAGGTTGCAACACGTCAGAAATTGGCATTCACTTGCTGAACAACTTATTTAAGAAGCAAATTGATTTTAAATGGATATAACTTTGTAAATTACCCTACCAAACTAAAGCAACTTGAAATAAAGGATTGGTAAGGAGTAAGAGATAAAGGTTGACTCACTTGTAAATGCGTGCGACGAACAAAGATGCTAGATGCGGCTGTTGTCAAAGGACTGGTTGCCGCTCCAGTGGTGTAGAACTGAACACGTGCTCGGGCGGTGCTGCTTGCTAACGAACGAATATGCGAAGGTAGTATTTGCCAATTTTAGCGAAAGTATTTAACAAATGGATTGCCGTCAATGTAATTACGATGAATGCTTGTATCTACTTGGCCTGTCGGCACTGTATATAGCTGTCTAGCCGTAGTACGCCTCAAATTGTGCCGACAAACTTCTAGAATTTTCGTGTTATAAAAAACACTGTTTCCACCTCGATAAGGCTTGTATGAAGAATCCAAACTGCTTGATGAACCATACGGCTCGAAGAGGACCAAATGTTGGCGATAAAAATCACGCAATGAAACAACGAGTAATAATGGACTGTATATTGCTATAGACGAGCTGTAACCACACGTCTTTACATGTCGGTGTCTGGACGGCAACAACTAGTTTTACAGATTCTAGCCTGACGGCTCAATAAAATCACAGGCATGCAAATAGTTTTAAAAGTAAGGACAGAGGCCGCTACACCTACTTTGACATTTCTAGACAATTGTGCGTTTTGCTTACCGTGCGTTATAACTCACTTACTAAGCATGCAGGAAGTGTTTGACGTGAGTCTACTTTGATCATGTCTTTAAAAAGCTGTGCCTTTTTCTTACCGTGCGTAAGGACCAACTTACTATCAATGCAGGCTGTACGGTAAAAGTCATTTACATTAGTAGTCGTAGAAAATGACAATATTAAAGTAGCCCTTACTTAAAACTTTTTTGAGAGCACTTGTGGACATAATAAAATTTAATTAATGAAGATCAGCATACTTTTAATAAAAAAATAAATTTTCTTTCAGAAACTTTTTATTTAACTAATTTTACTTTTCTGTAGTGTCTTTTTGGGAAATCTTAATTAGAGCAGGATTTAACGATTTTAATTTTGACGCTTAAGGATCATTTTACTGAAGGAAAAATCATATTTGGCACAAATAGAAATAAATTGGTATCTTATAAAAAGTGTCAATTGTTGACTACGTTTCTTATTATCTTTTTCTTCTTGTATTTCTAGTGTTTGATTTGAAGTGAAATGTGCCAAGGATAAAGAGACCTGCGGTCAATAGCCTTACTGAAAGTAGCGTAAATGTCCTTCGAATCTGTTGATTGGTTGTCTGTTTGGCAGGTTTTTACTAGCGAATAAAATAATGTCATGGAAACATAATAAAAGACAGACAAATAGGTCGCTATTCCTCTAAATTTGCGTAATGGAATGATGAATATGGGCGAACGTTCTTTCTCACATAATAAAAGTAAGAACAGTGGAGTTGTATTTTATATTTATGAGGACTCGGGACCCGTTTACATTTTTCTGCCTGGCAGATATTTTCTCCAGTATATTGCGTATATAGTATAGAATCTCTAACATTGTACTTTTATCGTTTTTACTGGAAATATTCTATTAAGCGTGATATTTTTTATTAAAACATGACGTTGCTCTTTTTCATTCGCGAGGTATGCCACACACTGAAAACTGCAAGGAAATTGCTGCATCACTAAATTATTTAATGGTAGATACTTTGATGATCCTTCTCTGTCGCAGCCGACTGAAAGCCACCCTCCGCAATATCAGGAAACGCCATTAACATAAATTTAACTGCACGATCCAACTTTTTATGGTTTTTACTTTATTTCTCAGTAAGAGGCATGACTCTGGAATGAGTTTTTATTTTATGTATGCACAGTTTAACTTAGTTTTCATAAGTTATGGCTTTGTAGAAAAATATTCAAAGCTTAAAATAAGATACACAACCAACGCAGATTAAAAGTTTCAAGCGAAACGAACATTTAGATAAAACGGTCACTTGCCTTTCCAAGTTGTAATTGCAGTTCCTTCGTTAATAAAGTACCGGTGGAAGCATTTCAAATACGGACACTAAAGTAAACATACGAGAAAAATCAAATAAACCTACTAGGGTCTCTCACATTTGACATTTTGCTTGTGTCGGGATTCCGGGAAGAAATCGGCCTTTGTATCGAGATATCCCGAAATCACGGGATTTAATAAATTATGTCAATACTTTGAAATAAATAATCCGAAAAATGAAGGGGGCGGTTTATTACTTAAAGACAACTCCGTCATATGTGTAGTACACTTTGCTCCATGATTATCATAAATAATAAAAGAGTTTTGGTAAGAGAACATACATTTCAGCAATATTACCTTTTTATTGCAATTTCATTTTTATGAACACAATAATATAATCTTAACAATGAATTTTTGTAATGTGATTTAAGAAAACTAAGGTGATCTATGCTTCCTTCGGTCACTTGGTCTTTTTCTTAATTTATTTACCAAAAGTTTTGCTACATAAAATGCTCTCTCAGTCGCTATTGTTGCGGGTGAAATTGTCTTGAGAGCATCTAGCAGCAAAGAGACATCGTTTTTATTAATATAATTTAATTTTTAAGCTATTTTGCTTCGCATTACCGCGGGTACACAAAATAGAACTGTAAACGTATTTTAATGGCTTAAACTTTTTTATGGAGTCCGGGCTTCTATACGAATATAACGGGTGTAGATAACTTGTTATTCTAAAGCAAAAACCCTTTTTTTTTAATAAGAATTAAGTTTTTCATAATTTAATGTTAGTATAGACATTTAAAATACATTCTGATAAGTTATGATAGATAGTAGGTATTACAAAGATCTTGACACGAAATCAAAGAAAATATATTTTTTTAAATATCCCGGATTTACCGGTACAGTAAGTACTTCCCGAGAAATATAAAATACGTTAAAATGGATCCCGGGAGAGAATCTTTGATACCTACAGTTTTAACAAATACATGTTTACATGTTTACATATAATTATACCGGGAATGAAAATATTTTTTTTGTTTTTATTTAATTTTCATCGAGTATAAAAGTTTTTTACATCCAAATTAATTTCATGATAGATTGGACATTTGTCTTCCTTCCAAGATATTTTTTTCATGTTTTGTAAAGCAGGTGCGAGAAATTTGTTTTTTTCTATAGTAAGCCAGCTGTTACTTAACTTCCAACCTCAACGTTGGGACTAAAAGTAACAATGATCGGGGTAAGTTGTAACCGCAGAATAATTTACACAGCCCATAAGTAGTGGGTAAATATATTAGTATTCATGAACAAAATTATTATTTGATTCCAAAATACACATTAGCAAAATGAAAAAATATTCAAAAATGTGAAAAAAAAATACAACAAATTGAAAATTAACTTGACAAGTTTTGTATATTCCCATCTACGAAGAAAACCAGCAATTATGTGCTAATAGTGAACATTAGCAAGTGAAAACATTGATTGGGGTTGGTTGTAACACTGTTACTTTTGACACCAAGTGTACACAAAACAAATTGGAGTGATTCCACAATTAACCACCATTCTAACGTCAAATTGTATTGCATTCACCAATAGCCAACAAAATTTAGAATATAATAATTTCGGTACTTTTTTGTTCCTCTTCTAGGGATCGCCCAAAAGTCACTCGACCAGTGATTCAACGCATTAAGTTTTAGGCGGAAACTAGTGACTCTGGCGGGCGAAACTCAACCTTTATGACAGATGAAAACTAGCAATGTAGGTAGGAAAGTGGATGTAAATGAACATTGCACAAGCGCTTAGGGCGACATAACAAAAATTAAAGAAACTATAGGCACTGTTACAACCTACCCGTGTTACTTTCATCCCCGGTCTTCCCTAGATATAAAAATAAATATCCTATAACCATAAGCTGGTTGTTTATCTAACCTTTAGTTAAATGTCTTTTTTACAGAATTATCATTCCTAATTTTTTATTTTGGTATAGGCATTTGATTTTCCCATAACTAACTTGTAGGTATTTTACATTTGTACGTTTGTCATCCTACGTATTTAGAAAGAATAGTGAGTGCCAAAATTTTGTGTGTGTATGCGCGCTTTTAAAAATGAAGGGTCACTAAACAGGGTGTCCCAGTTATTGTTCTCGTAAATGGTAAGAGATACAGGAATGGTTAAATGTCAAATTGTTCTATGATTTAAGAGCTACTATTCTATGAAAAATACACTTCCAAAAATGCACAGTTTCGCGCTATTCATTAAAAACAAAAAAATTACGTTTTTGATTTTAACGTATAACTTACATCGAGCTTGGTGGCTGGTTGGTAAACCAACCTAACTTGTAATCGGGAGGTACTGGGTTCGATTCCCAGGGCCGACTGTCATTGTAGAGGTTTCAGGTGGTTTCCTCTATGGTTAAGGCAAATGCTGTGGCATTACTTCCACCTATCCTTATCCATCCTTGACTATCCACATCCCTACCCATTATCCTTGTACCTCTAACGACTGAAGAGGGGGTCAACCCCCCTATAGCAGTCTCCGCGCGAGCGGAAAAAACACGTGACGTTTGACCTTTTTGACCTTATAACTTACTAATTTGAAATCTTACTTGAAATAATTTTCGACATTATTAGTACACTTTTTCAGTAGATCTAAAATTTGTTTATAAATTTTACGTGTCTTCGTTTGTTTTTGTTATTTCAACATCAACTTTCCTATTTTAAATACGAGTTGTAGATGGCAGTGATACAAAACGCAGATCTCAAATTTGTATTGCCCGAGGAGAGTGGGCTACACTGTGAATTTTTTTTGTAAAGTTTTTTTAAATGTAAAAGACTCTCAACTCTCTAAGTTTTTTTTTTTGTAATTATAGTACAATTAGTTTCTTTATGTGATGTTTTGTTTTATTTTTGAATGGCCTCAAGGGGCTTAATAAATACTGTAAAATTTGTTATAACTTTGTTATTTTTAAAGATAAATCTAATAACTCATCCATCAATGAAACAAGAAAAAAATTATTTTTTTAACGGTGTCACAGCCACCTACAACCTGTATTTAAAATAAGAAAGTTGATGTTAAAATAACAAAAACAAATGAAGACAGGTAAAATTTATTACCAAAATTTAAATCTACTCAAAAAAGTGTCCTGATTATGTAGAAAATTTTTTTTAGTATGATTTTAAATAGGCGAGTTCTGAGCAAAAATCGATTTTTTTTTGTTCTTTATGAATAACGCAAAAACTAAATTTTTTAAAGATTTTTTATCGTAAAATAATAGTTGCTCTTAAACATAGATCATTTTAACTCATTTAACTATCTCTGTATCTCATACCGGTTACGAGATCCGCATGCTGTTCACGATCACTGGACCACCCTGTATGTTGTCGCTACAAATCTGTGTTTATTGCATTAAGAACATCTAAAATAAATGTTTTGCAGTTATACGTGCCATTGTTGATTTACATAGGAAACATAAAATAAAGGTCATTTTAGCGATCGCGTTGGCCGTGAAACCGTCAAGAGATAAAATAGAAATTCTTCTATTGACCAATGCGCGCATCATTTGCAAATAAAATCAAGCAAAATGGTGCACAGTTTTTGAAAATATCTTCAGCGATTCCGGAAAAAAGTGAAAAGCTATACTCCTGCATGCTTAAACTCGAATTTCAAACACCCTGTATATTTAAAAAAAATATTAAAGTATAGCCAAGTAGCTTTCCAAATAAGGAACAACGTATCTTCAACTCTTTACAAAATGCCAATGGGTAACGTATTATTATTTTATGCACGCTGTATACAGGGTGAGGCATCACTTATGACACCCCCACTTATTTAGTTATTGGAAAGAATTATCAAAAAAAGTTTCAAATAAAAGTTGTTTGATCAAGTATTTCCCAAAATATTGTCATGTCAAATTTTGGTTTTCTTTTGTTTTTTTAGGAGTTACGGCACCATATATATATTTTTTTTATGGCACCATACATATTTTTGTATACGGTTTAAAAGACATTTTCTTTCTCCTTTCAACGCACTAAAACTTTTATACCCTTACATAACAAAATTTTTAAGAAAATCGCAAAAGAACATTTTTGTTTTAAAAGCGTACTTTATTAATTAATTTACATTAGTAGGCTTAAAAAATGATACGAAACGGTAAAAGATCTTAAAAAAAGTGAATTAGGTTACCACGGTAATCACAAAACTATTGTAATAAATTTTTTACCGTTTTGTATCATTTTCAAAGCCTACTAATACAGTGTGAGGAATCACTTATGACACTCCCACTTATTTAGTTATTGGAAGAATTATCAAAAAAAGTTTCAAATAAAAGTTGTTTGTTATAATATTTCCCAAAGTATTGTCATGTCAATTTTTTGTTTTCTTTTGTTTTTTTTAGCAGTTACGGCATCATATTTTTTATTTATTTTTTATACGGTTTGAAAGACATTTTTTTTCTCTTTTCAACGCACTAAAACTTTTATACCTTTACATAACAGAATTTTTAAGAAAATCGCAAAAGAACAGTTTGTTTTAAAAGCGTACGGTATTAATTAATTTACATTAGTTGGCGTTGAAAATGAAACAACGGTAAAAAATGTATTACAGTAGTTTTGTCTTAACCGTTGTAACCTTATTAACTTCTTTCATAATCTTTTGCCATTTGGTATCATTTTCAAAGCCTACTAATGTAAATTAATTAATACCGTACGCTTTTAAAACAAAATTGTTCTTTTGCGATTTTCTTAAAAATTTTGTTATGTAAGGGTATAAAAGTTTTAGTGCGTTGAAAAGAGAAAGAAAATGTATTTTAAACCGTATAAAAAAATATGTATGTTGCCATTTAAAAAAAACAAATATGTTGCCTTAATTACTAAAAAAACAAAAGAAAATAAAAATTTGACATGACATTATTTTGAGAAATACTGTATCAAACAACTTTTATTGGAAACTTTTTTTGATAATTCTTTCCAATAACTAAATAAGTGGGGGTGTCATAAGTGATGCCTCACCCTGTATAGAACTACTTAGGAGAATTAGCAAAAAAAGGTAATATAAATCCTTTTTTGGTTGCAATAGATTTGAGAAATTGTGATATATTGATTTATTTGAAAATACCAACGTACATTTAATATCGCAAATAAAATTTTAAGCATCTATTGAAATAAATGCGCATAAAACGAGCAAATATTCGCGAACCGCCAGCAATTTTGTAACTCATTAACTGCATTCAAATTAAGGCCGATGTCAATAGCGAACAGCAAACTCCAAAAACTCATAAATAATTGGCAGCAGCTGTACGTCAATATTTTAACTACAATAAAGATAAAAGCGTTTTGGGAATAATTGTAATAAGCGAGTGGCACTTAAATTTTCCCCTATTGGAAATGCCATAAATACCATAAATAAGTTATTCACGATATAACCATCTCAGTACGCAATCCTACATTTCAGGCTTCACATCCAATTATCTAGAGTGCGTCGAAGTCAGCTGGAATTATAATCATTAGGCTTGATTTTTGAGGGAGAGAAGCTTATTAAAACCAATTTACGCTTGGGTTATTTTAAATTTTATTAGCGCATCGTTTTAGCTAAGTTTATTTAGTGCAAGAAGAAAAGTTGAACGGTTTTATTATATATAAACAATTATTATTTAATAGCGCGGGTACGTAGGAGCGCACTCGAAATAAAAAAAAAAAATCCCTTACTTTTGCCAAACGAAAATATTAATGTCTCCATAAAAAATTCATTTTAAAAGCGACCTAGAGAATATTAAGAAGAGAGTAAAATATCTTCTTAAGGGGTGGAAATGTGTTTTTAGCATTTTGCTATGTTTTACTTGGGTCTAGGAACATTCATCGCCCACAATTCTTCGCCCACATTTCTTCGACTACACAATTCTTCGCCGCCACAATTCTTCGCCGCCACAATTCTTCGCCGTCACAATTCTTCGCCGCCACAATTCTTCGCCCACAATTCTTCGCCTACATAATTCTTCGCCGCCACAATTCTTCGCCGTCACAATTTTTCGCCGCATAAAAGCATATCACAAATTTTATTTGTAAATGTGATCGTTTTTATTTATAACGTACTTTTCACAAGATTATTTTACATTAGCCTTAAGTTATTTCTGGTACATTAATACTTCTTGTTTTACTATTATATTTAGAAATTACTACATAAATAGCGTATGTTGTGATTTTTAATCTTGTTTATGTTATTATAGTAAAAATAAAAAATAAATAAACCTAAACTAACCTAACCTTATCTTTCCTAACCTAACGTAACAAAACATCACCTAACCTAACTTGACCTAACCTAACCTAATCTAATGTAAAATAATGTGTAACAATTACGTTACAAATAAAAACAATAACATTTACAAATAAAATTTGTGATATGCTAGTATGCGGCATAAAATTGTGGGGATGAAAAATTGTGTAGGCGAAGAATGGTAGGCGAAGAATTGTAGAGGCGAAGAATTGTGGACGAATAATTGTGGACGAAGAATTGTAGGCGAAGAATATTCTGGACACGGTATTACTTTAAGCTGCACAGGTACGTTAAATTTCTTGCTTTAAGAGTCATTGCTCATCATTTGGTTAAAATTGAGAGAGCTGAGACAAACGCATTTTTTAGAAGATAAATTAGCTAACTTTACGTCATATCACAGCTTTTAAAAAATCTAGGAAAAACTAAGTAAAAGTTTTAAAAATTATGACTTCCTTAAATAATTCCGTATTACAAAATGTTTTTAAGAAATGTTTCATGAAAATTGTTAAAACACATAAATCCGTCAAAAACCCAAGTATGTACTTAATATTTTGTATTCAAATTTGCTTTACAAAAATTAACGCGTCTTAATTTAAAGCTGGTTTTATTTTGAATGAATAACAGGTATATCATAATCTGACTATTGCTTCTGAGCACCACAGAATAACCCAAAAACTAGATCGCCAATCGCCATACTTGTACATACAGGACCGGTTTTACCATTGGGCGAATCTAGCCAAGGTATGACACAGGGGGGGGGGGACGCCTTACTCTATTGCCATTATCGGTAGCAAGTTCAGAAACAAGTTTTTCAAAATTAAAACTTCTAGGCATATAAATATTATTTATAGGGCATGAAATTGCATCTAAAATCGGTATAGATGAATTATTTCACAATTCGCAAAAGCAAAAGCCCGAAAAATTTGTTTTCCATAATTTTTGTACTGCAGATGGAAAAATGTTCTCGCTGTACAAATATTAAGGTACACATGTATTAGTGTTTTATATAAATATAAATTTGTTTTTGGAGTTTTTTCCCCTTAAAATTTTTTCATTTGCTGCTCGACGTTTGGGTATATTACCAAAATCATTTTACACGGTAATGTATAGGACCTAGGGCCTATTTCCCGGGATCCCGGTCTATTTTAAGCTATTTTATATTTCTCGGGAAATGCTTCTTGTCCCGGGAATTCCCGGGATTTTAAAAAACTGTTATTTCGTTTATTTTGTGCTAAGATCTTTGTAATACTATCATAACTTATCAAAATTTAATATAGGTAAATATCTGTACTAACAGTAAATTATGGAAAAACTTGATTTTTATTTCAAAATAATTTTTCTTTATTTTTTTTTTTTTAGTATGGAGTAATTAAGTCCGATCTCTATGACAAAATTAATAGTTTCAAAATATGTACTTTTCCAGTTTTATTTGTGTACCCTGGTAATGCGAAGCAAAATAGCTTATAAATGAAATATTATAGATAAAAACGATGTTTCTTTGCTGCTAGACGCTCTCAAGACAATTTCACCTACATCAATAGAGACTGAGAGAGCATTTTATGCAGCAGGAATTTTTGTTAATAAATTAAGAAAAAGACTAATTGATTGAAGCATAGATTACCTTCGTTTTCTTAAATCTCAGTACAAAAATTCATTGTAAAAATTATATTATTGTGTTCATAAATATGAAACTGCAATAGAAAGAATATATTTTTCTAATGTAGGTTTCTCTCACCAATATTATTTAATTATTTATGATAATCATGGAGCAAAAGGTATTACATATACGACTTGGAGTTATTTTTTTAGTAATAAACCACTCCTAATTTTTGGTGTCTTTATTTAAAAATATTGACATAATTTATTACATCCCGGGATCCCGGGAAATCCCGAGACAAAGGCCGATTTCTTCCCGAAATCCCGGGACAAGCAAAATAATCAAATATGAGAAACGCCTAAATTTTCTTTGCCTAGGGGTGTCACATACTCTTGCGTCGGCCCTGTGTACCTACATACATTACACTAAAAATATTCGCGACATACAATTGTAGATACCTACTCCTTTGTTCAAAGTTAAAAAACTTGCGATTCTTTTTTGCTCATACTGTCTATAAACACTTTTACAAAGGTTTGTAAAAATTGCGACATTAAAAAACAGCCGACAATTCATTCAACACAGAGACACGCTGCATCGCAACACTTCATTATAATAAGTAGCAGATACCAAAGTGATGGGTGGGGGCTAGACCCACCCCTTCATACTATATGTAGTTTTTGATCTAGTAGCAAACATGACGGCTTTTATTCTAAAAATCAATAACAGTAATGGATTTCATGTTGATCTCCTTTTACTTTAAGTAAAGTTACCAATCTTTTATTTTAGTTGATCAGGGGTATACAACTTTGTGTTATACTGCTGCGTGTTACTTTACTTATCACCGACCTCACAGGGCGAGCTACTATACAAGAACAAATTTTCAGTGTTATTGATTTAACGCTGTGGGTACCTTACATTTTATTGTTACCACAATCAACTTTGAACGCGTGTCAGTCGATCCACCACTGACTTCTAGAGTCTGGACCAGTGGTCTCCAAAGTGGGGTGCGTGCAGCCCCGGGGGTTCGCGAGATAATTTTTGGGGTGCGCGCTGCGCGGGATAATTCCTAATACATTAATATTTTTATTTCCACAGCATTTCTTAGCAAATTTTGTAACGTTTTCTTTATGACTTTTTATTTTAGGGTGCGCGCTAATCCCGCGTCATTAAAGTAACGGTGCGGGACCAAAAAGTTTGGTGACCGCTGTTCTACAGCGTCATTTAAAAAGTCTGCAACAAATGGGAAAAAATGTTATTATTAATTTCTCTGAAAATTTTATTTTTGATAAAAGTTGTTGCATGGTCCAAAACAAAGGTTCCCAAACTTTTTTGTGTCGTAGACCACTTGCCATGTTTTTCGGTTTTGGGTAGACCCCCTGCTTACCTGATATTGATTTTTTGCAAATTCATCACTTTTTTTTACAAAATAAAAACTTACTCGCAGAGAAAATAAAAACGTACGCGGGCGGAGTTGCGGGCAACTGCTATTTTATAATGACTCTTAAACAGTTTCACATATCAGAAAATATACCTAATAACTTAAATTTTAATATAATTCTTCATCACGTTTCATGAACATTTATGTTTTGAAAATTTTTACTTCATAGGTACTTTTATAATAATTTATGTAGATAGTTATGTCTTTATATTATAAGGTAGTATTATGTAAGTAAATAGGTACTATCTGTGTATGTGGATTATTCCATCCATGGAATGCCAAAATTAAAGTCACGACCTGCTTATATGAGATCCACTATCGTTGACCCCCATTTTCATTTCATGGACCCCAAATTTTTTTTCATGCTGACATGGACCCCTTGCAGGTCGTCGTCGACCCCTGGTGGTCGATATAGACCACTTTGGGAATCAGTGGTCTAAAACTTTTTTAAGATGAAAAAAAGTTGGAAGAAAGTCATAGAACACTAGATTTTAACCATTTTTTAAATATTCCCAAGAGTAAAATGCCCTTATTTTAAGAGATACAAAAACATGTTACAAGTAAAAGTTATTTAGAATCTCAAATTTAGATTTTGAAGTCAAATTGCAGTTATTATTCATTAAGAAATTATAACATTCAAAAAGTTTTTCATCATAAAATTAGTGTTAGACTATGCACCAACTTTTATTAAAAATAAAATTTTCTGAGAAACTGATATCTAATAAAAAACTTTTCCTTTGTTGCAGACTTATTGAATGTTAAAATTTCTTAAAAAATTAAAATTGAACTTGGATCGTTAAATTTGGCCCTATCTTACGATTCTAAATAACTTTTTCCCATACATTTTTTTTGTATCTCTTAAAACAAGGGCACTTTACTCTTGCGCTTATTTCAAAAATCGTTAAAATCTAGTGTCATAATTTTTTATTGTATTTTTATTCATCTTAAAATTAGTTTTAGAACATGCACCAACATTTATCAAAAATAAATTTTTTTGAGAAATTAGTAATACATTTTTTTCCTATTTGTTGCAGACCTTTTCAAAGACGCTGTAGACTACTAGACTATTAAAGTTATTTTAATAATGAATTAAAGAAAAATTGTATGTTGTAAGGACACATAAAATTGAAATAAAAAAGACTAATTCAACATTTTCCTGAGCTCAAATATAGCACAAGCAACGTTCATAATTATGAATTCAGACGATTTGAAATATAACGTGCACGCGTATCTTGTGGTAATTTCTGCTCAAGCGAATTAAAACCGTTTGGCAACTAATCGTTTAAAACGTTCGCATTAGGGCAATGAAATTACCGTTTACTTTGCTCATGGCGTATGCGATCGCAGCGCAGTTTACAAACTGTGTATGCAGACCTAATACCTAACATAGTAATTATAATCTAGCTGGGATTAGGTGGAAAGCAAGTGTAGGATATTCTAAAATGAAGCAAAAGCTAAAAGCAAGGATAAGATCAGCCTACGACCTAGTTTCCCTCAAAGATACTTTACCAAATTTTATTAAAAAAAAAAGTAACGTGTATGCATAGTAAGAGGCAAATCTAAAATATAATCTTGTGTTGGTCTGTTAGATTAAGATAAATTTGTCATTGGGTTAAACAATAAAAACAAATTTTTTAGTTAAAATAATAGGGTATATAGAAAAACAAAATGCTTAACACTTTTACTTGTCGTTAGCAATAAACCAAACATAATAACAAAGAATAACTATAAAATGATCAATGCACAAACAATTATTTCATATAAAAGGATGATTTACTATGATCAAACAAGAAAAGAACATAAAAATAGATAGAAAGTAACTTTCAAGAACTCAAAATATTCAATACCTGTGGAAGTAAAATATACCTGATTTCGTTAAGCATAATATGAATAATAATGCCCATGGAAGTTTAATATTAAAATTAACACAATAGTACCTATGCAGAATTGCAGATGTGTACAAACTACAAAGAGGTTTGTTGTACTTTGCATATCTTTCATTGTGTTTTGGAAACTACAATAGTTACAGTTATTCTTTTATAAAAAGTGCATAATTTTGAGATTACTGTAAAATTTGTCTTCAGCTTTCATACATATATCTTTCCAAAATGTTATAAAACAAAACTTAGGACTTAAATATTTATTTTCCTCGATATTTACTTCGTGGTTAAGATTATTGTCCCAATTATTTTTCGTTTTGGATTTTTGTAGCTTATTTTATTTTACTTTTTTCTACTATAAACGCATTTTAAAACCTTTACAATAATAAATAGTTTGTAAAATTGGTAATTAAACCATACATAACATTTCATTGATGAAGTTATAGGATAATATATAAAGAATAATATAGTTTTTTGGTTTACTGGAGTAAAAAGCAATGCGTAATGTATCTACCATAGTATTCAGTTCTGTTTATATAATAAGGTAATTAAACAAATACATACCTGTGAAAATTAAAATAGATAATTTAAACATTTGCTTTTCCGCATTCTGTAATTTAATTACCCAAATAATTGTGAAATTATCAAAAGAAATATAACAAGTGCTTTAAAAAGTATCGATAATTTTTGGTAAATATGCCCGAATGCAAGTTGAGCTGAAAAAAACACGAGTGCACGAGTGATTTTTTCTGATTTAACTTGCATGAGTGAAGATTTGTCAAAATTAATAGATTATTTGCAATGCACGACTTACATAATGTCAGAAAATTTTCTTCACCTAACCTATCTGTCAAATAAAATGTATGTTATGTTAAACTTTACAAATACTGTCAGAGTGTTTCGTCAGGGGTGTGGTTTAATCTATATTAAAGTAACGCTACTGGTCGCCGAAATTCGTCAAAAAATTATTAAGACCAAAATATTTAATTCCCTCTCCAAATTTATATTTTCGACCAATCATAAACCCAGATTACTTAGAAACGACCAATAAACGCATGAAAATTTGTTAATTGCTAAGAGGATATTATCAGTGTATGATTATGTTCATTGGTCGTTTCTAGGAAATCTCGGTTTGTTATTGGTCGAAAACGCAAATTTGACAGGAGGATCAACATCTGACAGGAGAATATTAACTTATTACCGTGTAATAATGCTCTTATTGGTAGTCTATAGAAGATTTAAGATTAGCGATTGGTTGAAAACGCAAATTTGATAGGTGAAGGAAATTTTCAAAATAAAACAACAAAAAATATGAACAATCAATATCGCTAATATTTTTTGGTTTACAATTCAGGGGTCGGCAACCTTTTTTGGATAGCGGGCCAAATTAAATAATAATATTTTCAGGCGGGCCGCACATACCAACCGACTCTGACAAATGGCGTTCGTAAGGTGCTTTTTTACCGGGATACCAACACAAACTCGGTTATTTTATTTTCGGTGCGGGCATCAATCATTTTCAATCACCAAATTTTCACCTACACTAAATGATACATAAAATAACACTGGACTATAGCGTTAAAATAAAAATATATAACAAAATTGAAAAATAAATTTTATTATGCATTTGATGTTTTAACTAGGTATTAAATATTGTTTTAAATATTGCAAAAAAAAGTGAAACGTGATTCCTTATCAAAAATTAAGGGGGGACTTTTATTTTACAATTTTTCCTTAGATGTCTCCTTTCGGAGTTACATCCCCTAATGGAGAGCGGTAAAATTAGGATTCTATTTTATTTCTCAAATTTGCATAAACGCAGATGAATGATATTTGGTAAATGGTTTGTACTTATAGAATGGTTTCCCATAGTAATAATTTTCAATCATCTCCCACCTCCACAGGGGGCTGAAAAGTGCGACTCCTGTTGGTTTTTGAATCAGAACTTCTTGGTGAGTTAAATTTTTTCAATTTTAAATAATTTCTTTGATATCTTGATTCATTCAGAAACTTATTTTTTTAGTTTTTCCTGAAAAACCTACAGTTTTTGAGAAAAAAATAAAATAAGTAAACATGCACCATTACATATTCCAATATAAAACGATTCATTTTAGTGGTTACCTTGGTTTGTTTATTTTATAGCAAAATTTCAACCCACCAAAAAGTTCTGATTCTAAAATCAACAGGGGTCGCACTTTTCAGCCCCCTGTGAAGGTGGGAGATGATCGAAAATATTACTTTGGGAAACCTTTCAATAAGTACAAAATATCTAGGTAACAAGTATCATTCTCCTACATTTATTCAAATTTGAGAAATAAAATTAAAACCTAATTTTACCGCTCCCCTTTAGGGGGGTGTAACTCCGAAAGGAGACGTTTAAGGAAAAATGTCTATCTAAAAGTCCTTTCTTAATTTTCGATAAGGAATTACCTCCTGAATTTTTTCGCAATATTTAAGAAACATCCTGTATATTTAGGTTTTACTTGGCGGACCAGATCAAGACACATGGCGGGCCGCGGGTTGCCGACGCCTCTTACATAATGATAAATCACATATTTTAGCCCATAGAACTGACTTGTAGCTATTTGAGATGCCAATCGAAGCAGTAGAGCAACAATATGTATGCTATCTTTAAAATCCTAATGAAGTTTTGTAATTTTTATTATAGTTACCCTCTTGGTGCCAATAAGTATACAACAATATTGTGAAATAAACAATGCCTAATTTATTTAAGGCAATAAAAGTAAACGAGCTATTAGCGTAACTGTTAACTGATGATAATTATATTTTACGATAAACTTCTATTTAGGGGTTAGAAACCAAAGTTGAAGTTTTTTATTACGTTGGTACTTGCTTATTAAAAATTTCCTACATTTTAAGTAATTAATGTGACACTCTGCTCAAATAATTCAAATATAATTTAGAAATAAGTACCTAAATGTATATTCCAGCCCTAAATGTATAATCAGCTGCAATTACGAATTCTCCAAAGTCTGCTATGTTTATTTGCGTGCATTATTCAAATTCCATTTAACCGAGATAAAATTTTTCCAAATATTTATGTCGCCTCATTTGAATATGTAAAATACAACAAACTATTCGTTAAAATATTTATAAATTTCCTTTCCAATTTATCTCAGCAAAACAAGTTAATTACTTTTACAAATTAATGTTTCGTAAAATAACAATGGACGACTACTATTTTACTCTTTTTATGAAGCAAGTCTTTGGTTAAGTACGAGTAGTTATATAAGAGCTTGCATTAAACACTGCAAGTACTTTATAATTCTCCACTGACAAAAAAAATTAATGGATCGTGCAAGGAAAAAACATTAATATCCATTATTCCTTAAACAACAAGCTAATCTCGAGCTAAACTTCAAGAAGTTTGTTAAATTGTTTTTTATTTAGGTTTACTGCACATAATCCTATCGATTGAGTGAATAAGTAATTAGTAAAAAAGACGCAATGACGTGAATAAATATTTCCGTGGTAAATATGCCGCCCATCGTGCACAAAATGGGCTTTATCAACAGACACAGACAATTTTGTTAATCCATTATCTGAAGCAAAAGACGTAATTCGGTTTTAATTAAGTATTAGCGGTGTATAAAGAAAATAAAAAACCAATAAACTCCAAGTTGTGCTTGCTAATTGATTATTGATCGAAAGCTGTCTATAGTTCACCACAATTATAAGGTGGAAAAATATTAATCTATCTTTAAGAGAAACAGTGCGACGAAAAACAATCGCTAAGTGTTTATTAGACACAAAAAGTTACTTATAATACCGTGTTGGTCAAAAGCAAGGTGCAAAAGAGTACATTTTAAAAATATACATGCATGTTTGCCATTAAATAGTTCGGATATTTCGAAAATGTCTTATTTATCAGAGAGATATTTTAGGATCAAGCAGGAAGATGCCTACTTTAATCTCAAAGAAATTAAAGCCGGAGTGCCGCAGGGTAGTGTCTTGGGTCCAGTCCTTTACCTACTGTTTACCTGTGATCTTCCAGTACCAAAAAACAACACAATAGCTACTTTTGCTGATGATACTGCCATCCTAGCTGTCGGCAAAAGCAACGAAAAAACAGCAAACAAGCTGCAAACAACCATCAATCAATTTCAAAGCTGGACCAAAAGGTGGAGGATAAAACTTAACGAAACCAAGTCAGTCCATATTGATTTCACCAACAAACGAATAGAACACGCTCCGGTACCCATAAATGGTCAGATAATACCATATGCCAACACAGCCTAATATCTCGGCTTAACACTTGACACTAAACTTCGGTGGAAAGTTCATGTCAGAAAAAAACAAGAGAGGAGTTGGGTATTAATATCGAAAAATGTACTGGCTTTTATGAAGAAACTCCGCTCTGTCAGTACATAATAAGCTTCTACTATACAAGCAGATACTAAAACCAGTGTGGACATACGGTATACAGCACTGGGGTTGTACCAAAAAAAGCAACATCCAAGTGATACAAACTTTCCAAAATAAAGTACTAAGGAACATCGTAGATGCACCCTGGTACATTAGAAACGATGATCTCTTTAAAAGGGACCTTGGAGTAGAGTTTGTAGACAGAGAAATTCAGAAGTTTTCGAGAAGCCACGAAGAAAGACTACTGCAGCACGTGAATATCGAGGCTATCTAGCTTCTCGATAACACAAATATAGTTAGGAGACTCAAAAGGAAAAAACCCTTTGAGCTGGTATAATGTGACACTATTAGTGCTTTAAAAAAAGTATTAACAAGTTTTTTTTTTTTTTTTAAAGCAGTCAGTGTTTGTGTTAGTGCACAAGATAAGAGTGCCAAATGCTAGAACAGATAAGAGATACCAATGGGTGACTTACATCTTAACTTTTTTATAGTATATTACGAATAGAACTAAGTTACTTATTAGTCTAAGACTAGATGGTAACTTTATTTAAACTTAAAAAAAAATATTTCGAAAATCAAATGACTTACAAAGACAACATTGAGTTTTAGTCGTTGGATTATATCTCGGAAATTCATTTAATTATTGGATATCCGTTTTCGTTGTAATAAACCGTTAATTAATTTCTGTCGATAGTGTGCTACTAGTGCTTTTGTAACTTTATCGACAACCGAAATTTCATGTCAGATATTGCGACAAAAATAGGAAAACCTTGCGAATCTTTTATTTGCTGTAATCTGATAATCATTGAATTCACTACAGAGTTAAAAAGATACTCCTAATTCTTACATGACGCAAGACACCATTAACACCATAATATTAGTACAGTTTCTGCCATTACAGGCTTCACCTCGTATCGAACACGGTGCCGTCCATATTAATTGCCTAGTTTTAAAGAAAAAATTGCCCAATGATTTTAGCCACAGCACCACCCGTCCGTAGTTATAAACAAACACAAGATAGATTACGAAGCCAACTTTCATACCCAATTGGTCGCCTCTTCACCGTTTTCCTTGAAGTACTGATAAGTTGGTTCATTCAATGATGGTACTAAAAGTAACGACAGCCAAAAAGTGTTAAAGGGTCCACTGACAAAACAATGGGGAACAGTCTTATGAAGACCAAAGGTTTTCATTCACCAAGGTTGCCCCAGGGCGAGCAATTGCCTGAGGAACATAAAAAGTGGTTGAGGAAGACGAAGCCCAGAGATTGCGTAAGGAAAATGCAACAATTGTCCAAATTACACGATAAAGGAAACCTCCTATCAAAAAAAAAAAAAGTAAGTCTGAGCAGTATTATTAGGGATGAGATGTAGTGGAACATATCTCAGCAAAGAACCACTTATAAAATTATTCTCTAAAAGGCTTTCTTCCAAAGAATGAGATCTTGTTTCTATTGTTTTTCTTAAGTTGTTAACAGTTATTTGTTGTAGGTGCTAAAATGTATAACCGAGCGCACATTGTTCGCGTATTCTCTTCATTAAAGCCGTAATGCCACTGTGTCCGATAGGAGGACTAATGTATTGGGCTGAGGAATAGGTTATTGCCGTTTTTATCAAATTTTAAAAAAACTTAATTTTTGACTAAATAATAAGGTATTTAATCAATAATGGATTCTCCGTTGTTTTAACGACATTTTACCAACAAATTTTTCGATGTCTCGGCGACTAAAATCTTCTGGTCTTGACTCGAAGAATTCGTCTAACCAGGTTTTCAATTCGACGTCATTATTGAACGAAACGTCGCGCAAATTGTTGGAGAGCGATCGGAAAATATGGAAATTTGATGGTGCCAGGTCCGGTGAATATGGCGGATGCGGCAGGACTTCCCAATTGAGCATCATTATTCGTCGCCGGTAACGATGCGGTTCCCAGATATTTAAAATTTTCTACTTTCTCGAAGGTATGATTTCCTACTATTATTACTTCTCTGTTATCCCCTTCGGTATGTTTCTTTTTTATTTCCATATATTTTGTTTTTTTTTGGTTTATTTCAAGTCCTCTTTTCTTTGCCTCCGTCTCGATTTTCGATAGTGCTTTTTTTAAAGTTTTCCTGTCTCTTGCTATTAATGCTAGGTCATCGGCATATGCCACTATTTGTGCTGATTTTTCAATAATTGTCCCTTTTATTCCACATTTTCTAATTATGCCTTCTAGCGCAATGTTAAATATTGTAGCTGATATCTGGGAACAGTAACTAATTGCCAGAACCACAAGGGGGAAGAAATGAAACAACGGATACTAGCGGGATACAAAGCATATTATAAATATAAAATATACATGAAAGATAAGAAAATTAGTAATACTACAAAAATGCGAATCTATAAAACAGCAATACGGCCTGTGGTGATATACGGAGCAGAGACAATGTGCATGACAAGAAAAGAAGAAGAAAATTTTAAAATCTATGAGAGAAAAATAGTGAGGAAAATTTATGGAGCAAGAAAAATAGAAGAGGAATACATAAGGTTAACGAATAACGAAATTAAAACAATACTAAAAGGGAAAGATATAGTCAAAGTAATAAAAGCTGCAAGAATTCGATGGTATGGACATATAAGTAGAAGACAAGAACATTCGATACTTAAAAGGATCACAAAATGGAAACCACAAGGGACGAGATCGAGAGGAAGACCAAAAATACGCCGGTCTAGCAGGTTTTTACCAGGCCGGTTGAATTTTCCGGTCCGCTTCTGTATTCTGGACGTGAGCATCACCCTAACCTAAACGCACGTTGGCTTTAGGATTTGGCATTTTAAGGTACGATGGGACAATATTTCAGAATTTCTTATAAACTGGGCACAATACACGCATATACAGTTTCAGGCTTTACTGGGCACCTGCAAATACACGTATTTACTCATTTTAGCGTACTTCTGCCATTTCCTTGTTCTTCATGTCGAATATCGCAGACTGTCGACGTTCGACCAATCTCATATATTTCATCTTTCCATGTTGATTTACGTTTAAAAAAGTTATTAATTTATCTACCATCTGCCTCGTCCTTTGTTGTCGCGATATGCAAACATTTTAACTATCGATTTCATAACAGGTGCTCGGCCAATGCATTTTCCTTTACAGCGGTCTCTAATACAGGTTGTACATTCAATGCTAAATTAATAAAGCATTTCTGGCACAATTATGACATAACATGCACAAGTGAACAAAATTTCACTTAGTGGTAAAGCGATATGACCAACTGCATGTATGCGCATACGGTTAGAGTTAATACATTGTTGTTTCACATTTCAATCAATTAACATCTTTATGCAACAGATGGCAGTAAGCAAATTTGGTGAAATTTATGCAGTTGGGTTCCGTTACACCACACGAGAAACACTGCAGTGGATTAAATCTCGTCGCATTGGAATATTATTACATGGACAATAGAGACATAAATCGACCAAATATGCATTAAAACAAAGCTAGACTTGGCTTTTACTTAC
Source organism: Elmis aenea (assembly GCA_947652605.1). NCBI lineage: Eukaryota > Metazoa > Arthropoda > Insecta > Coleoptera > Elmidae > Elmis > Elmis aenea. Next base: position 42,585,869 of record OX393581.1, read on the forward strand.
TATCTAAGGTTGACGCTACTTATGACATTACTATTATACAAGTAAATCAGAAAATTTTCTGTATACTTATGGTGGGCCTTTAATTTTAGATAAAAGTAGTAAAATTTAAGTAGTAAATATTAGAGTTTAAGCAAGTTAAAATGACTTTTTTTGACCACCGTGTAACAAATAGATAAAAACCATTTTGTATGTTCTAAATATATCACATGAACCTTTAAGCACTTTAAAGTAGTAAATGCAGTGAGGTTTTTAATTTTTATGTACGATAAGGTCTTACGTGGCAATGAAAGCATACACGTAAAGCTAGTAAACGAATATTTACTGACTAGAACTAAATAAAAGAATCACAATGAAAAACAAATAGGAGGGAGAGTAACAACACGATGAAAAATGATGATACGTGATTTTCCGTAATGAAGCAACCATTCGAGAAAGAAAAAGACGTTGCACAAAGAAGGTAAAAAAGTAGAGTAGCAGTAACAAAGCTCGCAAACAAGATTAATATAGCTTTTTTTGTATTTATTAGAAAAACTTTGTCTTTATTATAAAACTTATAACCAATATCGGGTATACGTTGTAAAAAAATATTTTGATGACATAATTAAATTTCATTTAAAGTATCCCTTACTAACAAAAAATCTAAGAAAGGATATTTTTTTTAAGATTTTATACGCTTTACAATATTTCTATCCTTTGTACTGGTCCGTTTTCAACCTGTGTACCGCGGCACACTGGTGTGTCGCAAGCATCCTTCAGGTGTGCCGCGGAAAATAAAATCATACATAAATAAACAAATTTTGCAAAGAATTTTTGTTTGAGATTCGGGTTCAGGCATGGAGATCTCGCTTATTGTAATAGCTAGAATGGGTCTAGAAACATGCTTCGCCCACAATTCTTCGCCTCCACAATTATTCGCCCACATTTATTCACCTACACCAGGGGTCGGCAACCTTTTTGACGTATCGGGCCAAATTATACAATAATATTTTCAAGCGGGCCGCACATAAAAATATTATAGCTCATCCTAACAACGCCTTTGTCGACGATCAGCCGCCATTAATTTCGCGCCCAAAGCTTACCCATTTCCAAGGTTTTATGTTTATTTAATCATTATTACCTTGGACATTGGTTTTAAATTCGTGTAAGACACAATAATTAATTATTGTCTCAACACACACGCATAAAAAAATGGTGTAGAAAGGGTTAATACAGGGTTGTATAATAGCTTAATAAATTTTTATTTGAAAATAAAAGTGATTTAAAATCTGATAATTCTGGTATGTTTTTCCGGCGACGTAAGTTGAATTTCTCAAACACATTTACGGTTTATTTGCTAATTAAACATATTGCTTTATTATTATTAATATTGATGAAAAAATTGTTAAAAGTCAATTTTTCTTCGAATACGCCGCATTCTTCATTTAGCATCATATTATCATTTCTTCTTTTTGTGGTTATGCAATGCAAAAGCAAGAAATTCATTAGAACATGTCCTTTTATTTGTTTTAGTTTTTATAAGTACATATTTATGTTATTGTTGAATTTGGAATTCCGTCCTTTTAGGTATTGTAATACGTTATTTACATGTTTTGTACATGTTTATTGTTTACTTAAGTTTTTGTCTAACGTAGAGAGATAGTCTTTTTTCCGGATATTTTTATTCCAACCAGGTAGAATTCCTCTTTTAAAATTTAAAAAATCGCAGCATATCGCGTAATTATTTGGTATTGAGGTTTATTTGCAACAATTTATTACGATGACAAGTAATTGGCTTTCAAAATGTTGTCCAAAACTCAATTTCACAAAATTGTCATGAAATGTAGAAGTAGAATACCATGTGTGAGATATCAATGAATTCAAAAAATACTAACTAACTAATCCTTTGTTTACCCTATCGGGTGTAATAATAGGAATTATTAATTGCGCCCATTAAAAAAAATTGATTATCATAAAACAAAAACGAATTAAGCTTAAAAAAAAGTGATTACCATCCGATTTGGCTTTAAAAATAGCTTGGGCAATGTTTTTACCCATTTAAACTAATTTATAATCCAAAGAATTTATTGGCGATTTTCAAAAATCGTGTTTTTCGGTTTTTCCTGATTTTCTCAGATACCGTTTGAGATATTCACAATTTTTTTCCGGATTATTAATGAGCACCAAATTCAACAACTTTGCCAATGTAAATCTATCTTATATTCTAGCTTTTATAATAACTCAGATCACCATGCGTAAATTCGAATTTCAAGCACCCTGTGTGTGATACGAAATTTTAGCGTTGTTAAATGTGTGTCGTAACATTGAAAAGGTTAAGAAACACCGTACTAGTCAATAGTATTGCAAAAAATTTATATTAAACGTTGAAAATAAATATTGTTTTCAATAAAGCTGGCTAGCACACAAAAAACTGTTTTCTTACAAACTAACGTCTATGATATTGGCAAGCTACTTTTAATGTGGGCGTCTTCAAAATATTATATTATCTGGTGGAAACTATAAAAAATTTATAACCTTTTTGCATTTTGTAATTAATGTGTCTACTATTGGTTTTATCTTAACGGATTTATATTTCAGTATGGTTGGAAAATCCAGCTTTGGGAAGGTATATCGTCGCTAATATGGCACTACCTAGCAGAGATAGTCCTTGTTGGACTGGCTGATTGTAGCTCAGGATGATTAAAACGCGAGTTGCTAAAGCGCATTAGTAGACCCACCAAATTTCTTGTTACACAACTTTAGGTCGTAACTCATAAATTATTAACTGATGATCCTAATAATAGAGAAAAATCTGCATAAAGCCAGCCATGAAATTTTAGCTATAACAGAATATAACAACACATATTCGTAAAATTATCATAACCAAGATGCAGATCAGTAACAATTTCCAGTAGGTCTTGGTGTCGTGATTAAACAATTGCAACGACTATTTCTAACAACTGTCAAATAATAGATATTTTTCTGTAGTGCAAACAAGTTAGTGATTTCCAAGTTTTCAATGGATCGTTATTCAAATAACCATAAAAATGAAACGTTAGAGTGCCTTACTCTCTGTCCGAGAAATGATTTTATGGCTGCAGAAATGTATTTCAATAAATACCGGAAAGACGTCAGACATTATGTTTTCTGATGAACCGCTAAAAAAATTTCACTCTTCACATTTGATTACCATTTTAAAGTCATTGACAGGGGGCTTCACGATAGTGATGATACATGAAAAGTCTTAAAATTGTACCGGCTATTAATCGAGCGACACCTATTGTGTTTTTTATCTCACGTAAAGATGTACGGGGATTGTCAGTTACGGCTTGCAAAAGAAAATTTTCTTTATTTTCATCCGTGCGCCGATTTCTGTTTCACTTAACAAAGCTTCCAATATTAGTTAAGTTATCACCCAATCGCCGAAACATGCTTCTATCTGGCTGAATATGGAGGTTTTAAGAAAATGTACATTTTTGGTTTTCATCGTAGTACTACGTAACAGGATGAATAATTATTTAAAAGGTTAAACTGGATTATTGTTACGCATGCAATTGCGCAACTTTTTTCCCATTTAACCGATTCTGTATTTCTAACGGTTTCCGAGATACCCATGCACTTCATTTTAAACTGGACACCCTGTATAACATAAAATATTTAAAGGCTCTGTTATATATTATTATATTGCCATCCATTCTATGTTTTCGAATTAATAAAATGAGAGCTTATGAAATTTCCTATGGCATGGTATTATTTCAGTTTAAAGATCAAAATATAATCGTATTTGACTTATTCGTATTGTAGTTTGACTAAATTGATCAGGCATAAGCACACCCTGTGTATTATTTTACAATTACTAGTCAAAAATCACTATGACACCATTTTTCTACAATGTTTCTGACATAGCCAAGTTGTGAAATATAATTTTTTTTTAGACTACTGTTTCTATCAATATTTTATTAAATAATTATATATATATATATATATTATTATACAATTATGATTATTAGTAAAGTATGATTTTGCGAAATTTATAGTTCTTATTTGGCATATATAGTCATTCCCAAAGATATATCAATATGATTCGGTTGATATTGGATCTCAAACTAAGTTATAATGGCAAAGATATTAACAGGAACACTCCATTCAACTGTCACAAGCATTCACTTTAAGAGGAACATTGGGGAAAGCGAATGAAGCTTGTTAGAATTGCAAGCCAACAATGGGAGCGCCTCTTACCCAGAGTTGTCGTATATAAATGAACTCATATATTATTTACTTAGTTATTCTCATTTTCAATCTGATGAAACAAATTTTTGTAAAGCTAAAATGAGCTAACTTGCTCGTGTTCCTTTTGGTATTAGTTCGTTGGAATCCAAAACTTTGACGTTTACTCTCTCACAAGTTTTAAAGCCCTATTCACGCATCGATTTTATATTAAAGCTTTTAGGCGTATTGCACTGCGTTTAATAATTCTCCTTAAACAAGAAACTCTCTTAAACCTTGGAAAAACGCAAACTTTTTCTGCGCAGAAACTATTTGACTTTGACGAAATGTTTAAAACGTTGTAATAAATCGAACTAAGACGCAAAAGAAAAGTTATATGCCTTGAAAACATAAATAAAATATGAGATTTCTGTAAATTATAAAGTAACATTTTAAAATAAGATATATTTGTCAAAAATCTGATCTCCTACAAATATTCTCATCTTATGACACCTTGCAACTGAATAGAACCCTGCACCTATCAACAAACATTTTGATTCATTTACGTTTTGCAGTTGGCCAATAATAGTAAAAGTATTACATAATAAGAGTTGTAAGAAGTATTACGCACGAGTGGAGAAGTTGCGCACGGAACCGCGTAACGGCGAGTGCGTATTTCCACGAGTGCTTAATTGCCTTACAACTCGTGTTACGTAGCTTACTTTTTCTACGATCACATAATACCTACGATTTTAAAAGTTTTTTGGCTAAAATGCACATGTAATTACGTTGTCTTGTCAATTTTGACGTAAGTCTACTTTGACATTTATAGACAAGTGTGCGTTTTGCTTACCGTGCGTTATAATTCACATACTATGCAGGCTGTACATTAGGTGTCATTTTCATTAGTGGCAGTATAAAAAAGACCTTATTATGACACTTTAAGGCAGTGGTTCTGAACCAGAAATCCACGAACCCCCAAGGGGTACGTGAAGCTTCTACAGAAGGCGCATATCATATACAATGCCCAGAATAAATATACCTATTGGTAAAAAGCAAGAATCAACAATTTTCGCACTAAATATTTTTTGCACTATATGTTACATTTTAAATAAAGTTTGTTTTAAAAATTATCCAACTAACAAGGGGTACATGATGCTTCACAGTGAGGCCAAGAAGTACATCGACTAAAACGGATTTAAAACCGCTGCTTTAAGGAATGCTTTTGTTATTTGACATTTGACTAATACTTTTGATTTTAACCTCCTGTCGAACAAAGCGTATCTATATAAAAACAAGTACTATTGTAGATACTTTTCGCCTCATATGGTTGCAGTGAACAGGTTAAAATTAAAACTACCATCATGTGTGTTAAGCTTACCTGAGATTTAATTTTCTATCCTTATATAAATCAACGATTTTGCCGATTTTGTTGCAAAACAAGATGAAATTCTAGCGGTTACACCTGCAACAAAATAAAAAAAATTAGTATGGTACACAATTGCAACACCGATATAAAAGTATCATTTGATGTTACAATATTCATCAGGTTTGTTCCAACAAGCAGTTTAAAACCGATCCTCGGATGAATGCATCAACTGTTTTATTCGCATGCGTGAACTATTTACTAATAAATGTATTGCCCAGTATCAGCCGTTGTTAGAACGCTTTTACGACTGGCTTAGCTGTAAATGACATTAGCGTCTATTAGGTTCATAGAAATGTGGGCGTCGCTAGGGTAAACACCTTAATAATCTAGCACTAAATGAGATTGGGAGAGCGATGCATAGCTATCTGAGCTCAGGTTAGTCATGAACAGCGCATGCGTGTAAAAATGCAAATGCTGGTACATGCTCTCATCCAAGAACTGTTTTGACCGTACACTGACTAGTTCATGTATTAATTTTGTAATGATGGAACAGCCGACTAAACCGTCCGGTGAACTATCAGAGACTGTGATGGAACGCGATATTAATACTGCGCACACTCCTGATAGTGCGCCGCACTTTCACCGGGCTTGTAGGAACAAACCTATATGTTTTTTTTAATATTTGGAAAGCGTCATCACTACCTTTTCATTATTTGCCAAAATTTCACTTTTTATATGATAAATAACTTTGGTAAAAATTATTTAAAAAATCAGATGGATATAATAGGTATTGTATTTGAAAACAATATGCAATAAATTTTATTTTAGTTTAAAGAGTTTCATTCTAAAGCTATAAAATTTACATTAAATAAATCAATTTTAACTGCAAACTTTTACCACGAAGTCCAAAGTTTTATTGCATTAAAATAACGAAATTTAATTAATTAAAAGGCACAAGTTTAGTTTCAAAATAAACGCAAACTCTATTATTTTATTGAATGCCTTTTTAATTTGACTGATACGAACAAAGAATTGAATAGCATTTATACATAGATGTCTGTGTAAGAAAACAACTGCCAGGAGTAAGAATCAAAAACAGCTGATAAGTACTACTTGAAGTCCGGATGTATTGTGTGAATGAAAATATTAATCAATCTATACATATCTTCTATATATATAAAAGAGCTTGTTTGTTTGTTTGTTGGTGTGTTTGTTTGTTGCTTAAAGAATCCTAGGTCCGTTGACCGATCGGGACCAAATTTTGCACAGTTACTATTTAGGACCTGACGGATCAAACGTCGTGTAAAGAACGGCCGGGAACAGCCGGGAACGGCCGGAAACGTCCGCCGAGCGCGAGTAGTCTGTGATTGATAAAAGGAATATTGTAATCACCCGTGCAACGCCGGGTAAATCGCCTAGTTAGTTTATAAATTATTAGAAATTATTCTCAAAATTCATATCTTTTGGTAAATTGTTTTATTGCTTGAGCTTGATTTTTACGCTAAGACAACATAAGTTATTGGTAATTATTAAAAATGCTGTGCTTAAAAATATTAATGCATTATCTTGCACACTCTCGACAAGATTCATTAGTAATTTAATTGTGTTTTCAAACAATTTTGTGACTAACTTGTTTGCATTTAGTTGTGTATAATAGTTAAATTAACCATTTAATCGATATAGTCTGTTTTTATTTGAAAATACAATATAATTGACGCAAACGTTGTCGTGGGTTTTGCTACAAAACTTAACAAAACCCATCTACTCATAGTAATAGGCTTGAAATTAAAATCGATTAAAGTCATTGGTTTTGTGTAATTTGGAATAGATGCGTATAGATGGACAGCTAGATATTGGCATAATTGTCAATATTTGACGTTCCATGTGTTTTTTTGGCTATGTGAGTGTCAAGTACTATCCGTTTCGTTTATTTCCTGTTTTGCTAGTCGTGTTACGAGTTATTTTGTTAATTCTGTTAACTATTTCAAAAACATATGGAGCGTAATAAATTAAAGTTGACCCAACATATTTGTTTAACCTGATTAATTGTAGCATTTTAGCTGGTACACTGCAGATAGTCATTTATTTGTAACAGAATAAAAACAACTTTTGTTTAGTTTGTTAAGTTTACCTACCCATCTTCTCAGCAATTTTAATGTAATTTTATTTGTTCTCAAAAAATTATTGCGAAAAAATACAACCTTAAGTATTAGTATTAGCCAAATTAAAATTACAGATTTACAGAACACACTTAATAGAACTTTTTCTTCTTCTAAAGTTTAACCTGTAGCTATATTTAGTCAAGTAATTTTAAGTGTACAGCTTTGCTTTGCTTAACAAAGAAGATTATTCTTTTGAAACTGTATTCTTAACCAATAAGAATGATGAAAAATGTATAAAGGAGCCTATAACAATCAATCGTTTTTTTTTTTTAAACACAGGAATCTGTAAAAGCTGTAAAAGTTGGTAGGTTATCAGAAATATTTTGTAAAGAAAAATATTCATGTATATATTTTACTTTTGGACTAAATAGTTAAACAATTACACAAAGTTTTGTAATAAAAGATGTTTACTGGTTTTAACAGGTCCTTTGATGTTGTTGTGTAATCCCAAATTCATTAATACGAGGCACGTCCACAAAGTAATTTCCCATTCATTCCACGGCTAGCAAACCTTATATTACGCGAAGCGACTGCGCGTACGTGATAGAGCAATGACGTAGCATGGCGCGTGCACTAACGGTACTTCCTGCATTCTCACAGCAACATCGTTGCAGCTGCTGAAGATGGAAGCTCTTATTCCAGTTCCCGCCGACTGTCTACGTCGATTTCCTGACCAGAGGTGAGACCGTGCGAAACACTGCAGAAATTGCGACGGGCCATTCAGAACAAGGGGCGCGGAATGCTGAGTGCTGGTATTGTCTTCCTGCACGATAACGCTAGGCCGCACACGGCTCGACGAACAGCAAGTCTCCTGCAGAAGTTTAGCTGGGAGGTGTTTAATCATCCACCCTACAGCCCGGACCTCGCTCCCAGTGATTTCCATCTTTTCCTCCACCTCAAGAAATTGCTGTCCAGTCAGCGTCAGCGTTTTGAGCATGACAGAGAGGCGGAGATGGTTGTCACACAGTGGTTTCAATTGCAGGCGGAAGACTTCTACGACACAGGTATTCAAAAGTTGGTCCCACTGTATGACAAATGTCTCAATTCCGGTGGCGAATAGGTTGAAAAATTGCTAAACGCTGTATTTGTTGCAATAAATATTTCCATGAAATTGTGTTTTGTTTCTGTAAACGGCCCCAGGGAAACTTACTTTATGGACGAGCCTCGTATTTCATGTATTATTTTCGGTTTATTCAATTTCTTGTTTTAATTATTTGTCAGGTATTAATATTGTTGCGTTATTTCCGTTTTATTCCGCGTTATACAATACAGCACGTTTCAGTAGTTTCATATTTGAAAATGTAACCTCATGTGCTGACAAGGGTTTGGTGAAAATTGCTCCAAGAGAATTGCTCGAAGGAAAATTTCTCGAATACTATTGCTCGAAAAACAATTAATTGCTCGAATGGAAAATTGCTCGAAAAGATAATTGCTCGAAAAAATTAAAAAATGTTACATTTTTATAAATACAAAATAATTAAATGTACTTTTTGTGTCATAACTTTTTTACGGCGAGCGTAACTTTTTTTAAAAATGTAATCGAGTTTTACATAATAGTATCTAAAAATAATCTTTAAAAATGTTTTTTATATTTACAACAGTAATGGAGATATGACACATTATAATCATGACAAAAAAACACTTTTTTTTCAATAACTAAAAACTATTTTTCTCAATAAATGCACATTTTTGGTAATTTAACCGTTTTTCTATCTGGAATATTAAGCGAGACACCCTTGCAATCCCGTCGAATTTGGACCACCCTGTACAAGGAATATTCCTTTCGAGCAATTGTTATTTGAGCAATTTTCCTCTCGAGCAATTTTCAATTCGAGCATTTGTTTTTCGAGCAATTGTATTGGAGCAATTTTCCGCACCCCGCTGACAAGAAGTCTGATAGCACTTATTCAAAATTATTCAATATGGGAAGCGCTTATAATCGAATATGCAACTTAACAAGTTATTGTGTTAAACAATTTTCCTTTTCTGTTGAATGTGAATCGTTCTGACTGGTCTATTCTGGCATAATGTATTTTTCTTCTGAGTTAAAAATTAGTGTAAATGTCAGCAGATGGGTTACAATTATTGAAAATTCATAAATTTTATTATCACTTCTATACCAGCTTCGAAGTCATTTGGTTGTTTTAAAAAAATTCTTTATCATTCTCATCGACATTTAATAATTTAAGTTAAGTAATAAGTGCCAGTGTAGGGTCAATTGAGCTATTTAGCAAATAAACATCAAGTAAAATTTCACAAACAGCCTTATTGGAAAGCACCCATATCACCAAAGCATACGTACCACAACAATGTAACTTTTTTAAACATTCCAAACAAGTGTTTGGTCGGCTTATTCTTCTTGACTTCATTAGGGCTACAAATTTTATTATGCAGAATAAATTTTTGTTAAACCTCATAACAAGAAAACATATTTTCAAACAATTGAAATTTCTAAATATAGACTAGGTACTTACAAAGTTTAGCTCTGTTATATCAAGCAAGCAAAGGTTGATCAGCACAAAAATATTTGAAAAATAAAACATGTCAACCACGTATTCAACAATTACTTACAAATACTACAATCAAAATTCTTTTTAAAAATTATTTAGTTACTTAGTTACTTAGTTACTTTACCATAGCACAAGGTTATTTTTACTATTTTAACAAATTGACTTTGCAGAAGCAATCTGCCAGTTGACATATTTCATTTTGTTAATTTCAAGTACATACTTAGTTAACATTTATCTACATTCGTATTTACACCCTATAATTATTTTCAACACGAAATTAATCCTACCTGAATGTAGCTTATTGTTACAGGGAAACTTTATAGCAACAAATTCGTTACGAAACACTGCGGAAGGAAAGCGAACCACTTGTAAACGGATCTGCCGGGCTTGAGCTTTCGTAGCCTAATATTTCCGCCCAGTACCCAAAACCGTTTAAGGCCTTTTCAGCCAGAAGTCACTCAGTCACGAAGGATATAAGATAAAACCAATCGCATGTTCAACTCTATCAGATGGACTGTCGGTTAAAACTTGCCGTTTGTGATCTGCTTAAGAACTAAATCCAATCCAACGTGATTTGCTCCCGTTGCAGCTTGCTTAGCCTAACCGCACAAAGTTCTGATGGTAAAAGCACTCAACACAACTTTCAAAACAAAGCTGTTTAACCTACAAAATTATTATACAATAGCAAACGTTTTACTCCTATTTATCGCTTTGTTTTAAATAGATTCACGCTCCAGTGTTCGCTTGTTTGGAGGAACAGTCATGTTTGTACGAAATTTACAAACCCTTACATTATTTACTTTAACTCTCTTATGAAACATTTCGCAAAGCTGCTACTGCTATGATCTAGTTGCACGTGAAAGCTTTAAACAACATAATTGCAATAATTACAAGACTTGTTCAACTGAAACTCATCTTTTATCAAATCAGCCATGGAAACAAATGAAATAATACAATTGAAGTTTTGTATTATTAGTAGTGTTTGTAACTAACACACTGACAGTTTAATGAAGTTTAAATTGCAATCCTTCGAAGCAAGATCAGCGAGCGGTCATTTAATTTCTTTTGTGTTGAATGTGTTCAGCCATCGCGGACTTATATGCAAATGAAGGCTGTTTATGGCAACGCGTGTAAGTAAAGGAATTATGCAGAAAAATTAAAAATGGAAGGCTGAGAAAATTTCGAAGTTTTCATAGGGAATCTCGGTAACTATAAGAGGTATCAAAAAACGGACCGCGCATCCTCGATCTCTTTTTTCGAGAAAAAGTTAATGGTGAAACTATAATTGGTTAGGTATCGTCTATTGTTTTCGAGTTATCACCAATATCTCGATTTTTCGACTTTTCGTTTTATGACTATATTTCGCTTGTTAATAAAAATAAGAAAAAATAACTTTGGCGTTCTACAGGCACCTTTTTGAAATAAATGCAGTGGCGTAGACAATTTTTCAAAAAAAATATTCGAAATTCGAGTTGTGACGTAGTTGTATTTTTTTAAATAGAACCCATAGTTGGCTGTGGCATCACGAAATAGAGGATTCTGCCCCATTTCAATAATATGTAACATGTGGGGTCGATTTATTCATTTTCCTTACATTATACCAAAAATTAGGTAATTTTTCGTATTTTATTCTTTTCTAGTAGAAGGCTTATGTCATTAAGAAAATACCTGGTAAAACAAACTGCCATTCTATTGTTTTACCGATAACTTGACAGAAATAATCACGTTTAATTGTTGATTGTTTTTATTTTTGTACCTTAGAAACACGAATTTGCTTACGAATGTTACGAAAAGTATGATATGTAAGATTGTTTTACTCCAACTATTAATAATTTTGAAACTGCAAGTGAAACTTATTTTAATCGTTACCCATAAAGAAGGCAATCTATTAAATCTATTTTTGGAAGATTAAAACAAAATCTCATGGTGGGAACACATTAAACCAGAGCTGTGGAGTCGGAGTCGGAGTCAGAGTCGGAGTCGGAGTCGGAGTCGGAGTCGGAAAATATGTACCGACTCCGAGTACAACAAAAAATTGCTAGATGGTCCTTTGCCGAAAAATTTAAACTCAAATAAGAAATTTCTTTATATTTATATTTCGTTTTTATATTACACACACCATAAAATGTCTTAGTAAATAATTCTGTCGGAGTTGGAGTCGGAGTCGGAGTCGAACTACTAAAATTATCAGGAGTCGGAGTCGGAGTCAAAGTCGACTTTTTTTTTACCGACTCTGCGGCCCTGCATTAAACACTATTTATATAAAAATTGTAATAATAATATGAATAAACTAAGAGAAAATTTTATATAGTTTATTAATTATATTTCTACTAGTCATATTTACAATGCAGTTTAGAGTGTTTTAAGGCGAGGTGAATTATGTGTTGCAAATAATGAAAGTCGATTAGAAAATTTAATGTAAATAGTTTTATATTATTTTTGAATTATCTTCTAGCTTGTATTATTTTATCCCTGCTTTTTTGAAAATGGTAGGTCAATATTGCCGTATATTAGAAGTGAAGGATTTCATCTAATATTCCTCTCATTTCATGGTGAAATTTATTACATTAGGTTTAAAAAATATGGGAATAAACTTTACGTCATAAAACGAATCAAACATAACTTAAATTTTATTTGAAAATCCCTGGAAACAATAATCACTTAAAAACGAATATAATAAATAATTTTAAAGTGCAAGAGTGCAAGGATGGGCAAACACACAGGCATAAACGTTACCAAATTAAAAGTTATTTAAAAGATTTGATTGTTACTGGATTATTTCTTTGCAGCCGAGAGTAACAAAAAAAATAATTACGTTACAAATTAGCATTCTTTACAACATTACATTATTAAATAAGTTGTAATACTTTTATTTGCTTATTATACTTTCTCAGTAGTTTCGTAGAAGGAAAACAAGATTACTTTCGGGATGATGCATGCTTAAACTTTTTGGCATTTTTTCTGCGATGTCGCAATATCCTCACAAAAAAAATCTAACAAGTTTACGAATGCCATGAAACTTGTTCAAATTGGACGATCAGTTTGTATCATATTTTATATGGGAAGATATTTCGTTCACAAGATTAATGTTTTCCGTTTATTTTATTCAAGTATATGATATTATCACAAGATATTTTTTTAAATCTAAGGTCATAACAGCTTTTTTGTGTGCTATTTTGCCACGCAAGTAACTATAAAAATGAAATTAACAGCCAATATTAACAAAAAACAAATTAGTTTTTTTTACATTGTCAGGCGGCATAGGTACAATTGTAACTTTTTAGTTTTTAAATTGCAATAACTTTTTTTTCTGGAAACCGTAGAGGGCTAAAATTTTGTGACATCTCTACATTTTTGATCTAGATTATGAGATGAGCTAAATTTCAGAAAAATATTTCCCCTCTTCCGAGATAAGGGGTCAAGTTGTTTTTCCATCCATAACAAGCGGCATAGGTACAATTGTACCTTCATATATTTTGTATGAAATTATTGGGGAAAAAATATTTTTTGGCAGGTTGCTTGACATAAATCTCTTGTTTTTTTTTCACTACACCCACCTCTTTTTCGTATGATGTTACGAGATCTTGTTTGTGTACTACAGTGGATCACTAAGCTATTGAGTTCCATCCTTAGCAGTCCAAATGTCATGCACACTTTGAAATACAGGCTCATCCTCAACGCTTTCTTCTTGTCGTATTCTTTTTCCAGCTCTATGACCATTTGTTGCTCGATGTCTGACTTTTCCTCAGGTGAAACATTCGCTGGTGGTACATAGTTTTCGTCATTAGATGCAACATATGATTCTTCCTCATATTCAGAATCAGATTCTTCAAATACTGAATGTGTATCAAAGGTCTACTTATGTTGCGATAAGAACGCAAATATTCAGCATCTTTTTGCAGGTGCCCGTTATAGAATCAAAACAAACTATCTAAGTAGTGTTGAAATAAGCAAAACATCACAAAACATGACAAATAAGGTGTAGATATTAAATATTATCCATTTGCCGTATAAAAAAATTTTATTTACTAAAAATTTTCATACAAAATATATGAAGGTACAATTGTACCTTTACCGCCTGTTACGTTGTAAAATTATGCCTCCTCACGAGGGTTCAGTGATTTTCAAAAGATAACATACTTATTTCGTTTTATAACTTTTGAAACATTTATAAATTTAAAATTAAAACCCATTATCTTAGGTACATACCCTTTACAAATTTAAGTATTTAATGAAAACCATGAATTATCGTCTAAACACTCATAAAACATAACCCACTACATTATTGAAATATCCCTAATGAAATATAGCAGCAAATTTCGTTTTTAATTTCCTTAGGTATCCGGTCTATTACGCTGCATATTATTTATAATTCGAATGCCTCTGTATAGTAAATTACGCTATAAAGCTCATAAATTGTATAAAATGTATTTTGGTATGTTTATCTGAGATTTCGAGTAAATAAAATATGTGGTGCGGTAATGAGATAAAGCAAACATGAAATTGCTTGAACGGCGTAACCACAGGATTCCTAACATAAAAATTATATGACTTTGTAAAATACACCGGCAAAATTCTTCTTTTAGTAGAATAATTTGTTTGTGTTTGTCCGTAACAAATAATTGTACATTTGGAAGAATAACATTTTATTTTATGACAAACAAATCAAGAGAATGAAATTTTAAGAATTTAGCAGTTACAATACTATGAATAAAAATAGGCAATGTAATTTTTTTTTCACATCTCGGCTCCTTCAAATATTATTGTGGTGTTTGAGAATACCAGATTAAGTATTATTTAATTAATTTTCTTCGTAAAAAAAATGTACTGAAAGGAAAGATATGTAAAAGTAAGCAGAACAAAACACAAAGAAAAAATACAAAGAAATCGTTAAGTTTTCATGTAACCTTTGAACAAATAACTAGTAGATACAAATATATTTTTTTTATAACATAAAATTTCTGGTAATTTGAAACCTTTAGCATGTTTTAAAAAGATATGTACAATTTTGAGCAAAAGTAAATCTGAAATATTCCAAAAAAAATTGTAAATAATAATAGAGTCCTTCATATTATCATTCATTTTTCATATGTATAATTTTGAAGTAATATTATCGTGATGAAAATATATTAAGTATATGTATGTAGGTACAAAACGCTGTACAAAGATACATTAATATTTTAATTTAGCTCTTTCTTAAATCAAAATTTTACTACGTAAACAATAATAGTTTTCAATTTCAAGTAACACCTTGGTGAAATGAGCCAGTTTTCAAACAAATATGAGGAACACACTTTTAAAGCATTTCTTAAAAACTAATAACGTTAAGGAAAATTACAATAGTTACAAATTTTTCGTATCCTCAGTTCTATCAGAAAACTTTTTTAATTCAAAACTTACGTCAATAATTTTTTATTACACACTTTTAGTTCAAAAAGGGAAATGTAAAGGAATTCCGCGCATTGCGTAATTCCAGGCTACATGCTTTTAAACATTTAATTATGTGCAAGGGACACACACCCTGGTCAGTTTCCGCTGTGTTGAGAGCGTAGTTAAGTGAACTTTTTAGTAATTTTTACAGTTTTCAATCTGCAAAACAGTTTATTATACAATTGTGAATTGAGCTAAAAGTGCAGATTTTATAGCACCAGCCTACCCCAAGGTAGTGTCACTTTTATATTTATGACTTCATCTTAAGTTGTACAGATTATCTTTGGGTCAAATAAAAATCCGTAAACTCATTACTAGAAGCTATATAATCTGCTTCATGTTATACCCAGATCTTAAAATTTCGGATGGTACAAATTCTGTCGCATCAAATGCCTTTACCTAAATTTTAAATGAAAAATAAAATTAAAAGTAATGCTTTAAGAAATAGTTATTTACGTAACAAGACCGACGTGGTAGTTTACTGGGCGAGTAGGCAGTTCTGTAACTGTAACGAGCCGTTGGCGAGTCCTTAAAGCATCTCGTATGCTTGCTTGGAGGTATAACGTCGCTCGTTTGATAACGCATGTTAACAAAATAACTCATCACCATGGAAACAAGGCACTTTCCGGTCTAGGCCCGTAAAAAAACTCATCACTACAGCAACCAAGTTTTTTTTTTCTGCCCAAACCAGTAAAGACGTATTTTCCAGCCTAAAGGCCTCTACTCATTATCCAACTTGTCGGGGCCGACCGTCGGGAACCCCATGTCGAGTGTTGTCTACGCACCTCCCGACCAGTTCAACCAACACAGCATAAACGTCATAACTTTTTTTATTATTTTGGCTTTGATGCCATTTTGTGGATAACAAATTTATAAATAGCGCTAAATTTTCGGTTTAGTAGTCGTTATCTAGAGGAATGTGGTGGGGCGGTTGGCTTGTTGGAGGGTCTGGCCACCCGACTGTTCCAACTTGTCCAACTGTCGGGTTGGTCGGGTGACAGACTACACATTAAACAATTTATCGGAATGGTCGGTCGGTTGTTCCGACAAATTGGTTGGTGAGTAGAGGCCTTAAGATATGAACGGAAACAACAAAATTTTCGAAAAAACATTTCCGAACACTGACAAGTACGCCAATCGGAAACGTACTTGAAGAAGAGAGAGACACAATAGCAAATAAAGAATTTAAGAGCAATGAAAAGTTAATTAAGTAAGAGATAAAATAAAGATTAAAAATAACAAAGCGAAATTTATACTGCAAAAAAATCAAATGAAATCGATTTTTCTAGATAACATTAATCTTAAAAGTTAATCTTTAAGGTAAATATTATCCATAACGCAAACAAAAAAACTAGAAAGTATTTTTTTGTGGCGATTGTGAAAGAAAAATCAACGAAAGTTACTGTTTTGTTAATTTTCTTTTACGCTGTTATTATTTTCATAAATTTGAATCGATAATCCATTACCTTTCTTGTAGCTTTGTTAATAACCGATGAATCCTCCCAGTTTAAGCGATTTAATCGGAACACCCTGTATATTTGTATTAATTATAATAAAAGTATTTAGTTATATCATTTTTCAACTAGTAGTACAAAAGTTTATTATAAATAAAAAAGTTGATTATTGCATCTCTAAAACCAAGCAGATTAGATAACTTTTAACACCGCTATGCGAATAAAGCGTTTACCCAATCTTATATTATAAAATTTCAAATTTTGAGAAAATTGTAGTTAAAATGTAAAATAAAAATGTTTAAAGTTTTGTGAGAATATTGCAGAAAATGGGTACAAAATAATTAATATTAACAATGACAAATGTGGAACTCAGTACGACTGTTATGATAATTTCCATGTATTTGAATGCATAGTTATAGCAAGCAATCATACAATGCTAATTCAACACACTCGAACATCTAATGCCACTTACTTAAAATTATGCATAGACTAGGGATAAGCTTTGTTTAGAATGACGAACACGGGTCATATTTTCTAAGATTATACTTTAAACATGTACAAATACAAAGTAATTCCTTTAAGCGATAATAAATCTTTACGTTTTTACTTTGTAATCTTTCAAAGCTACCAATAAATATTTTTCAGGAAACTTGTTTAATAATCATGAACGGCACGTTGTCAAGTCAGGGTAGTATAGTGGTTGCTCCATTGTTTTGATTTTTTTAGCCGAAAGCTGGAGCCTAATGATAATACTATCGAGATAGTACCAATTATCTTTCTTTGGAACTCCACAAAATCTTTAGGCAAACATTTTTGTGTGTAAAGTTTTAGGTAATTGCATAAACTAGGCCTGTACTCTTCAACAAACTGCATTTTTTTTTGTCATTGTCGGAGTTCGTTTATCCTCGTAAATCCGTACACAATTTTTTAAAGCAGATATAAGCATCAAAAAAGGAAGTTGGATTTCATCGTCTGCCATAGTTTCGAAAAATTTGGTTAATAACGTTTTCCGACGTTTTCCGATTTTCAGTTTCCATCACTCTCGGTCGTTCCACGTATCATCTTCTAGTTCTCTCTCCCTGATGTCCTTGTCGATGCCTTCTCTCCAACTTCTTCTTGGTCTAGCTAGTTTTCTTCTACCTTTGGGTTGGGAGTTTAGGATCTGTTTTGGGATTCTATCTTCAGCCATTCGCTGGACGTATCCGCATCATATTAAATGTGTAATATGCATAACATCCCCTATGAGATTATTTGTTATTTTTATCTTCTTTATTTTACCGCCACTGTTCTCCAAAACTCCATTTCGGTTGCCTTTAACATGCTTTCTGTACTGTTTATTAGCGGCCATACTTCTGAGCTGTAGGTTATAATGTTTTTTATGACTGTATTATAAATTCGCTTTTTATTTTCCTTTGCAATATGTTTAACCCATATAACACTGTTAGCCATCGAGATTGCTGCTCTTCTTCATCTGTTTCTCTCTTTAACTGCATCGTACAGAATGCCCTCTCGTGAAATCTTCAATCCCAGATATGTATTTGTATTCTTTACAATGTTTTGAGTTATCTATCTCCTAGTATTAGGTCTTGTTGTTTTCTACCTATACACATATATTTGGTGTTTTCAAAATTCGATTAGTTTTCTCGTCATATACACTCACCAGCACAATCAACCGCCCACTTCTAAAATTCGAGATATTTGCCAATTTAATTATTTCTCACTTTTAATATTAAGTACAATCAATTAAAAACACAAACGAAATACAAAAGGGTACTTAACTGTATACCTGGATGTTGTTAAAATCCGCTTTTTCGTATTTAGCGTTGGAGGAGGGAGGAGCCGTAATCTTTTGAGTTCATTTGTTCGTAATTGCTATTGTTTAGTTCAAGTTTGTTGTTACATTTGTGTTTGCTATTTATTCTTATAAAGTTTAATTACCATAACGACAACAAATAATAGATGCGGCTTCTGTAGCTAGGGCTGTCGCGTTGGTAGACCATGGCCGGAGTCAACGTTACGTGGCTCCTATGCTGGGGGTGCCCCGTACAACCTTACGAGATGCCGTTAGACACTACCTGGAGACCGGCTTGTTTACTCGAAGACCAGGTCAGGGTCGCCAGAGGTGCTCATCTGCTCAAGACGACAGATTTATGATAAATATGGTGTTAACAAATCGCTTCACTACTCTAACGCATGCCCGTAACCAATTTTATGAAGTACGAGGGTCAGCATAAGTGAAAGAACTAAGAAGAAGGTTGATTGAAAGAAATTTAACAGCTTGGAGACCAGCTCGAGGTCCAGAATTGCTCCCGCAGCACCGGAGAGCTCGACTTCGTTTTGCCCATGTACACGTGCAATGGTCTGTGAACCAATGGAAGAATGTTCTTTTCTCGGACGAGTCGAGAATATGTTTAAGAGGACCAGATGGACGACAGCGAGTGTACAGACGCCCAAACGAACGATTTGCACCCTGTACAATGGTCGAAACCGTGAGTTACCACGGTGGGTCGGTAACGGTTTGGGGCGGCATATCGTACGAGGCTCGCACTGACTTAGTGGTATTCGAACGTGGTGGATTGACAGCTCTCCGGTACCTGCAAGACATCTTGAAGGAGCATGTCGTGCCATTTGGGCCATTTATTGGTGAAGATTTCCAATTAATGCACGATAACGCGCGGCCACACGTAGCCAGAATCGTTTCCGAGTACTTGGATACTGTGGGCTTCCAAAGATTGGACTGACCTGCACGGGGTCCCGACCTCAACCTATAGAACATGTATGGGACAATCTAAAGAGGCGCATAAAAAGTCGAATACATGTACCAACAACATTGCAAGAGTTGCGGATAGCGGCTCAAGAGGAATGGTATAACATACCGCAAACAGACATCCAGGATATCATCGATGGTCTTCCGGATCACCTCCAGCAAGTCATCAGAGCACGTGGGGGCAATACACGTTATTAAAATTTTGAAAAACATTTACCATACACTCTGTAGTGTGTAATTGTAGAGCTCCGGTATTGTTTAGCACTCCTCTATTGTATAGCACTAATAAACAAGGTTCTTACAACCCAGACTTTAACAATTGAACCTCAAAAGACAGGCCAAGGACTAAATAACATGAAGGCGTTGAGTTTGTTTTCCACGGCCCACTAGTCTTCTTTATTCTTAATAAATTTAACTTGGCCCTCGTATTATGTAGAGCAGACTGCATATAATCTTGACTTACATGCCCTAATTTTGTATGAATGATGATATAAGCCGAGAGCAACAGCTAATACACTGTTCCTCGTTACGCCCTTTCACCGCACTTATAAAAAATAGGTCGCATCACTTGCAGTTTATCCAACCAAAAACAAAAGTGTGTTAATATCATGCTAATTACGGCAATGTTTACCCTTCCTGACTTACTTACTTAATTTAAAGCGAAGCGAAACCTCGAACGCTAATTAGAAAATGAGAGATGTCGTTACGGTTGTTCTAGCTTCATCCAAAACCCACAAATAATACAACAGAGAATAGGAATAAGTCAAGGGAATGTGAAAAGACTTTTATTTTTAAAGTAATTTTAAACTGGTACAACGTTTTATTTTTTAGAATGTAAACAGAAAAATCGAATCACAGAAAAGCGAGTTATAGTCCAAAAGTAAAGTAATTTAATTAACTTCAAGAAAATGTGTTAATTTGCTGATAAGAGTTTGGATAATTCAAAATCTACGTCGGTTAATATTTTGAAAATTCCTGTCGGATAATTGACTTGTCTAATTACAAAAAGTTTCTTACGAAAATAATACAATAACAAGCCTAGATTTAACGGCATGTTAAAATATTAATAAATTCCCTTTGGTCAATTACCAACATACTTTTCAAATTTTATAACTAATCAAATTTAATCGTTGCAGACATTCTTGATAATATTGTGTAAGTAACAATCAGAAGTCTGCTGGCGTTTCGGTTTTAATTAGTTTTCCAAAGACAGTAAATGTTATTCTTGTTCAGTGTCTTAAAAAAAGTTTTGTTACTTGTATTTAACGGAAAAGCGCTGCTGACACAAAATATAATCAACGTAGGGCTTTCCACGAAAGAATAGCCACTCACGCATACCAAGTAGGCTTTGGGTTTTAAGTCAGATGGCAGATTATATTATTCAACCACAATATAACAACGTTATTAACACATAACAATTTAATTAAATTGGACTTTAACTGCTACTTGCTAGAACGTTTCAATTAAAATACCAAGTGCTCAAAAATTAAATTAACGACTAACGTATTACATGATTAGGAATGTCCTTGTGTATTTATTTTCAAAATCTCAACATCTTTGTTTTAAATTCATTTTAATGAATTATATCACAAATACACATATTTAAGACTATCAGGTGCTAGGAGTTAGGAAAACCCGGAACGAATATGTACGTTTAAAGGTCATACATTATAATGCCAATAAAAACCTCATATTAAACATTTTAAAACTGTTTTTGTTTCTGATTTTAGGAAGACAGGCGTACTGTCAATTTCAGTAGCTTAGAGATTGCTCAAGGGGCGGCAACTCGGTAAACATGATCAAATATTTATTAAAATATGAACAGTGTTGTTAGTAGCCATAAAACACTTAAAAATATTATTACTCCATTTAACCCTTAAGTAGTAAGGTGAAATATGAGTTACGTTAGTAGTGACGTGCAGTTTTTACTATTGCAAAAAAATTAAAAAAAAGTTATTTTGTCCTATAAATTAATAATAGTGATTGTTTGGGTATTTCAATGTTTATTGATAAAAAGGACAATGTTTAGTATAAATAAAGCCTTATTATAAAATTAAGAAAACTGAACACACGCATTTTGCGTAAGTCAGCGGACTATATGAATTAGACAAAAAAAGAAAACTCGAAACCAAAATTTTTATGAATAAAGTGTAACTAAAGGGATCATACTAAACTTATAAATATAAAAAACTGTTTCAAAAACATTAAATCATAAAAACCGCAAGTCTTAAAATTTTACAATTTTTCACTACAGTTTTTATATATTTTCCTAGCACACCAGACCATTTGAATAGATTTTTTTCATAAAAGTTCTTTTCGTTTCTAGTTGTTTCTGCTTCTTTTAAGAACATTTTATCAAAGAAAACGTAATATGCTTTGGAATACATTATTATCTACAAGAAAGCAGATCTTAAATTAGTATTGCCTATAGAGATGTAATAGTTTAGATTTAATAGTAATAGTAAGTGAAAAATAAATTATTGTGAAATGTAAAATATATCTTAAATTATGTAAGTTTTTGTGTTTAACTAAAATAGTATATTTTACAACAAGTGATAAAAGTCCAGTTTTTTTCGTGAGGTGAGATTTGTTCTCGAGCCGCGAAACGGCGAGTGAGCAAATCTCACGAACGAAAAATACTGATTTCATCTTGAGTCGTAAATGCTATTTTTTCTATGAAATTAAAATAATTATATTATACAGGGTGTCCCAGCCAAGACGAATTATCTGATATCTCGGTTATTAGTAATAATATTTAAAAAAGTTCAATATAAACGTTGTTTGTTATCATTTACTACATAATCTAAAATTATTTTCAACTATACAGTGTTTTGTTTTTGCGGTATGATACCAAACATTGTTTTTTTATGCAAAACACCCTGTATATTTAGTAGTTTTTGGATGTAAAATTAAATTATTATTAAATATTATAAGTTGTTTATGTCTAAAATGAACCGTTTTTGAGTTATTAACGTTTTTTTGAAACTTTTGACAGATGCAGACCTTTATAAAAATATTTATATTTATTAACATAAGAACACCAGGGCAATTTACTTTGGTAATTTATTCGACAATAGTGTCCTAGTGATTGTTGACTAGTTACATTTTTAAAATAATATACAGGGTGTTCGTTATACTCGGTCCATTTCGCTAAACTTTAAACTTATGTAGGTCATTTTTTTTATATGGAACACCCTATATATTTTTACATTTTCTTGTAGATAATTTAATTATCTTTCAAAGTTATTAACCCTTCGTTACTCGGGTGGGGTGTAGCATACCCCAGTCGCCATATTTATGCCTATTTCTAAAAGATGGAATGATTTGGCGCTTTGACACTTTGAGTAGCTGTAAGTTACCTAACGTACTGCACGTAGAACAGCCCACGTCATTCGAAGGTGGACGCTTTAGCTGATAACAGCGTATTAGATCGGTTTCGGGTGTGTCACACCCCACCCGAGCACTTACGGTAAGTTTTTGTTGCTGGGTTCCCTTTATAGCTTATTTGTTTATTACGAAATTCGAGCGTTTGCAAATGAGTTACGAGCAAGCACGGGATAGGCTTATTAAACTTTTAGAAGAGGTTGAAAGTGAAACTGAACAGAGTGATTCCGAATTAGCGCCAGAGTCAAATTAAGACTTAGAATCAGAACATATCAGCCACAGTGAACATGATACAGACTCATCAGAGTTTAGTTGAATTAAATTGCATTTAAAATATTTCTTTTGCATTTACCTAACCACAATTAATCCTTAATCCCTGCAAAGCTAGAATGAACAGACTACACAATCATTTCTCCATAAATAACAGTGGGGTTTATTACACCCCACCCGAGCACTAATGGAAGTTTACGAAACCCGAGTAACGAAGGGTTAAGGATGTTTTACGTCTAAATATAATATTTTTTAAGTTATTTCGTTTGTTATGATTATTCCAAAATATTATATTTAGATATAAAACATCCTTAACAACTTTGAAAGATAATTAAATTATCTACAAGAAAATGTAGAAATAAGAGAGCCCTCGAATAATTCGTCTTGGCTGGGACACCCTGTACATAGAACGAAAGTTAATGTTATCGAACTAAATGACAATTATTATGTATAAAGTATTAAGTGATTATTTATTTCATTTCCATAGCGACACCACCACACTGACATTGACATAAATAAAATTATAACCTGCAAAACGAAATGTATTTAATAATAATTTTGGTACCATTCTTAGGCATTTGTATACAAAGCTACATTAAAATTAAATTATTTGATAAGAATATTAACGCAATTTTAGTTTATTATGAGTTAAAGCTAAAACAAATTGTAAATTTTACATATTGTTTTGACATTAACATTGATATTATTTTCGCCACTAGAGACGAAAGTAAAACTTTCATGTAAAGTAGGCAGTGAGAAAATGACCTTTCATATACATGAGTAGAAAAACTTTATTTATGTGATGTTTTGTTTTATTTTTAAATTGCCACTTTGATTAAACTTAATAAATACAATAATGGAATCATTTACCATTGAAAAATCGTCTGTTTTTATTTATTTTTTTATTTAAAAATGTTAAAGGTGTAGGTCGAATATCGAAACAGCATTAAATTTGTATTGAAATTTTGCCCAGCTTTGCCATTTTAACCGACTGTTACTCTTATTATAACAAAGTTACCTACACAACACAATTATTGTCACCCTGTATTGTGTTTGTTGTCGTGTATATTATTCATAATTTACAAATCTATCAACAAATCGTTTGCTGATTGATGGACAAAATACAAACACGCGATGACCAATATAATATTTTTAAGTTAGTTCTAAATTTTTAAATATTTCCTTTTTCTTGTATGACGGCGCTAGTGGATTAATATTAATATGGGCCTCTAAGATTTTCTTTGTAAAAAAAAGTCTTTTATGCGTTTGATCACGTCTTCAAAACGTCTTTTACCCACTCTACTCGCTTAATCGCGTTGGTTTTCAAACGAGTCTCTTTAAAATGATAAAATAATCTGGATTTTGATAAAAAATTTAACAAATTTTAAAGAGAAAACGCGCTTTCTTATTACACGTAATTTAATATAAAATGAAAGGAAAAACACGAGCGCTGGATGAATAAGCCTTGGGGTAAAGAGAACAATGATTAGCGGGTACGATGTAATAAGAAGAGTTGACAAAGCAAACTAAATTATCGCCGAGGTCTGCGCGACGGTTAAGTTATTGACAATTGTTGAAAAAACTAAACAGAGAGCGCTTATTTGCCGTGCTAACGTCAATACAAGGATAAATTCTGAAATTATCTCAAAGTATTTTATGCGTTACATCTGCAAACACCTGTTTTATGTAAATGGGATCCGTGAGCTGGCATTGTAGGCGTCCTTAAGGAGATTGCGTCGATATAAAAAGACCAGAGAACATTTTCAATGCAAAATCCTCGTCCGTATTCGACACTCAACATTTATGTAAGTAAATATGGGCGGAACTCGGTAATGAAGATGAATATGCAAAATGCGACGTTTCTGTGAATGCCTGCTGTTTTTACATTGTTTGCTAGTCCTTGATGAAATTATGTTACGGTTCGTTAGGTAAATTTAAAAATTTAAATGAGCCCACTAATATGGAATGCACCATCTATATAGTTGAGCGG
Organism: Elmis aenea; assembly: GCA_947652605.1. Classification (NCBI taxonomy): domain Eukaryota; kingdom Metazoa; phylum Arthropoda; class Insecta; order Coleoptera; family Elmidae; genus Elmis; species Elmis aenea. Next base: position 42,611,387 of record OX393581.1, read on the forward strand.
GGAAAGCATTGAGCCACTTAGGGTAAGCTTAGGATTTGGTCTAAAAGCTCCTTTTACTTTACAACTTACTTCACCTGTGCAAAATAGGGAGAAGGGTTTTCGGATGGGCTTTCGCTCCTCTACAGAGTCCATAACTGAATATATTAAAGTTGAATAAGGCACTTGTGGTCCAATCCTCGCGGCCCATTCGCAAATACGCACCCGAAGCACGAGAACACGGAGGAAAGTTTTAGAATATTAAAGACGAATAAAAACGTGCCGAGGGAGAAACAATATGAAATAGATTTGAGGGTAAAAATATTGAAGCAAAAAATTATCACTTGTACGGGATCCATTTTTAACGCGTGCTTTCAGATACTCTCTGAATATCATAACTTTTTATTTGCCATCGAACTGTATTCATTTGTAATTTATAATATTTTCAGGCTCTTTGTGAGATTTAGACAAACGGAAAAATTCAATGAAGAATACATTTCTCCCAAATCGTAATATAATGGAAACATTCAAGCTGTTTAAACATAATATTTTCCTATGTTACTTATCTTTTTTGAACGCCCTTACCAACTGAAGATACAACCAATTATTAAAAACACTAGCGTTTTTCTTCTGTTTTTTTTTTAATCACTGAGTATTCGGCTTAAAACGGTAGATGACATAGCCTATTTTAAAACGGTTAGTGTAAAAAAATAACTTTTTAAAGCATACCAGTGTTGTCTTGCCGCTTTTGATTTCTAATTCGCAAGTAAAAGAAATATCCTCTAAGATAAAAATAATAGTAGTACTATACAACATAAAAGTTGTAAGTAGCATATTACACACGAGCGGAAAAGTTGGGCACGGAGCCACGTAGCGGCTAGTGCGTTTTTCCACGAGTGCGTAATTGCTTTACAACTCGTGTTGGGTAGCTTACTTTTTCTACGATCACGTAATACCTATTATTTTAACTGCTTTTGGCTAATATACACATGTAATTACGTTGTCAATTTTGACGTAAGCCTACTTTGACATTCGAAAGCTGGATCCACATCAATAAAAATTTGCGTTGTGCGTTGTATTTGACACAAAGCTCGTGTTTGTCGAAATTTTTGTTGGTGTGGACTGTGCGCCGCATAGAAATGCACGCAAATAATTTCGTAACGAGCAACGCACGAGATCCATCGTTCTGTCGGTTTTTAGCCAACTTCAAAGAGATTTGCGCCTCACAGTCGTGTCAATGTGGACTTGATTTTGAGTGCATTGTTCTGCATAAACAAACGTGCACAAGCGGATTCGGCCGTTTAACGCACAAGATAACTATTTACGTGGTAAAATACTTAACCAGATTTAAATTTGCGCCACAAATGTTTGTGTTGAATTTGAAATACAAAATACAACATAAATTTTTATTGATGTGGATCCAGCTTAAGACGAGGTGCGTTTTGCTTACCGTGCGTTATAACTCATTTACTAGGCATGCAGGAAGTGTTTGACATGAGTCTATTTTGATTTCTTGAAAAAAACTGTGCTTATTGCTTACCGTGGGTAAGGACCCACTTACTATGCATGCAGGCTGTACGGAACAGTCATTTACATTAGTGGTCGTAGAAAAAGTATTTTAAAACTTCTTATCTTATTCTTATAACTTAATCTTGTGGCGAACCATACTGTGCAGTGGCTGGCACTGTTTTGAAGGGTAGATTCTTATTACTTTTATGTTTATTATCTATATTTAATTATAGTTCATGGCCATCTCTATAAAGTGGTTAGACCTTCAAACGTTGTTTTACGTAAAACTTAGTCTAGAGTCTAGAGCAGCGTTTCTCAACCCTTTTACCTTCGCGGAACCCTTGAAATGGTATTCCTTGCTCAGGGAACACCTTTATAAAAATTATTATTTGTCGGCGCCACGATGATTTTTACTGTGTCCTCACAAGACAAGGTTTTTTTTGCTCGTCACCAAAAAAGAATTACTTATTTTTAAGCATATCGATTGTACAAATAAAATTGAAATCAAACAGGCGATTCAAGTTACTTCATACAGAGATTTTCATTCACACAAAAAATTAACCCTACTTCTGTAAAAATATTTAGTTATAAAATTTACTTTTCTAATGTGAAACTTGCTTTTCTTACACAAATGATGAATTTTGGGTCGAATTTTAGATAAACAAACACGGATTTCATCTTCAACTGAAACAAGACGATTTCTGGCCTTGCTCTTGATACTTGTTAAATAAGAAAAAGCTTGCTCACACATGTAAGAGGTTGAAAACTGCAACAATATATTTATTGCTTTTCTATGAATGCCAGGATACTCTTATTTCAAGAAATCCAGAACTTGTCGAGGGATAGATCAGTAAATCTCATCTTGAGTGTACGATCAGATTGCAGCCCACAAAGCTCTTCTTCTTCTCCCAAAGTCAATTTCTCAGGATGAGCAGAATATTCAGAGTACGGATCTCTAACCCAATCATACACTTGTGTTGAAAGGGAAGGAAAATAATATTCGATTCTAATTAACAGTTCTTCCAAGTGGGTTTCAATAAGACTTGAAATTTGCTTATATACTACTTTACTTTTGAGCCCCACCAGTAATTGAAACATTTCAAGATTTCCTTTGGCAACATGATTTTTCCAAAGATTCAGATTTTTTATTAAATCCAAGAATTTTATCACTTGAAGTACCTAAATATATTTTCTCCAGGGCCTTGCGATGACTTGTGTAGCTGATTCATACGTTGAAAAATGTCTGCTAAGTAGGCTAGTTTCTGGAACCATTTTTTATCTTCAATAATACACTTGGCAAAATCCTCTTTTTTTTTTTTTTTTTAGTATTCTTGTAATTCATCTTTTAGCTCAAACACCTTATTCAGAACTTTTCCTCTTCTCGGCCATCGGATTCCTGTATGTAGCAAGAGATTTATGTGCTCTTTGTCCAGATTTTCAGCCAGCTTTTTAAACATTCTCCAGTGAATTGGCCTTTGTTTAATAAAATTAACCATTTTTATGGCATCATCAAAAATTATATAGTAAAATTGCGAATGTAAAACGAAACGAAACAAAAGAAAAGAAAAAAATTACATATGTTTAGTTTATTCATCAATATTTCTCGCGGCACTGTTGGTCCATATGGCATAAGCATCTTTAGTAATTGTTTGTGTATCCGTGTGATTCTTTTCTATAAGCACGTTGTACGAGTAACATGTCCTAGTATATAAGTAAAAACTTATCAACAAATCTTCTGTGAATCGACAAACTCCAAGCAGTAATTGCACACTTAAACTTATAATCGTAATATTTTAACAATATTTTGTTTTACTAAAATTGAAAGCCTCATTAATTTGCCGTTTCGAAGTGTTGCATGTGTTAAAAAATGATGCGTCAGTATTTGTTCCATGTTAGTCATTTAAAAAATAAATGAAACAATGCTAAAGTAAAATAAAAATAATTGATGCAACTATCTATGTTGAGTTTTCATCAATCAAAATTAGTTTTTAGCCATTTCTTGTCATCAAATATGAAAGGTTGATTTATAATATATGTATATAAGCACTAAAAACATTGTGGTGCGATTTTTTATAGACAAACACTCAAGGAAATTCAGGTTGCTTAGAATTCTCGACGCTATTAAAAACGGTACACAAAAAAAATTGTTTTCGGTGAAATTTCTCGTAAAATATATTTTAAAATAACAAACAGGAATTTAAACAACAAAGGAAGCTTTTACCAGTTATAAATTTTCGTGCGCAAAGTAAATTTTAATCTCGAAGCGGTTAATGTTTTGTCTGAATTTAGTTTTCAAACCTAATTTGTTGAATTATATTGGTTTACCTAAAACCTGTGCCAAAAATATAAGTTCGGTATTAAACAGTTTAGAAAGTGTTTGAAAAAGCGAAGTAAAAAAGTTTTTATTGGTATTTAAACCGTAAGTCAGGTAAAATCCTTTGATTTATCTTTAAGGGAATATAATATTTACGGTCTTTCTTGCAACAGGTTGTTGTGATGATCAAGAAGAGTCAAGGTAATAATCTGTCAAAACTGCTACTGGACGTTCTGACGGTGATTAGGTGTATCATTTTCTCAAAAGAGGTTGTTTTAAATTCTGCGTCGCTACGTCGAACACGATTGGAACGTCATTTTCTCAACGAACTTTTAAAACGAGCTTCTGAAGATTGTTCGAAATAGTTTTAAGAGTGTTCTGTTTTTAATGGTCGTGTAAAACCTTATATTTCATTCTAAATTTTGAAAAAAGTATCGTTTGAGAAATAGTCTGCGCAAATATAATCAAACAACATGTTGCCCTACTTTAATTAAAGTTAATCACAAAAATTACCTACTAAAATGAGAAAAACGCAAGTTAAAAGTTTTTTCATTCTTTAAAAGATGAGAAACAAAAAGTAGGTTGTGAAAACAGAAAAAAAAAACAAGAAAAACAAGAAAAACCAGAAATGATAGAATATATTCGAGAACTGTTCTGAGTTTGTCTCAAAAAACTGCACATTTTTGGTAATTTAATCGTTTCTCTATCTTGAATATTAACCGAGATACCCATGTAATTCTATCGAATTTGAACCACCCTGTAAAGCACATCGGCTTGCAGTGCACTGTAATTAGATGAAAGCAGGGTTGCAAGTTTTGGCGATTTGGAACCAAATTGGCTACCTTTTTTGTTGAATTTACCATGTTTTGTTTTAATTAGCATCAATGACTATTACCCAATACCCACTATGAAAATAGGTTTTAGAAGATATTACAATTTGCCTACAATTATTATTTTGTAATTCTCATATTAACCTTTAAGAGCTAAGGTGCGGTCTCAGAGACCGACGGAACCGAATTATTCCGATAAATGATGATGGATTCGAATATCGTGCTCGGTCGTTCAGTAGCTTCATATTATATGTAGATGTTGCTTGTGCCAAAACGGCAGCAGAAATGCGTGTATAGTTTTTGAACTACATCAAATTTCGGTCTCAGAGACCGACGTTAGCCTTGGCGTAATTAAAGTAAAGGTAATGGAGCTGCTGGTTTAGTGTTTTATTTTAAGTAATAATTAACCTAATAGTGTAAAAATCGATTACGAACAACAACAAAATTATTTGCAAAGACTTTTTGAAGAATTGTTTTAGAGACACTAGGTATGGAGTTACTTAAGCCACATGCAAGACGCAGAGCACTTGCAAAATATCTACCTAGGACGCCTTCAAGAAATTTTTCAAATAACACTGAATGTTTCAAATAATGAACAGGCACATGGACGCTGCTTTTACTGCAGTAGTAAAAAAAGTAGAAAAACCAAATATAAGTGCTATATATGCAATAAGTTTAGGTGTATGAAACACATAAAAGGCATATTATGTGTAGAATGCTCTGCAAATATATAGTACTTTTTATAATGAAAAGTTACGTTATACTATAAATACTTTTTTGTGCTAAACCTGAATTTTACTTAATTTATAATTGTTGGTACAAAAATATTTTTGGGGAAAAAGTTGTAGATTTTTTTATGCACTGTAAAATGAAAGCATTCATTTATTCCAATATTTGTCAATTTGTCTAATTTAAACTTCTTTGTAGCTCTTATCGTTTACAAGATCTCAATAGTAGTCTTTCTATGTATATCAAAATGCGAGTTTTAAATTTATACGTTTCTTGGAGGAAAGGGAGGCCCGTTGTCTATTGCTTCCCCGGAGCCCGGATTTTCTGTGAACGGCCCCGTCCCTTAGATATTTGGTGCCCGCCCTAGGAAGTGCGCCCTACAGGTTAAGAACTACTATCTTAAACTATTCTCAGGCTACTTACGACAGTAAATTTGTATTGCATCCCCGGGGGTGTGCAGACCATAGGAGTATCGCTGCTGTAGATTATTGCAACCTTTTTTTTTATAAAATAATCTTTAAGGAAAAGCGCCGAAAGCATCGCCTTAAGACTGCTTATGAAAACCGCCGAAGAAAAAATATTTAATTTAGTTAGATGACATTCAATTAAAACCCACGTACTTTAAAACATGAACCAATCAAACGAATCAAACATATATAATTAACTAAATTAATGATTAAATTAGCCATTAGCAGCAAGTCGAAGTGGGGCAGCATTTTTGAATGAATATCATACAATACGAAAGTAGCTAGATTACAATAATAAAACCTCAGTCGGGATTATTTGACTTTACAGCAAACGGACTATGGAGGGCGGCAATTTGCATTAAAACAAACGTACCCATTTCCCAAAATTGCATAATAAAAAAGTCAAGACCGCAAAGTAAAAAAATATGAGCTAATATCGCATCAAACGTATGTGACATCCTGCCTCCGCGTGCAGGATAATTAAAAGTCCACTTATTACCCTTGTCCAGTCCCGTAATGTGGCTAAAAGCATGAGAGCATATCCAGCTAATAAAGTTTAATGTAAACACGTCCTCTCTATAAACAGGTTCCTTCTTTTTCCTGTACTCGTTCGGTAGGAGACGGATGTATTTGATTGTGACGTTGTAACAAGATAAATAATATAGGGTTTACGTAACCCCAGTTTTGCACGTGTCCTGCCTCTGACCCGTGCCGACGACAAGCTGTATAGTTCATCTCTGCACATGTCGGACCATTATCAGTCATTAGCTACGACAGTCCCTTGAGCGTTCTTACGACTGACGCATCCGTCCCATTCTCGTTGAAAAATTATAGCTTCGCAAATTAAAGCTTAGGTATAGCACTTTAAATATAAATTCATTTAGAAAACTAGAACAATTTTCTCGTTAATTTGTTCTTTACGTTATACATTCATCGACTTATTAAAGCTGTCAGATTTTTAACAGCTTCGTCTTCCACTTTTTTTAAGTGTAATCGAATTAATTTTTACCAATTAATTACTTTTTTAAATCATTTAATGATTACTTTGCTGTATTTAAATAATTTGCTTAATTTTTTAAAATTTTTATAAATCATCATCTGTGGCTGTACCCCCAGTGAGGCTGAGCCGCTTTTAAGCTTTCTAGATCCTTTATTTTTGGAGGATCAGTCCCAGTCTATTAGCATATGCTAAGAACAACTTTTCTCCATTCTGCCCCATGTTTTGCTTTTTCTTTCCAATTTCTAACCCCCGCCCTGCTTAGGTCGTCCATCACTTCCTGCATCCATTTTGACCTAGGTCTGCCACGTCTCCTCTTTCCTCCGGGATCCCATTGTAACGCTGACTTGATTTGGGAGCTCTCATCTGCTCTAAAGACATGTCCCAACCATCTCGCCCCGTGCTGTCTTATTTTGGTTATTATGTCTCCTTCCTTCAATTCTTGCGTGATTCCTGCATTTGTTCTAATTCTGGCCTCAGTATCTGTTACTCTGACTGGCCCAAGTATTGTCCTCATGATTTTTCTTTCGAGTATTCTCAGATCAATTTCTTCTTTTTTTTTTATGGTCATTATTTCAGAAGCATATAGTAGGAGGCCGAATTGTTGCACTAAAGATGTTTATTTTAGCTCTCTTTGTGAGCATTTTACTTTTCAATAGTTTTTTATTAGCATAGAAAGCTTATTGGAGTTTGTAATTTTTTCTTTTATTTCATATTTTCTTTCTCCCATTCTGGATATCATAACTACCAAACATTTAAATGTTTCCACTTCCTCGAATTCCAGATTTCCGCTTTTGACTTCCTATTACTCGTTTACTTCCAAATTTCATGAATTTGGTTTTTGCCTGATTTACTTTCAATCCCATTTTTTCTCCTTGATCTATTATTTCTTTCGTCATGCTTTCCATTAATTTCCTTGTTTTACTTATAATCACTATGTCATCAGCATATGCAATGATTTGTCCACCACCTGTTCGACTGTTACCTTTATTCACTTTTCTTAGTACGTGCTCCATTGCCAGGTTGAATAGAGTTGTTGATAGGGAGTCTCCTTGTTTTAGTCCTTTATTAACTACCATTTCTTTCGTATCTCCTTTTTGGGTTCTGATATAAACAGCAGTCCCTTTCATTATCATTACAATTAATTTCCTTAGTTTCTCTGATACCCCTAATTCTTTCAGTGCCGTCATGAGTTGGTTTCTTTTTATAGAGTCAAATGCCTGCTCGAAGTCTATGAAGAGTATTTCCAGATCTATTTTATGCTCATATGTTTTTTCCATTATTTGCTTTACAGTATGAGCTGCATCAATGGTTGATTTTTCTTGTGTAAATCCATATTGGTATTGTCCAATTATATTTCTGGTTTTCTTGGCTAACCACCTTTGTATTATTGACAATAAGATTTTATAGGCTACATTAAGTAGGGTTATCCCCCGGTAATTTTTACACACTTGTTGGTGACTTTTTTTATGTTATGTTACTATTTTCCCCTCTCCCATTCCTTTGGCATTTCTTCTTCTTTCCATATTTTTCTAATAATTAGTACATAGATATACTCTTTCTTTCAGTTCATTACCTCCATATTTTATTAGTTCCTGGTGCTTTGCCGTTCTTACTTTTATTTATAACTTCATTTACCTCTTCTCTTCTTGGTCCATCTGTTGTATCCCTTTCTTGTTCACTCTCCTTTTCCATTAATTCTTCGATTTTTTATTAGGAAATCGCTATACGTCCGCCGGCGGAATAGCTTATATATGTATACGTAGAAGTCCACCGGACGGCGGATTTTATTCGTTATACAGGCGCTTTTCGCCGTTAAAGTTGTATTATGCGCACGCGCGGGGGATTCGAGGGTATTTTCTAGTTACATTCCGCCGCACGGAGCAATTCCTTTTATGATTTGTAAAGTCCGCCGTGAACATTTTGGCTGTCTGCTACAGCGAAAAACCAGTGCAGGAGCAGTTAGTTTTTTCAATTTATACGTTTTGTGCAATTGCTATTAAAAGAAAATGAAGCTTGGTGATGTTTTTTCTCCTACAAAAAAATTATAGAAAAGTTAAGGTTTTTTTTGTTTAGTTTATAACTTTGTTTTCCTCTGAACTAAACAGAGATCAAATAATAAAATGATAAAATTTAGATATTGTTTAATACAACCCTATACTACATTTGATTTTCATTACATAAGAATTAATTATCGGCACACTTTCAACAATCGATTTAAACTGTTTATTGGTTATTGCAAAAATAGAGTCGATTAAAATATTATTTAACAATATTTTCTAGAATAAATTAAACTCGTTTGATTGTCCTCGAATTGATTTTGAAGTAAATATATTGCTAGACGTTTCATTTAAGTTTTTTTATATACCTAAATATTTTTAAGCTTTCTGGCGTCACTATGCACCGCACACTTTGCACATTTGGACGGCTCGACCCTGATTTTTTTAACATATTAAAGATTTCTTGAGAGAAGAATCTAATAAACTTAATTCTACGGATTCGTTAAAATGAAGCGCGATTTCCTTTTACTTCCAAGTTGGATTGTTAAACAAAATAGTCTAGAATATATTAAAAGTGCCGTCTCTTGGAGCAAGTTGCATAACAGTTGTCTGGGCTCCTTGCAAGTGAATAAGAGTTCAACAATAACACATGGAATTTCGTGAGTTTCTATAACAACCAGAATTCTTCAAAGAACTCGGAGTTTGCATGAAAATTACGAAATTTTATTGCAGCTAAACGAAGCGTGAACTAACCGTTTCGATACATTGCCATGAAAAATGTGTAGTTTTCAGGTTAAAAAAATCGTCCACTAAATATCTATAATTTTTTTTAAATATCGTTCTATATTAAGTGCAGGTTGGTTGATAGAGAATCAAATCGGTTCAATCAATGGTCAGTTAGAAACCTTTCAGAAAACAAACATTGCTCTGCTGAGTTTGATATGATAAAAAAAAAGTCTTTTTCAGTTTAGGAAGCTATCGTTTGTAATTTTAAGCGACAGTTTTAAGTAAAAAAAAACACCAGTCACGATACTTTTTGATTAAGCTCTGTATTTGAGTTTTATTTAGCTTGATTTCTTTCATCTATGATTGTGTAACAGTTTAATAGCTTTTAATTCAATGGAATACGTTCAAGCTACAAAAGGAGTGAGTTTCTATTAGGCTTTAAGTTTCACGAAACTGGTGGAAATATTGTATATTGGAGGTCTACGATTGATTTGCATTGTCGGTGATGCGAATGTAATAGTAGATTAATGGGATGGAATTTTACCTCGAAGCCCGGAAACGGAATTATCTACCCATCATTATTCTAGACCGATGGATTCTTGCTTCATATGGATCTTTTAAAATATACCTGCAGCGTCTTTAAGCTGTTTCAAGAATTTTTGTTTTACGTTTACCAGTTCAGCCAATGTGTCAAGAGCAAACTACGTTCTCGACGGGTAAATGCATTAAATTCTATATATTTGATGCCCTATTTTTACTGCAGTTTTCCAATATTACAGCCTTTAATAGTCAGACCTTTTTGTGTAAGTAATAATTCGAAATTCAAGCAAATGTGCACAAAAGGATTATAATGTTTACTTTACTACATAATTTTGCTAAATGCATTATCCACTAAATAAAATCAATTTGAGGGTCCGACAATATTTATAAAGACAATCAGGTGCCATATTTGAAAACAATAAACAATAATGAGGCCGAAGTTACAGTACGGTCTGTCTCATCTTTTGAAGTATTTTAGGTTCACTTTGTGTAAGATGGTATTGACATGCATTATAAAATGAAAAAGCAGTGAAAATTTTAGATTGAATTGGAATAAAAATTGATGAGAAACATTTTAAAATTATGTTTTATAATATGTACTACCTACTTATGTTAAAAATATGGCTCCATATAAAATTTTCCACTGTCGGCGCGCCCCTGTATACAATATAAATATTTATTTACTTTGTAGTTTAACAACCTAATTTGTGCTGTGTTTAATTTACTTGTGTCTAGAAAAACAAGTTTTTTAAAAGTCATTTTTGCAATAATTTAAAAGGAAAATATTAAAGAGTCCTTTAAAGGCTGAACGGAATCAATATTGTTAGATGTATCTTATCAAAATAGAACTTTACCAAGTTAAAAGCTTCAAACAATCACTTAAAGTAAGTACATACATAAGGAAAGTTGTATGCGAAGTGACCTTGTTATTTTCAAAATTATTTTTGGACGCAAACTGCTAACAGTTCTTTATTTGTAATACAAAATGCTATTCGTCTCTTTTTATATATTTTGAATTTGTCGTATATGGCAGAAAGGCAAGATATTGTATGGCAACATTGTGATTAAATCTCGCCAACATAGTAACTGCACTCGAAACAGTTAACTTTATTTTTACTAAAGCCCCGCCGGAGTTATCGAGAGCGCCACCAAAATCGCAATTTACTGGCATACGAATAGATAAACTTTAACGCAGTAATCTGATTCTAAATTTTATTGAACATGAAACTAAGTACCAAACGTGCACCAAATTGTTTTATGGCCCCAGATTTTTACTGCCATTTACTATGTGTTGAAGGTTATAATTCTCTAGATAACCGTTTTAAATTTCACTAAAACACTTCAAACTTGAGCTAGCTGTAAGCTGATTCCTTCTGACTTTTGTTTTGTAAAGGTTAAAAAAAAGTTTTAATCACGATTATAAAATAAATTTTGTTTTGCTTCAACGCCTTGAGACAAATGATAATCGACAAATAAAAAGAGAAATGTAGCAATTATATACACCAAACTTTTTTAAATGCGTTTAGCGTATGGTTATCATTACATTTCATTAATTTTCCGAGTACACAGATCAAAAAGCTACTTTTTCACTCCTTTAAAGAAAAAAAAAAACGTTTTCTTTTTCAATGTTAAAGTTACGTTTAATTTCAATATATTTTAAAACATTTTAACTGAAAACTGTTAAGCTTTTTTCAGATTCAAGGTATAATTTTTACGTTTTTCACAAGAATAACGTGGAACAAGCCCCAAAAAATTTATACACCGTACTTTTTATCCTGCAGTCTAAACCTCTATGTAACCCCGGGCGATTTTGCAAGTTTTTTTAGTGGGTGCATAATGTTCTTTGCCGAAGGTTAGCCCTACATTGCATCATAAATCATGTCTGAGCAGGATTTTCTAAAATATATGAAGCTTTTCAGCAGAACCAAGTATATATTACGATAAGTTCAAACTGCACTTTTTGCTAAAATAAATGGTGGTGCTTGAACCACGGATGGATTAACGTTTTAAATCGGTACGTTATTGTATAACGTTTTTTTTTCGATAGATATCGTTATAAATAACATTAAAAAATTGAATTGTAATATTATATAATCTATATATATATAATAATGAATGTATGTATGTTTGTATGGATGTTTGTCCTTTATGCATTCCTATACCATTCATCCGATCCTGACCAAATTTGGCACAGACAATCTATAGGACCATGGAAAGAACATAGGCTATATGAGAATTCCCAAAAAAATCGTCCGGAAAAGATATTGAGGAAAACGTGCCAAAATCTTACACACAACATTTAAATCGGGTCGTCTGGAGCAAGAATTTCGTCAAAATTTGACAATTTGTCAATTCGACGTAACGTTTAAACGCTCGAACCTTCTACGCGCAAGCCGGGATCTAGCGGTGAAGGAGCCCCGAAGGGGCTCCGGAATCGCTAGTGTTACATAAATTATGACATATAACGTTATAAAAATAATTTTTATTTGTAATTAACTCCAAAATTATTTTTGGGTTCTGCAAAATGTTAAATTAAAAAATAGTACAAAATTACGTTAAGATATATTATTGTCACTTTCATTTTTAAAACACAAACAAAACATATCTTCTTCTAAAAATAAAAAAAAAACGCTATACTAAAATTTAATTTATAGACAGTAACAATACAAAATTACTTTTAATGAGAGGTTGTTGGTTATTATAACGTATATAACGTTATCAAAATATCGTTACGTTATCAGGTATCGTTACGTTACGTTTTTCATCTCTGGCTTGAACCGCTAAACATTAATTTAACATTTAAATATAAGCCAATTTCAAGGTACTTGTGTGCATTGAGTAATCATACAGGTAGCTACATCATAAATGTATTTTTTTGCCTTTTTATAATATCTTTGAAGTATTAAAACAGTTTTGATTTAAAACAATTTTAACTAGCTTTATCTTAACTCGATGGTTTTAATTTTAACCCTTTCAGGTGATGTGGTTTCATTGCGAAACCACACTTTCAAAAATTCCTAGGCCAAAAGTACAGCGTTTTTTTTCTTCAGTAATACACGCGTCAATGTGCTCTATAGAATCGCCATCTGTCGATTTATAGCGTAAAATTTGCTCAAATACATTCAGTAGCCAAAGAAATACATATTTTAGCAGGTACTTTACCAAGTTGATAAAATAAAAGTGATTTCTGTGAAAAATATGACTAAAAGGCCGTTTTAGCGACATTTTTTGCACGAATCATTTCAATATGTTTATAATTAAGTACTTCTTATAAAGGTTTAGAAAACTTTTTAAATTTTTTTCTCAAAATTATGTGGTTTCATTATGAAACCACTATGCGTTTTGGTCCCAAATTATTCACAATTTTAGTCGATAAAAAGTAGGTTTTTGCCTTCCGACGGTAAGAAACTGTTTTTTCAAATATCATGTAAGATAACTTACAAGACCCTTAGTAGCAGTTTGTTTGATGTTAGGCATATTCAATATATCTAAATAAAAACCTTATGGTTTTTTAACCTACAAAAATACGATTGTTCTATAAAAACGTTCATATTTTCAGTTTAAACTCGTTTATACAGTTCCAGATACCCTTAAAAAAATCGTGCTGTTCGCAATTTTCAGTTCTACAGGTTTCATAGGTAAATATTAGCTACAGTTACACCTACGCCTAGACTTGCACCCTTGACTTTTGAAGTAAAGCCTGGTAGACAGAAAGATTAAACAAAGCTGACATTTAAGGAAGACTTTCAGTGTACTTGCTTTTTACTTTGCGATTTTACTGCAAGGTTTATTTGACTTAATTTTTGTGCTTAATGTTGATATTCGTACCACACAAGTGCTATACGAAGATTATTTTGTAGGTTTTGTTTTCATATAAAAATCCATGATCGACTACATTCTGAAAAATTAAAAATTCAGTGGATGTTGTCTAACATGATTAAACAATTTAAAATCAAAAATGTATGAGAGTATGTGTGCATGATAAAACAGTAGCGTAGGTAATGAAAACATATAAAAAGAAAAGCTTGGAGTGACGGATTTCATCAGATGCTACGACCTAATAAACTCACCCGAGGCGGGTTCTTCTTTTAAATTAGGTATTAAAAACAAAAGGTGTGCAGAAATAATGGCAAATAATTCTTTCTGGCCACCTAATATTTCAGTTAGTTGGTCGCAAAGCACAAAAGCCACCACCTGCAATCAGAATTCTGATCAACTCAAAAAGAACTTATTAACGAGCAACTTAACATGCAATACACCCGATACAGCAACAGTCGCCACTCATACAACAAATCCATGTAATGTCATCAACAGCTGTGGAAATAAGAAGTTGACAATCTCCTCCGATGCAGATGCCATAGCAGCGTGTAAGTCAATCGGAATAAATCAATCTACTCTGTTTGAACTTGCCAAAAAAGAAACATCATCAACAATGAAAATTGACCCCTTAACACCGCCTAGGGTAAGATTAACGCAAGAAGCTCAGTCCACTTTTGGTCGTACTCTCCTAGCTAGACTTAGGGAGCCGCTCATCAAGAATGCCATCAGAATATACCTAGCGTATTTATCTGACCAATCAAACACCGTCTGCTACGATGGTTTCACAAGTACTAGCATTAAATTATATCTGGCCTCTGAAGGTCTACCGGTGGACCTGCCATCGTTAAAAAAGCTATACAACGATTTCCACACTGCCTATGGTATTAGCCAAAACGAAGTAGCCGATGATCTAGCCGCCTACAAATCATACATCACATCAGAAAGACTAGCATTTTTGCAAAAATGTAGAGAAACTCAACGAAGCTACTACAATCCGCCTAGTCGAAATTTTTAAATTCAACGACGTGCCCCACTAAGGAGCAAGAATCGGTCACCCATACAAAACAAACAAAAAACAATGACACTCTCCATGTTTTTCATCACAATATTCAATGTTTACGAAACAAAACTTTAGAACTCGAGTTGACACTTAACACAATGAACTTAAAACCACATATACTAGCCTTAAGTGAACACTGGTGCACATCTGATGAACTACAGTGCCTCAACATCCCAGGATATACATTAGTATCCTACTATGCAAGATCGACCATGCAACACGGAGGAACATGTATATTCGTTCTCAGTAATTTAAATAACTTTAGAGAATTAAAAAATCTTTCACTCTACAATATTGAAGGTCAATTCGAGTGTTCTTGTATCATAAACATTTCTTTCAAAATTATTATTGCTTGTATTTATCGAACTAATTTAGGCTCTCTTGATATTTTCTTCAATTGTCTTGAGAAATTTTTAGAAGAAAGCTTCGTTACTTTCTCAGAATATAAAATTATACTCACAGGTGATTTCAATATTTGCTTGCTAAATATAAATAAAAATAAAAATAGTAAACTGTTTCTCGACATACTTCACAGTCAAAATTATGAACAAACAATATTTGAAGCAACCCGGGTTACCAAACAATCAAAATCTCTCATTGACTGCATTTTCATTAAAAACTTCTGCGACACAGACCCTAAAAGCTGTGGGAAAGTTATCAAAACAGCACTGTCTGACCACTACGGCCAGTCAGTTGAAGTAAAAATTGAAAAAGTACATCACAAGGACGACACCCCCAAAAATCTAACCGCAAGGATCTTCTCACACAATAAACTAGAAGAATTTAGAGCAAACCTTGCAAACCGTAATTGGGATGAAGTATACCTATCATCGGACGTAAACTCGGCTTATGAAATTTTCTTAAAAATATATAAAGAATTCTTTGATATTATTTTCAAACCGAAAACCATAAAACAAAGGCCAAACCACAGAAACTGGATCACTACCGGCATCAAAATATCCTGCTCTAACAAACGACAACTATATGTAGATTACAGGGAAGGTCGAATATCCGAGGAATATTTTAAAACATACTCTAAAATATTAAAATGTACCATCCGTCTTGCAAAACGACTCTCGGACGAAAAATACATTAAAACGGCAAAAAACAAAAGTAAAGCGACATGGGAAGTTATAGGCAACTATATGGGAAAAAGGCAAAAAGAAGAAAATTTTATCAACAATGTCAAAAATACAGGCGACAACCCATTAGACATACTAAATAACGTAAATGAACTATTTATAAATATGTGCCCCGACAATACAGATGGGTCAATTTCGGAAACCAGCCACTTCAAACAAAATAATATGTCCATCTATCTACGTCCCACTTCTTACGAGGAAATTTATAAAACTATAATGTCACTTAAAAACACAAAATCTACAGGAGAGGATGAAATACCAACAAACCTCTTAAAACATACTGCCGACCTAATATCTGGACCTTTGAATCACATCATAAACCTTTCTTTAAAAAATGGCATATTTCCAAACAAACTAAAATGTGCAAAAATCAAACCTATCTACAAAAAAGGGGATGTAAGTGACATAGGAAACTATAGGCCCATAGCCATACTCACAAACATCAGTAAGATATTTGAAAAAATAATCTACAACAGAATTGAAAATTACTTAGACCACTATGGCATAATAAACAACGCTCAAAATGGTTTCAGAAAAGGCAAGACAACTACCCGTGCTATTTACATGGCAATCCGAAATGTACTTCAATCCCTCAACAAAGACAAACACACCATGGTCATGTGTGTTGATCTCTCAAAAGCTTTTGATAGTGTTGACCACGAGATACTGCTAACGAAATTAGAACACTATGGTATACGAGAGACCGCCCATAATCTTATAACATCTTATCTTTCGGAAAGAAACCAATACGTTGCAGGAAAAGACACGTCAGGTAGATTTCTAAAATCCAACAAAAAGAAAATCAAAAAAGGAGTCCCGCAAGGATCAATCTTGGGCCCCCTCTTATACATACTGTACACAAATGATCTTCCAGATTTTGTCAAAACTTCCCTTATACAATTTGCCGATGACACATCTGCCATTATTAGTGACTCAGATTCCAAAAACTCTGAACAAAAACTCTTTGACTGTTAAGGCCAACTCCAACATTGGTTTACGTTAAATAATCTAACCTTAAACGTCAATAAAACGCAAGTTATAAAATTTTCACAAAGTAAAATAACCTCCGACTTAAAATTTCAAAATAATTCCACAAGTATAAATGTTGTTAATAAAATATCTTTTCTTGGTTTATGTATTGACTCTAGACTGGACTGGTCATACCATATCGAACGCCTGTCACAAAGCCTGTCACGGTACCCTTTTGCACTAAAAAACCTAAAAAAATTGGTCAATGCAAACGCGGCCAAAACTGCATATCATGCATATGTCGAATCTAGGTTACGCTATGCTGTAATTTTTTGGGGTAACGCTAGTGACTCAGAACGCCTCTTCATTATACAAAAGCGATGTATAAGAAATATATTTGGCCTGAACTACCGAGATCACTGCAAAGAAACTTTTCGTGACAACGAAATATTAACCTTTTACGGTCTATTTATCCTCGAAGCCATCATGTTCGTAAAAAATAATGTAGATCTGTTCGAAGAGAATATAAGAAATCATGCAGCCAATACGCGACATAAAAAAAAACCTAAAACCCGATTGTTTCAAATATACCTATCTTCAAAAAAATGTAGCCTCCACAATTATTGCTATATATAATAAATTTAACACATCACCTGAGAGTATAATAAATCTTCCCACCCGCGAATTGAAGAAGAAATTAAGAAAAGTTCTGATTTCTAAAGCTTACTATGGAGTAAGCGAATATTTAAATGATGCTGACTTTGTAAAATGTTATATTTAAATATCATTTTTCTGTGTTTTTTCTTTTTTATTAACTATGTATATTATTTGTAATGTACGTAAATTATTATTGTGACAAGTTCTACACCTTTTTTGGGATATTCAGAACAAATAAAGATTATTAAGATTATTATTATTATTATTATTATTATTATTATTTCATATACTCCAAATAGAGTCATGTTAAAGACAAAGTTCTTGACACCCATAAAGGACCTTCTAAATTAATTGCTTTTAAGGTTTGCGTTACATAGTACAAACCAAAAGATAATATTGGTACAGGCGTGAAATAACAGAATCTGCATGCAAGAATAAACTAGATGGTGACATCAGCAATTGTACCTTCCTTTATAGTACCAAAAACAAATTTAACTTAGAGGACGTCCTGTTATCTAATAAACAAAGGAATTGTAACAAAGTCAAACAATTTATTTATATTCTTAATGTTATTAGAGGGTTTTAAGCTACACACAAAGGATTGGGTTTAAGTTATTCATTTAGTAATAAGATAATTTCAAAGTACCTAACGTATTTTGTTTTTGAAGTATTTCTTATTCCAATGCAAAATCAGTTTTAAAACTCTCGTCTTTTTTAAGTTGCAGGTTTATTTATTTATTTATTAATTGATTTATTTATTTATTTGCTCTAGGGTTTCTCATATTTGAAAAATTTTGTTTGTCCCGGGATTCCAGGAAGAAATCGGCCTTTGTCCCAAGATTTCCCGGGATTACAAGACGAATTAAATTATTTCAATACTTTTAAATAAATAACCCAAAAAAGGAAGGGAGCGCTTTATTACTTAAAAACAACTCCAAGTCATACATGTAATACATTTTGCTCTATGATTAGTATAAATAATTAAATAATATTGGTGAGAGAAACACATTTGGGAAATGTAACCTTTCTATTGCAATCAGGGGTTTGGAGCGGAGCACGGAGCAGCAGTGGAGCGTGGAGCAATGGGTTTTTGCCCGGAGCTGAAGCGGAGCCCGGAGCAAAAACATTTTTTTTTCCTTTTTTTTCAACGTTTGAAGAAAAATGGTTTGCTTTTTAAACATATTTAACTTCACTTTTTTGTTAGGGTCATATATTGTGATTTTTGACCAACTTCTAGATATCCGACAAAATTAAAACTTTGCTTTTAAAAACAATTTTTTTAATCAAAAAACTTTTTAAAAATGTTTACAATATTTGGAGCATGGAGCGGAGCTAGAGCGGAGCCGGAGCAGGCATATTGATGCCGGAGCGGAGCTGGAGCGGAGTAATTAAAAAATTAGACTGCTCCAAACCCCTGATTGCAATTTCGTTTTTATGAACACAATAATATAAACTTTACAATGAATTTTTGTAATGTGATATAAGAAAACAAAGGTGATCTATGCCTCGGGCAATTAGTCATTTTCTTAATTTATTAACAAAAAGTCCTCCTGCATAAAATGCTTTCTCAGTCTCTATTGATGTGGGTGAAATTGTGTGTTATTACCTAACCTACAAAATAAACAAGGTATTCTGTGAAAATTTCAGGATTTACGAAGTGTTCCGTTGCAGGAAAAGTTTGGGAAACTCTGCTGTAGAGAACCCGTCTACAGCTTTTGAATGTGTACCTATGTTTTATAGTTGTAAGAAAAAAAACTAATTTGTAAAAGTAAATTTTATATACATAAGCCTGTCTAGACGCAACATATTCAATCAAATATTTCCATATAATTTTAAATAATATTAATCAAACTTTAAAGCGACGTGCTAATAAAGGAGAAAAAATTATTGCTACTAATTATTTTAAAAAAATTTCAAACCCGTTAATTAGACAACGCATCGATTCGCAAAATAACTTATTTATTTAACTCATATCAATATGATGTGATATAAAAATTGGTTCCCTAAGTTGGTAGGTAGAATTGCTGTAAGTTTTTTTTATTAACGAGCGAATCGTTTTGACACTGAACAGCTTATTTTTACAGGCAAAAGCTCACTTACTAAATTATTTAAATTAACCACTTATTTTGCAAAAACACGTGCCCAAAATCCAAATATAAACAAAAGAGTTACGGCTTGAATGTTAATTAAAATATCGAGTGAAATCTTCATTAAAAATTGTCACGAAATGTTACAAATGTGACGCGTCAGAGGGGTCTTTTTGAACACGATTTTGCTTTCCATAAATCCAGAGTTTACTGTGACCTACATTAGTTATATGAAATCTGAAAGATAGAGAGTGATAATGATGCGTGGTGGGGCTGACGATGATTCCCGGGTGCGTTGTAGCACGCGCTATTTCCTCTATCACGTTCACATCCAGCCTACCTAGGATTATCTAGGCAAGCAAAACTATGTGTAATAGTTATGTTATGCTCAAACAAGTTTGTAATGAACTAGGGGGAGTTTGAAATTTTTATCTTGTCCCGTTATGTCGCTTAATTGGAATTTTTAAGTGGCACTTTAATGCTGTTCCAAGTAATTTAGTTTGCATTTTACGCTTGTTGCAGGAATAAAACGTTATCAGCGCTGTAGTATAATGATGTAAATTTATATTAAAATTAACTAAATCTTGTACAAGTTTCGCAATTTCTCTGCACTCCACAAACATGAAATTTCTTACACAGTGCGTCTACATAAATAATATTCGAAAATACCAATAAACTTACGAAAACAGGGTAAGGTTGGTACAGACATATTTTTTTTTTATGTAAACGCTGCTTTACTGACAAGGGAGGGTCACGATACGTTGTCGCTAAAACTTGATTAAGGCTGTGTGTATTGCATTAAGAACATCAAAATTAAATGTTTTCCAGAGTTATACGTGCCACTGGGGCCATTTCCTTCGGAAAAAGGGGGGAAAAACTGAAAAGTTGGTTTGAAAAGGTCATTTTTGCGATCGCGCTGGCCATGAAACTGTCAGAGTCAAAATTAAAATTCTTCTATTTACCAATGCGCGCATCCCTTGCAAGTAAAATGGTGCAATGTTTTTGAAAAAAATCGGTTCCGGAGAAAAACGTCAAAAACAAAACCACTCCATACGCGCTATGATTTGAGAAATTGTGGTACATATATCTGTATAACTATATCTATGCGACTTGCATAGGCGTTTAATATAAGGAAAAGCGTTTTTACAAGAGCCTCGTTTTTCTCCGGAACCGCTTAAGATTTTTTCAAAAACTTTGCACCATTTTACTTGCAAAGGATGCGCGCATTGGTAAATAGAAAAATTTCGATTTAGTGACTGACGGTTTCATGGCCAACGCGATTGCAAAAATTACTTTTATTGTTCAGCTTTTTAGTTTTTCTCCTATTTTTCCGAAGAAAACTGCCAGTGGCACGTATAACTCTGGAAAACATTTAGTTTTGATGTCCTTGACGCAATAAACACATCTATCGCCAGTCTGTTAAATTTCATCGTAGAAAAAACATTTAAACGTCATCAGTGGAGAATTTTCCACGATTTACAAAAATTTAAGGTTTAAGGGGGATTTTTTTAAAGATGAAAACGCTATAGGGGTGTAATACTCAAACTGAATCACACTGTATATCAGTGATACATCATTAGTATTATCTTAACACATGTTAGTACAAAATTGTTTACACCACAACGCTTTTACAATTTATTGTAATTTGCCGGGGCTTGTTATAAAGTAGGGGGACGGGGGATGAAAGTAACACGGGTAGGTTGTAACGGTGTCTATGGTTTATTTAATTTTTGTTATATTTTACCCTAAGTGCTTGTGTGTGTTCATTTACATCCACTTCCCTACCTACATTGCCAGTTTTCATGTCATAGAGGTTAAGTTTTTGCCAGCCAGAGTCACAATTTTCTGCCTAAAAGGTAATGCGTTGTGTCACCGGTCGAGTAACTTTTAGGCGATCTCTAATAGAGAAACAAAAAGTACCTAGATTACTATGTGCTAAATTTTGTAGGCTATTGGTAAATGCAATACATTTGACGTTGTAATCGTGGTTAATTGTGGATTCCCTCCAATTTGTTTGGTGTACATTTGGGGTCAAAAGTAACAGTGTTACGACCAACCCCAATCAATGTTTTCACTTGCAAGTGTTCGCTCTTAGCATATAATTACTATTATTACTACTATTATTACTATTTGGCCCTAAAAATCTTGGAGAAATAGATTTAGAAAATCCCCTTCCAATAAAAATTTGCTCCAACATAATCAAATTCACTGCTAAAGCAAAAAATTTAGGTGTCATTATAGATCACCAATTAAAATTTAATTTTCATATTAACAAATGTTTACAAATGGCCTACAACTCTTTAACAACAATATATGCTAACAGATACCTCTTAACTAGATAGAGGCCAAAAAAAGATATTGTGTAATTCATTGGTACTGTCTCATTTTAATTTTTGTGATAGTGTGTATGGTTCATTTATTGATAGCACCAATAAACAAAAAATTCAAAAAATTCAAAACTCGTGCATGAGATTAATCTTTGGCATTAAGAAATATAGTCCCATATCGCATAAGTTGAAAGACTTGAGATGGCTTAATATGTTTAATCGTCGTCTGCTAAATGCAGCATGTTTTTATCACAAGTTGATTATTTCCCATACGCCTCCTTATCTTTATAGTAAAATTAAATATCGTGAAGATGTGCATACTTTAAATATTAGGTTCAAAGGTACACTAACCCCTCCTCACCATAAAACAGAATTATTCAAAAAGTGTTTTTCATATACAATTACCAAAATTTATAACAGTGTAGACCCTTTATTTAAAGGTTTACCTTTGAACTTATTTAAAATTAAATTTCATAAACACCTACTGCTATCGTCATTCAACTAGTTTCTTGCTGGTAAGTGTCGGGCCACGTCGGTTCAGTGCTGCAACACGTCAATATGTTTATGTGCTTGTTGTATTCAGCTTCAAGGTTGGGTGGCAGAACAGCTGTCTAGTGGACAACGCTGAACCCCGCCTTGCGATTTTCCCCAAAAAAAAATTCTTTTTTATTTGTTGTATTTTGTTTATTTAAAAATGTGGAAATAAAGCCGTATATTATTATTATTATTATTATTATATAATTGGTGGTTTTCTTCGTAGATGAGAACATACAAAACTTGTCGGATCAATTTTCCAATTTTTTGTATGTTTTTGTTTCACATTTTTGAATATTGATGACGTTCACTTATTATTTATTATGTATTGCACCAAAGATTTTTGTTTGTTTTTTATTTTGCCAATGTGTATTTTGGAATCAAATGTTAATTTTGTTGTTGAATACTAATAAGTAGGTATACATGTATTTACCCAATACTTATGAGCTGTATAAACCATTTTGCCGTTACAACTTACCCCGATCATTGTTACTTTTAACCCCAACGTTAAGGTTGACAGTAACAACTGTCTTAGTACAGAAAAAAATTCTAACATATGCTTTACGAAACATATGAAATAATAATCTTGAAGGAAGACCAATGTCCAATCTATCAATAAATCAATTAGGATGTAAAACACTTGGTATAATAATAATAGTCTTTATTTGTTCTGAATATCCAAAAAGGCGTGGATCATTTCACAATAAAGATAATACACATGTATACGCACAAAATTATATTTACTTAAAAGACTTTTTAAAATAAGCGTCATTAAGATATTCACTAACTCCATAGTAAGCTTTACAAATTAGAACATTCCTTAATCTTTTTTTCAATACTCTCTGAGAAATTAAATAAAAACAAAATTTGTTACTTTTACCCACGGTGTCCCCCCGCGTAGATTACAATGGTACAAAGAACAAAATATCAAGGAATTTGGCAGCAAATTATAATACTTTTTGATTGCGCAATGTTTGTTTAAGAATAAACAGGTTTTTTTATAATACTGCTCTAACTCGAAGTTTTCAATTTAGGACTCTTGTTTTTTAGGTACCATGAACTCATAATTGTTTTTTGTTATTGGGACAAATTTGCAAATTTACGGCAATAATTATGTTCAAATATTTACTTACTATTAGAGGCAGTTGCGAAAGCTAATTAATGAATGCTTTTTTGGGTTCCTTTGGTTTCTATATCTAGAAAACAAGTACTTTAGTAAATTTTTTAACTTTACGTTTTCGGCCAAGAGACAATTCATTTCTAAAATTGTGTAACTTGATTAGGATATGTTTTAGCAATATCATGGACGAAAGAAATTTTAGCAAACGTTTTTTGAAGACAATGTTAAAGACAAAAACACTCTCTTAAACAAAGATGACGGTAATATTTCAAACCAGGGTGGATAAAAATCATGATTTTTTTAAAAAAATCAAAAAAATCGATTTATTTGATTTAAATCAGATTTTTTTGATTTAAATCAGATTTTTTTTATTTAAATCAAATGTACCATATTATCGAATTTAGTGACACATTCACATGCTATTTCTGTTTTGTGCTAATATATTTAATAACCAATATATTTAATTCATTGGTGAATTGTTGTGAAAATCAAAAATGAAATATAATGATTAAAAATTTTGAAAAAATCGGTGCTAAATGGTGATGTTTAATTAATTATATACAGGGTGAGTCATTAGTGCGGGATCGGTCGATTGTGGCTCAACGGTTTGAGATATGAAGTTGATTCAAATAAATGCTATTTTATACAGTTTTTTCCAAACACAATAAAAATATTTTCAAATATACAGGGTGAGTCACCTTTCTGGAACTAATAGCAACTTTTATATTTCAAATACAACACACAATTTATTTAATATTTTTGACCGCCTTAATTTTAGCTTTGCATCAATATAAAATACTACAGATTTTTATACGGCGTTGTAAAAAAAAAAAAATCTAAATTATTCAAGGTTTTAAGTCTTTATTTAAAAAATCTCCTAAAGTTATTTTGAAGTACGGAGTTGTAATTTGGTATGGACATGCAGAAAAAAATTCTCAGTTCACTCGATATGAAAAAATTTGAATCACACATACAGGGGTGTTTATAAATAGGTGGCAACATTATCTTCAAAAGCTCGTAACTCGATTTTTACAAATGAAAACCCCTGTATTTTTTTTTATGTCATCGAATTCGTCTTTAAAAGAGCTTCATATTTTGTTAAGTATGTCCTATACCCAAAACTCATACTTTTCGAGATATTCGACATTTTTCTTCAAATCGTTATTGAGCAATAGAGTGCCGTGGAAATTGAAAAAACTGACTGTTGACTTCGCTAACGTCAAAAAGTTGTCATTTATTTTTTGAATTATTGCATTTCCACAATGAATATTACTTTACAAGAGCAAATTGATATGGTTTAATCACCATTTCGTGAATTTAATTACTAATAGTAATACAATTTTGTTATATTATAAATATTATACTGTATCTACTCATATAATCTTTGATTTAAATTGATAATTTTTTTAAAAAAATCGCTTGATTTAAATCAATGATTTAAAAAAAAAATCACTTGATTTAAATCATGATTTAAATCGTGATTTAAATCAATTGATTTAAATCTGCTCAACCCTGTTTCAAACGTTAGGCGAAGGTGGTATATACTGGGACACTTTTTTAAAATTTTGCGTAACTTTTGTACGGCTTAATTTGCATCCCTCAAATTGATATGAGATATTCATATTGCTTTAGTTTATCATTGCATATACAATAAAATATTTTTTTAAATAAAGGTACACAAACAGAGGGACTGTCCCACTATACACCACTTGTCCCCACATAAACCACCCCGTGGTACATTGTGGGTACAGCAAAAAATATATTTGAAATAAAGCATAAGTAATTAAAAAAGGCTTAATTTTAATATTTTATTTTAAAAACTTTCACTTTTCATGGGCATTGAGACATTGCACTTTGAAAAATCAAACTAAAATTGAAAATGTTTATTTGTTTTTTCAGTGCCCCCAAACGTAGTCGGTGCGCTTAACCTACACAGAATATTTTCTTTTTCAACACAGTCTTTATCTCTGTTTTCAGGAAAAGAAAATCTAAAGTCGGAAGTCTTTTTTAAAAAATTTACCTGATTATCATCATTGTCCCACAATGCACCACATGATCAGTTTTTAAAAGCAACGATTTAATGAAAAACATGTATGATTATTTTCAGTTTTAACATTGTACATACATTTAATATACTGTAAGGTACACCTACTCCAATTTTTCCAATTGTTGTTAAATAAATAAAAAAGTTTTAGCGCAAAAACTGAATAACCACAAAAAAACAATGCGCAGTTAACAAACATGCCTCACATGTGCAAGTCACTATGACATTGTTTACGACACATACTGTAGACAGGATATAATGGACTGCCTAACCGCTATTTTGATGTAAACAAACTTCAAGTACGGGGTAACAGATGGCCAAAATCTCCGTTGTCCCACTATATACCATGTCCCTGTATATACCACCTTCCCCTATATAAACAGCCTAGTAATGAAATACTTGCTTAGTTGTATGGTAGTATATTTTTTTAGACCACTGGTTGTTGGAATGAATAAATTTAAAAATGAAAATGAAATGGCAAACTTGTGTTGGATAGAAATAATATTTCGAATTAATAAATTTTATTTTTCTCGTAATAATATTATGAATTCAATGCGGGTAGATTTTTGTATTAGTTTACAAAGTATACTGATTTTGTTTGTCTGTATTTGCGGGTTATATATTTTCTTTGCATGTTTTTGAAGTTGTGTCGAAGAAAAATGTATATGTTCTTATCTGAGAACGAAATTTGACCAAGGTTACCCCTAGCTTGTGAGTAGAATAAAAGATGTAATCAACCCTCGACTTCCCCGTGTTCTTCAAACCGCACGTCACACTTCACCCCATCTACCGCGAGGGTTCAAGTCATCCTTCATGTCTAGTGGCTAAGATTTACTGCTATTCATCTTCTAAACAAAAAGGATACGTATATCTCCTCCCCTTTCGGGTAATTTGCTTCTTAACCGACGTTCCTGATGATTCGGTAGAGCTAGTCGTGTCACTTTTTGTTTCGATCAAAATTCTGTGCTATGCAGGAGTTGTAAAATTATTCCTTTAGTATCCTTGGCCAGCGTGAGCGAGCAACTTTTTTACTGTCGCGTTTATGTTTTAAGTATAAACAGAGAATTGTTAAGTTTTACGACTTTTGCTGTTATGTAAGTGGGTAGAGAATTTTGTCTGTCTCACTTTAGTGCTATCTGTCAACAGATTTTCATCTAAACCGTTGAATTTTCTGTTTTCCTTCCTTTGCTTCGTCGGCTGTGTTAACGACAATTCAGCGTCGAGATAATCTCAAAAACTTTTTAACATAATCTCGAATCTAACGATAATGCCTGAAATTTTGTATTACTCTTTTATTATACATCATATTTTGCGTTTCGCGTTGTATTACAAAAAATGAAAGCTCGCTGCGAGTATTATATGTCTGCCATTTACGGGTGTAAACATGTAACTTTATATAAAATATACATACTTTAAAAGCCAGAGCGAAACGTATTTAACGTTAAACGGTCTTAAAATACTGTACTTAAAATACTTGTATGGCAAACTCAAGTAAATGTACCATTGCAAAATACGAGGTTGCTTCAAAAAGTAACAGCAAATTTAATATTTTAAGATGTGTAATTCAATCAAAGGTACAAACGATTAACCTTCAAAAAATATACTCGTATGCTAAAATTTTTCAAGTGAAAAATTTGCTTTTTATCTGGAATATAGGTACATTTTATGTTATTTTTTTTATGACAGACCAGTATTTCTCAAATTTTTTACTCTGAGGACCCCTACCAAAATTAAAAGCCTACAGAGGACCCCAATGAATTGTTTTGTAGACAATATTGTTGCTTGTCAAATAAATTTGGATGATTTTCGAACACCAAGAAAAGGTTTGTGAAACCCCTTAAAAGGGATTCAGGAACACCCAGGGGTCCGCGAACACTCGCTTGGCACAGATCACATT
Organism: Elmis aenea; assembly: GCA_947652605.1. Taxonomy (NCBI): domain Eukaryota; kingdom Metazoa; phylum Arthropoda; class Insecta; order Coleoptera; family Elmidae; genus Elmis; species Elmis aenea. The sequence continues at coordinate 42,639,131 of OX393581.1, forward strand.
TATTAACAAAAAATGCCTATAATACACGTCTACCCCCAATAATGCTCAGAGCACGGAGCGCAACTCAAATAGTTGCCAAATGCAACCCAAATAGTGGCCAAGTGCAACCCAAACAGTTGCCAGACGCAACCAAATAGTTGCCAAACACAACCAAATAGTTGCCAAACAAATGCCAAACAGTTGTCAAACAGTTGCCAAACGCAACCAAACAGTTGCCAAATGCAACTTAAACACGGGGCAACTTTAAGATTTGAATAAACACACTTATGAACTCACTGCCAAAGGCTCTACGCGGGCCGTTGGAAGAGCAAGTACAACTCGTTCGCAGACCACGGTATTTGCCCAGCAAACCATCGCCAATTCCCTAACGACCATTACAAAACTAGGATTGTACATTTCGTCCAAAGCGTAGGAGAGACCAATGACATCAATAAAGTCCTCTTACACTTTAACACAATGGCTGGAAAGTCCAATTCTATCAATAAAACTTCCGTACACAATAGCAATTGCACTTCCTGCGCTCGTTTGGCAGAACTAGCGTTCTTGGGGGTTTATTATGCCCAAGATCTCCAATAACTAAATACCCACATGCATTTAGCCTGACGCGTTTGAAAATAATTTAGCAGACGGATGTGGCAATATCGTTGCCAAAACTTTTTTATTTTTGATTGTGCCTTTAGTTAGGAATTCATGGCTATAGTCATTCTAAATTTTCTCTTAAAGCGTCTTTCAGGGAGATGAAAGCTGGGTGCATACAGGGGTGTGAGACCTCGCCCGGCCCGGACAGAAAATTTACAATTTTAATTGGCGTATAAAAAAAACAAATTGTGGGATGATGTCCAGGCCGCTGTGAGTCCCGGTTCCAAAGAATTTTACTTTCTTTTGACGTCTCTGGATGCATCACTATGAGCTCGAAAGCAAAAGGCAGTCTTTAGAAAAGAAGAAGATCAAATCTCATCCCTTTACCGCAAAGGTCCTGTTCACTTTCTTCTGGCATATGAATGGACCAATTTTGGAGCACTATCATAAGAAGGGTGAAAGTTAATCGTGCCCGATAAGGTGCAATGTTGGAGGAGGATCTAACGCCAACAATACGAAGCCGCCGCAGAAGACTTTTGTCTAATAGAGTTTTTTTCTTTTGTGATAAGGGGCTGCATTTCTTGACACCATTCGGAGATTGAGATTTTAGATATTAGCATCCCCCATACAGCTCAGATCTTACTTTCTCTGTTGTTCTGCCCGCACGGCAAGCTGTTGTTGGGGAGTTGACCCCCTTTTTAGCGGTTAGGTGTACAAGGAGAGTGGGTAAGGATGTAGATAATCAAGGATGAGCAAAAATAGGGGGAAGTAATGCCACAGCATTTGCGTTAATTGTAGAGGCAACCACCTGAAACCTCTCTAATGACTGTTGACCTTGGGATTCGAACCCATGAACTCCAGATCGCAAGTTAGGTTGTTAACACAACCAGCCACCGTGATCCTAAAGAAGCTTTGAGAGCAGTAAGATTTGGGAGTGATGACGAGGTCAAATAAGTGGTGCATTCCTGGCACAACTCAAAACTTTTTGTTCGGTAGAAAAAAAAGTAGTTCTAGCAACGGTGTGAAAAGTATATTGAAAAGGAGGGTGATTATACAGAAAAATAATAAGTACCATGTCTGTTTGAAATTTGTATCTCAAATATTCAATTTGCTGATACTTTTTGTAACATCAACGTAAATCATTTTTATAATTTTTTTTTTTTTCATTATTAATACTTATGCTAATATATATTGCTTTACAAAAATAGAATATACTCGCAAATGTTCCCTTTAGTAAAAAAAAGTCTGATTGTGTTGTTTATTCTTGTAATAACTTTCCATAATGAAATGCTATGAAGAAGACGAAACTTTTTGTTTTATTGTTTTAATTTTGTGCAATAAAAATTTCATTCTTGTTATTATGGTTGCTCTGTTTACAGAATAAAATATGATACAGATCTTATTGCTTGTTTTGGAGTTTTATTACATTAGGGTGCGTGCTATTCTTCCACAATTGAATTTTCTTGTAAATTGATTTTTTCTTCAGTATCTACAAACGCGCTTCTGTCTCTGTTGTACTTCTTAACTTAATTTATCATTAAGCGAGCGGTATTGAGCAAATGGATTTTGTTGTACGTAATGAATTTTAAAAATAGTATAAAGTGATTCATGCTCTACTTTTGAAAAATTTGTAAAATTATTAACGGAACTTATGTATTTTATACCAATTATCTCTTTTGTTTCTAGTGGTTGCACCAAGAAACTTATTTTATCAAAAAAAAATTATTTTGGGCTAAAAGTACATTTATTTATTATTAAATTATTAAAAACCAGGAAAAGTAAAAGTGTTTTTTTTTGTGGCCCAGTGGTTATCAGGTAAAACCATGGTTTTTTTTCTACTTAAAAATATAATTACAAAGAGAGTTTTTATTGTTTATTTTATATTTTAAGTTAATAAAGTGAATTTTTTTTTTTTTACTAATAACTCTTATTTTGGGCTTAAAAGGGTTATAGGTTTGTACTTTTATTACTTTGCTAAAAAATATTAAACAAAATTTCCTTTTACAACTCGATAATAATTTTCAAGTTTAATTGAAATTAATTCCAACCTGTTTTAAAAATTTTTAATAACCTTTAATCAAACAATATGAAACACACACCCTTATTGCTCACTACTGAACGTTTGAATATTCTGTAAGAAAAAGAATAATAAATTGAATTTTCCAAAGCCCCGTTTGTTGCCTTCAGCAAAGCTTTTTGTAACGTTTTAAAAGACGTGTACAGATTTTTCAGTTAAAATAGATGATTTGGATTTGATATGCACTTTTAGAAAAGCGACAACTCAGCATTGATCAGTTAAATTATGAATTAAACGTGACAACGCCGCTTTTGTAAATTTCTCAGCCTAGCGTGGGTAAAAATCTCACTTCGCGTCGGGCTGTGTTAGCAAAAAGACACGAGCTGTGGGAGGCGTGATTTTAAGCACGTGCTGCGAAGGCAGCATTCAGTTGTAAAGTGTGCTGAATTGATATCTGCCATCGGTAGATTTTATTGAAATCTATTATTGTAAATGTACCTGTAATAAGAAGATTTGAGTGTTTGTAGGAATATTTACTAGTGATAAATGCAATAGTTAAATCTGGAGTAATGATTTGAACATCATTAAAAGTGTATGTATGTGTGACAGATTTATCTAGTATTTAAAAGTGAACAGTGATGGTACAACGAAACTCGCCAATAGAAACGCCACATATATGTTGGCATCACAACGATTATCTGCACCATACGACAATGATAAATGCAATAGTTAAATCTGGAGTAATGATTTGAACATTATCAAAAGTGTATGTATGTGTGACAGATTTATCTAGTATTTAAAAGTGAACTGTGAAGTACAAAGAAACCCACCAATGGAAACGCCACTTATCTGTGGGCATCACAACGTTTATCCGCACCATACGACAACCATCAAGTCATCTTCCAGTTGGCATCACAACGTGCACCAACGACTAAGTTAAGGTTGGATATTACGTTTAAGGTATTTTAGGTGTAAACTATGTTTTATTTGTTTGTTTGCATGGTATTAGAAACAATGTTAGAAAGGAATTAGGAACATTTCGTTCTAGTTGAGTTTTTTTTTTCTCTTTAAACGTTTGTATTAGTTTATGTTATTAAATATCATTCTACATATATTCAGATATTCTTTTGTTTAGTTATTTGTTAAATTAATCAAATAACTTGGCGGCCTCTTTATTTCTTTATTTTTTTGTTGAAGCTAATATTTTTAGGACCCACGGCCCTTGCCTCCGACGTAGAGCAAAGGCGAGGCTGAGAAAGTTACATTTTGTTTAGCAAAAAAGTTTATATCTGGCTCTCAAATGACTGAATTATAGTTACGTTAATCTAATAAATTTAAATTTATTGCTTTTTATTATCCTTTAAAAAATTGTTTCATAAAATTTAATTACAAATGTTACTGTGATCTTTGCAAGTTTATTAAAAAATATAATACTTGCCTAATATGTACAATTTAGTAAATATAAAGTAAGCTATGGATTTTATTATGTTGATAGCCTATATCGTTATTATATTGTTAACGTTTCCACGTAAACTTAGTGCAAAAACAAGAAAGAGACGAATATTCACACATGTCCAAACAGAAAAGCGGCGACAAAGTCAGGTAGAGAAAAGCAAACTAAAGTTAATACGAAAAGCAAACAACCATGCAGAGTTAAAGAAACTAGGGCAATAACAAAGGATTTCAAACAAAACATAACAAATAATATGGGTTCACTAATGCGCCTCCAACGTTTTTTTTTAACGATTTGTATTGTATAACTTTTAACATGAGCGAGAAAATTTTCAAGCTAATATGGTATTACCCCAAGAAAGCAGAATGGTCCAACATTACGTTTATTACCAGCTGCGCACATTCGATGTTCTACTGTTTGAATTGTTTAAATTGTTTTATTTGAGTAAAACACACAAAAAGAAATTTAATAAAGCTGAATATAATATTTGCTTTTATGTTGTTTTGGCGATAAAAAAGTCTGTGCTATTCAGTCATGTTCGCAGAGTTAACTAATGTCATAACTAAAATAGAAGATGGTATTGGAAGCCTCTAGGACCGATAGCGTTGTCTCAATTGTATTCAGACATGGGAAAATAGATTTTCGTAGCATAATGGAATGCTAAAGTCAAGTACCTACTGGATATAGATAGCATCTATATGCTGAGAACCCCGCCCGATCTTTGAAACTAAGATGAGATTATTATCCCAGACTGGATGAGTTTATGTTGACTCCAGTGGGCATTGACCATCGATATAGAAGTATGGAAGCAATCACAGCGTAACTATAATATGGTTCAACGAGTTTGCAAGAAAATTGCAGCCTTAAAGCCTTCGGTTTTATCGCCAGTCATGCCGGTTTTTATTTTCAGCTGGAGGTCGTTTCTGAAAATATTGCACAACTCTTGAAATACAATGACGAAAATGCTCAGCGTGAAAATTCTGAAACAAGCCGAGAGTGAAAAAAAGAGAGAACTCGAGTGCTTTAAAAATATTAAACTTCCGGTGTAATCAGTATTCTAGTCCGTTGTACCTTAGATTCAATTTTTTGATAACCCTGTTCTTAATGAGATACAGAAATGCGAGTTAGGAATGTTAAATCTTTGTCTTATAGTAAGTGTCTGTAAATCCCAACCTCTTCGCGCTCTTTTACTAAAAAATCACGTTGTCGGAAATTACATTTCTTGTCTGTTTAAATAATGCAATCTGTTAACGCAGCTTCGCGACATCAAGGGTGCCAAGATTAGATCAAAATTTAATAACCACGTTGTAAAGCGGTAAAACCGTTTATGCATATAGACTGCTTCATATTCTCGTGATAATGCTATTAAAATTTATAGATTTCAAATTACACCAATCATTTGAACTAGCGGTTTCTTAAATAACCCATTAATCTCACGAGTTCTAGGGAAAAAAATGACCATGAAGTTGTAAAATTCTTTGTGAGTATTACATTGAAGTTGGAATGGAAAATTCATCGGCAAAATATAGACATGTACAGGGTGGTCCAAATTCAATGGGATTACATGCGTATCTCGCTAAATATAATACTCAAGATAGAAAAACGGTTAAATTAGCAAAATAGTGCAGTGTTTTTTTTGTTGGAAAATGCTTTTTCAAAAATATTCTCTCATTTTCGTTTTATGAGTTATCATAAAAAAACTGTTTTGTTTTTCGTATTAATAATGTGTCATATCTCCGTTATTGTTGTAAATATCAAAAAAAATATGGAAATTATTTCTAGATATTTTTATGTGAAATTCGATTATACTAAAAAAATATTTACGCTCGCCGTTAAAAGCTATGACACAAACTTACCTTTTTTTAAATGGAAGCTTTAGTTTGCCATGACCTATTTAAAATCTTTTTTTTTCTCATTTCGAATATACAGGGTGTTTGAAATTCGAGTTTAAGCATGGGGATCTCGCTTATTATAATAGCTAGAATATAGGTTTAAATTCGGCAAAGCTGCTAAATTTGGTCCTCATTTATAATCCGAAAAGAAATTGGAGATATCTTAAACGGTATGCGAGAAAATTCGAAAAAACCGGAAAATACGATTTTTGAAAATCGTCTCTAACTCCTTCGGAGTTTGAAATATTTCAAATGTGTTAAAACATTTCCCAAGCAACTTTTTAAGTCGAATCGGATGGTGGTCACAAATTTTTCCTAGATCGATTCGTTTTTGTTTTATGACAACCAACTTTGTTTTTTCTTATAGGCGCAATTTTTGCTATTTACATTATCAAATAGCATTTATTTTTCTAAATCCATTTATGCATCACACATAGTATTTTACTTTTTTTTTCATTGTGATATTTGAAAAAATACGTTTTAAACAATAACCATTATAAATCAGGTTGGCCGGTCATTGTAGTTTATGTTGTTTCCATGACAACCGATCAACAAACTAAAAGTTTTGAAGGCTTGCTAGTCGTAAAATTGAACTTTAATAACGAAGAAAAACGCGATATGCTGCTCATAACAAAAAACAAAGTTGGTTGTCTAAAACAAAAACGAATCGACCTAGGAAAAATTTGTGACCACTATCCGATTCGGCTTAAAAAGTTGCTTGAGCAATGTTTTAACACATTTGAAATATTTCAAACTCCGAAGGAGTTATAAACGATTTTCAAAAATGGACTTTCCAGTTTTTCCTAATTTTCTCGGATACCGTTGGAGATATTTTTAATTTCTCTTTGGATTATGAATAAGCATCGAATTTAGCAACTTTTCCGAATTTAAACCTATACTCTAGCTATTATAATAAGCGAGATCTCCATGCCTAAACTCAAATTTCAAACACCCTGTATAAGGCTTGATGTAGTTATTTTCAATAAGGTATCAACAGTTTTAGTTTTTTTTTTGAAGAAACAGTAGGCTATGAAAACAAAATAAAACTAGGTGTAAAACCTTTTAAAACTCATGTGGTGCAAGTTGAAAATGTTTTTTAATTTGTTATTGTGATATTGTGCATTATAAATATTTGAAGATGATAATCCCACCGAATTTGAACCACACTGTACAGGATAAACCAAATCCGAATGTTTTACAAGGTTTCTCGATTACCTACCATAATAGTTAGCGATAATCTGTTATAAGTTTCTTAGGTTTTTTTTTTTTTTAGATAAACAGACGTTGTATCACTTTCCATCTTGTCACTACAAATGAAAAATGGAATTCAATTGATTTAAAAAATTACGATAACTGCTTTATTTATTAAGATAAAACAATTGCTGTACAGGTTTATTATCAAATTTTTATGTTCAATTTAAAAAATATACCCACTTCCTATATTTTAAAGACTTTGGTTTTTGAGATATGATGTAAACTTATACATTTTTAAAGAGAAAAAGTATAGTAGGCTATAACTTTATGTAAGAGCATTTTTCAAGTTTTTTTAATACATATAGTTTTATATTTGTTGCAAGAATTAAACGATGGCTAATTTTGTGAAAATTTCATTACCAAAGATTGTCATGATTTCGTAAACAAGTGATGTTTGCAATTAAATTACAACTAAACGTCATTTCCAAGTAAATTCTGCTGCAGTCACTCCGTTTTTACTATCTACTAACAGTGAAAAATTCCAACCAATTAAACTGATGAAAGTGTTCAAATTTAGCTATATTCACAATACCACAATAAACAGTCATAAAATAGAGTTCAAAAAAATACAAACATTTGTTTAAAAGTTTAAAATTTACTTGTACAAGACGAAGTTGTTTTTTTAATTGTAACCATCAGTTTTTTAAGAAATCATAGCAAATTCCAGAAAATTTGCCATATCTCGATAATTTTTTGCGACTTGATATTAATATTAAGTATATTAAAAAAACTTCTTTTATACAAAATCATAGCCTACTAGACCCTCCTTTTAAAAAGATATAAGTAAACTTTATCTCTCAAAAGTCAAGGTTAAAAAAACATTAAAATGTTTAAATTAAGCATAGAAATATTTATAAAAAACTCAAAAAAAATATTTAGTTCTGTTTTTATAAATAAAGCAGTTACAGCGACTTTTCAACAACATTAAAATTTAATTTTTCGTCTGTAGTACCAAAATGAAAAGTGATATAACACAGGCGTGTTTTATCTCAAAAAAATAAACTAAGGGACCTGTATCAGAATTTCACCAACTATTATGGTAACCAAGATACCTCTAAAAACACTCTCGTTTGGTTCACCCTGTATAGTACATACCAAAACTACCTAAATAAAGTAAGTACAATCTTCTGAGCAACATAGAATATTTGCTGATTTCAGGTCAACATGGAGAACTATATATTTCTGATTATTTTAACACTTAACTGACTAAACTAAACTAATTAAAAACGCTACCCTTTTCCTTGGTTTAATAACATATCATTTTGCATTTTATTTTCTTAACATTTACTTTACAAATTTTTACGTTTTAAAGCGATTCTATTAAATAAGCCAAAGTTCTTTGAACAATAGTCAGACACGGGCAGTAAACTAGTTATAGGTCAAACCTTGTTGCATGGGCGCCCCCAGAAAATTTTCCAAGGATGGGGGCAAAAAATTGTAACAAATAAGAATTTATAAATATTTTAATTTAATTTCTTTATTTTTATGATTTGTTTTTACAAGTACTTTCGCATATCATATAATTTACTTGATCCCAAAGGGAAGGCAAGTGCCCCATTTGCCCTCCCTCCTGCGGACGCCCATGCTTTGTTGTATTTTACCTAATTTTTACTTTACTAAAAAACATTTAAATTCAAAAAAGTGTCATCAAAACAATCTTTTTTATGTACTGTATAAAAGTTTTTCGTTGCATGAATTAACATTAGTATAGCCCACCACGATCACATTATGTTTGTGCAGTAATAAAAGAAACGTACGAATGTATGTAAATAGCATCGATTTATATTGTATACGGAGCTGATTACTCGTCAAAATGAGGGAATTTCAGCCTGAGTACGTGCTTTCCTTGTAATAGAATTCATTATAGAGGTTCAAGTCAGAAGCACGTCTATCATAGAGCATTTCACAGACAGCGTGATTCTACCATGGCCTGCTTTAACATGTAAACTGGAAATATTCCAAACTAGTACTAAGAACAACTCATTTAAATAGATAATACCGAGCAACTCCAAAGTTACTACTGTTGTTAGTTTCAGGTAAAACAGGATGAATGCGGAATAATAATTAACATAGCTGGACTAAAATCTTGAAAATGTTATCAGGTTTTGGATAAAATTAACACCATAATTTTTTGATATCGTTAACCCCAAACCGCCCGGTAAGGTTTTGTAACGTAACTGCCCAGTAGTGTCCAATGGACACGCATATGAAAATCTTCAATATTTTATTAAAATAAAGTAGAAAAAAGTTTATTTTATTACACGTAGGTAATAAACATTATTATGTATTAAAACAATTGACACCAATAATGTTTTTTTTTTGGAATGTTCTGAACGGACATTTTGATTGCATTCATTGCAACACGGTTTTGTGTTGTGTGTATGTCACCGCTTTTTTTACCACAGATTCATCTTATTTTGGACTGAAACTTGTTGACTCGGCCCTGCAACATTATTCACAGCTTCAATGTGGTGTTTCGTTAACCCTTTTTGTCCTTCTCTGTATATGAGGCATTACCAATTTTTTAAAAATATGACATTGGTTTCGTGGCAAGAAAAAGCCGTGCTGTTATTTTTTGTCTACTATGCACCATACCAATCAAGTAGATATCGCAAACAAAAATAAATCTGATGTAAATCTATATTATAACGAGACAAAAGGCGGCGTCGATACGCTTGGTCAAACGGTGCATGAGTATACAGTTCGACGCAAAACAAATAGGTGGCCAATGGCATTTTTTCAAAATATTATTGATGTTGGCGTTGCATCAATAATTTTATGGAAAAATTTACATCCCACTTGGAATCAGCGCAAAACAAATTCTAAAAGAAAACTATTTTTTTGCAAGATAATGCAACCCAATTGGTAACGCCTCATATACAGAGACAAGGACAAAAAGGTTTAACTAAATACCACATTGAAGCTGTGAAGAATGTTGCAGGGCCGAGTCAACAAGTTACAATAAAAAAAAAAAGCTGAATCTGTTGTAAAAAAAAGCGGTGCCATATTTGCCCGTCGAAAATACTAGAAACACAAGACAGTGTTGCAATGAATGCAATCAAAATGTCTGTTCGGAACATTCCAAAAAAAGCATTATCGGTGTCAATTGTTTTAATAAATATTAATGTTTATTACCTACGTGTAATAAAATAAAAATAAATAAACGTTTTTCTACTTTATTTTATACAATACTGCAGATTTTCAGATGCGTGTCCAATGGACACTACTGGGCAGTTACGTTATTTTCATCAAAATTGTAAAATTAGAAAAAACTTACTTTTTTTTAGAAAACTTTGGTAAGAGAATTTGAGAGATAAAACATAGGGAATAAATTAGACAAAGTGATTTCGCAATAAAATAAACACTTTTGATTCTGTATGCAAAACAAATTGAAAATGTGTCCGTTGGACACTACTGGGCGGTTAAGGGTTATACGAATATAGTAACAATACATATTAGTTTACTACTTTTTATTATATGTTAACAATGGGTTATTCGGCAATGTTATACAATCATTTTAAAGCAAAAAGTTGTATGTCCACCAAAATAGTTTAATTGGGATTCTGTAACCGGTTAAGATCCTACACTTAACGCTTGTTGGTGTTCCAGTAAAACCAACCATAGATATTCGTTACGACCGTTTTACTCGTCAATTCGATATTGTGTTTGCGATTGTGAATGAAAACTCGACTGATAGTTTGTTAATGAAATGGGCAACTTATCAAAAGACTGTCTAAGTCGCAATTTACGCGTATTTTAGGTGTTTTTTAAAGCGTTAAATAAAATTGTTCTTAGTTAAAACCAAAGTTCAGAAAAAATATGTAAAACCGATTTTACTTATAAAACCATTCGCTAAAGATAAATTTGGTTTAAATATTAAGTTAAAGGTTGTTACCTATCTATAATCGTATTTGAAAACTACATTTTACCGGGTGTAGATTTGTATTTGTCGTTACACACAGGTTCAACATATACAAATAAATGCATAGTTTTTTTTTTCTTTCTATATTTAGTGTTTAAGGACGCTTCGACATCTGTGGTCACTAGCGTCCGGAAGGAGGGGGCGGGGAACAAGGAAAGGGTGGGTAAGGTAAGGGTAGGTGGAAGTACTGTCACAGCATTTGCCTATAATAGGTAGAGGGAACCACCTGAAACCTCTACGATGGCAGACGGCCGTGGGATTCGAACCCACGACCTCCCGATTAACTCGGAAGGTTGCATACCAACCAGCCACCGAGCTCGGTAAATGTATCTTTTGAGCGAATTAATTTCTAATAACAAACTTTTTTGCTAATACTTTTTCATTGATTTTATTCTGTCATCACTGCTGGTACACTTTCACTAATTGGAAATTTAAACGTTGCGAATGACTTCTATTTCATGATGTAATCGAGTTGGTTTATATTCGAATGAACAGTAAATTAGCAAAAAAACATACAATTAGGAGTCAACGTTCAGCGAAAAGGTACATCGTTGAGAATTCGCTCGGATGAAAGTCCCAATTAAATTAAATCGATACTCGACGGATTTGTAATTAGTTTACTAACATATTTTGCTTACCAACAAATCTATATTAAATTAATCGTATAAACACATAGCGTCATTCAAAAAGTCTGCAACAAATAGAAAAAAATGTTATTATCAATTTCTCAGAAAATTTTATTCTTAATAAAAGTTGGTGCATCGTCTAAAACTAATTTCAAGATGAAAAAAGTTTAATAAAATCATAGAACACTAGATTTTAACGATTTTTGAAATATTCGCAAGCGTAAAGTGCTTAACATTTCTTTAAAAAAAAAAAAAATTGGAATTCGACGTCAAAATTCAAAACTAACCTTATTTTGAGATTCTAAAAAACTTTTTTTTTTTAAATTTGTTTGTATCTTAAAATAAGGGCACTTTACTCTAGCAAATATTTCAAAAACGTTAAAATCTAGTGTCGTATAACATTTTAATTAACTTTTTTTCATCTTAAAATTAGTTTTTGACCATGCACCAACTTTTATCGGAAATAAATATTTTGAGAAATCGATAATAAAAAACTTTTCCATTTGTTGCACACTTTTTGGATATTAAAATTTCTTAGAAAATAAAAATTGGAATTTGACTGTCAAAATTTAAATCTAGCCTTATTTTGAGATTCTAAATAACTTTTTCCTATAAAATTTCTTTGTACTCTTAAAATAAGGGCACGTTACTCTTGCGAATATTTCAAAAATCGCTAAAATCTAATGTCCTATTACTTTTTATTAAACATTTTTTTATCTTAAACTTAGCTTTAGACCATGCACCAACTTTTATGAGGAATAAAATTTTATGAGAAATTATTAACAAAAATTTTTCATCTTTGTTGCAGACTTTTTGAATGACGCTGTATATATATTTTTAAAAGTAATTGTATGAGTAAGTTTGTTTTGATTCGCAAAAATAAAATTAATCACGATTAAGAAAAATTTTATACATATGTATTACCTCTCATATTGCAAGTTTTGCAATTACACAATTGCATCCTCTTTCCAAAAATGTGAAAATATAATAGATTTTTCATTTAAAATAAAAAGTTGCGGAAATTTCAGATGAAAGTGTTATTCTGTCCAGATAATTAGAATTCGTGCACAAATACACATATTACAGTTTTTTTTTGGAACAAGAACAAGCCATTTAAAACCAATTGATAGGTTAGTACATCAACTGGTTTATTCGCATGCGCGACAATGTACTAATAAATGTATTGGCCAGTATTAGCCGTTGTTGGAACATTTGTACGATTGGCCTAACTTTAAATGACATTTGCTCTATTGGGTTCATAGAAATGTGCGAATCGCAAGGGTAAACACTTTAAGTACTAAATTATTGGAATTGGAAAGGCGTTGCATAGTTACCTGAGCTCACGTTAGTTGTGAACAGCGCCTACGTGTAAAAATCCAAGTGCTAGTACATGTCTTCGTACAAGTACTGTTTTGACCGTACACTGACTAGTTCATGTATTAATTTTGTAACAGATGGAACAGCCGACTAAACCGTCCGGTGAACTATCAGAGACTGTGATGGAACGCGATATCGATTCTGCGCAGAATCCTGATAGTGCATTGGATCGTTCATAGCCTTGTTGGAATAAACCTCACATGTCTTAAACATATGTAGTTTGTTTAAATTATAAATTAAAGAAAGAAAAAAAAGGCGTGAGCCTGATTTTATTTACACCCGGTATACGTCACGCAAAAACTTGACATACGGATAGCAGGTTCTATTGACAGTTGTAATTTTTTTTGTTGAGCCTTGGATTTCTATAACGAAAACAGCTAACAAAGTTAAAAGAACATAACTCGTGCGTTTAAACCGTATGGAAGGAATGAGAAACAAAAAAAATTGGTTTGGTTACCTACAAAGCGCAGAAATTTGAAACGTGACAGCAATGAGACTTTGGACGAAAGTAAATGATGACTGAAAATCAAGAGATCGGCATCTGCCCCAAAGAACACGTTACATACAATAATTTGAAGGATTTTTTTTCAAAACCCAAATTATCTATTTCTTTGGTAAACTATTTGACCACACTTGAAAAGACTCCCTTAAAACTTTTAAGGAACTGGTTGTATACATTTTAAACTATAATCAGATATTACGTAGGTACAACTGTTTCGAAGCATGGCTCAGCTTTTTTTTTTTTTTTTTACAGCGAACGGGTTTTCTTAGCCCAGTTCCTTTAATCATAAACTGTAGCTAATATCAGGCAATTCCGTTGCCAGGCACGTCTGTTGTGAACTACCAATACTGAGTTATTGTGTATGTTGCAGTAAGAATTACGGATATTTCTTTGGACGAACATCACGAGCATTTCTCCAATTTCATTAACATTTCCTTTATTTTCTTAGATTTATATCGAATTTGAGCAACAAATCAGAGACTAACAATATCACTCCGATAAATAAAACAATTGCGTTCAAATATTATATTGGTTATTACCAGTGGTGAGCTATGAAATTTTTAACAAAGGGCTCGCTCATAGTAAAATAAAAACAAAAAAATAATGTCGATTATATGTTGGAAAAAAATGGCATTTTAAATTCAAACGTGAATAATCGAGTGATTGTACATAATTCAAAAAATTCTATTGTGCAACGGGTTATTCTAAATTTAATCGTCATTGCTTGAAGGCTGATAGGCATGATTTCGTCGCTTTACAAATGTATGTAATGATAATGATTTTAAGATATATTTTTTCTTGAGAAAATGGTTAACAAGAAGAACAAGGGGCTCGCAAATTAAGGAATAATTTAACAAAGGGCTCGCGCGAGCCCCCGCGAACCCCCTACAGCTCACCACTGGTTATTACACAACTACGATACAATTTTTTGTTAAGACATCCTGCTATTTGAACTGTGTTTTTATTATTTGAATTGTTGATATAGATAAATTACATTTTTAAATAAAAGTTATTGTAATATCTGAATAGAGGTTCGTGGTCTTTAACTACATAACCTACAGTCAATTTTACATATGAATTTTACATATTGCCCATTTATTATGTTTGGGAAATGAGTAAAATGACTTCAAAAAATCGATTTCTTGAAGCTATTGTTAAATCGCACTGTCTGCGAAGGCGTTAAACGTTTATTAATGTATAAATGTACATCAAACACAAGCCAATTAAAGAAAAATCAAAAAATCTTAATAGTTTATATTTTGTATACAATTAAAACTTTTAACGTTGTCAGTTTTCTATACACTATACACATACAGGGTTCTCGTTTTTCAAGGGCCACTATCCCCATAGTAGACAGTAAGAGTTACGACTTCGGTTAAATTAGGGCAAAGTTGTACATTCAGGTGCTTAATAATTTGACACAAACAGAACTTATCTAGCTCCTTTAGTTTTTGAGATACAGGGAAAAAAGTAAAAAAGTGGATTTTTGTTTTTTGTCCGTAACTTTTTCATTTGATGTCAAATTTCATTTCTGTAAAAACTTTTTCATGGACACTTTTTGCAAGGAATCAGAATCCCTAATTATATTTTCCGTGCGACGTTTCGTTTTTTTTTTTAAACCATCATCAGGTCAATTTTGTCTTATGGACACTATATCTGATTTTAACGCCAATTTGTAGAGCATTGTTTTCTGAATCCGACAATGTATAACACTTGGGACTTTTTTGAAACAATTGTTGTTAAAAATGGCAAAAACAAAAATATTTTATTTAAAACAAATCCTAATCGGCATGGTAAATAATTGTATTTGTCCCTTTTTCCTTGGAAGCACGTAAGTAAACCGCATGAAACTACTATTTAAGGGATTTTATTAAAAAAATAGGTAGTAATAAATATGTTAGGAATGCATTAACATTGTTCACTTATTAGCAAATATTTTTAGAATATTTTCTTTGGTTAAGTAATAAATTTCTCTAAAATGTGTATTTAATCCTTATTTGGCATACAATTATTTGTAACAAAAAATAACCAGATGCCTTCTATCTGCGTTAATGACTTCTAATAAGCAAAAAGCGTAAACAGATTTCTGGACCTATTGGTAAACTATGAAGACTTATATTATTTGATTACGAAAATTTTGTTACAAATCATTGTATGCCAAATAAGAGATTATTAAATACACACATTAGCGAAATTTATTACTTAACCAAAGAAAATGGTCTAAAAACATTTGCTAATAAGTGAACAATGTTAATGCATTCCTAACATATTTATTATTACCTATTTTTTTAATAAAATCCCTTTAATAGTAATTTCATGCGGTTTACTTACGTGCTTCCAAGGAAAAAGGGACAAAGACAATTATTTACCATGCCGATTAGGATTTGTGTTAAATAAAATATTTTTGTTTTTGCCATTTTTAACAACAATTGTTTCAAAAAAGTCCCAAGTGTTATACATTGTCGGATTCAGAAAACAATGCTCTACAAATTATCGTTAAAATCAGATATAGCGTCCATAAGAAAAAATTTACCTGATGATGGTTTAAAAAAACGAAACGTCGCACGGAAAATATAATTGGGAATTCTGATTCCTTGCAAAAAGTGGCCGAATTAAAGTTTTTACAGAAATGAAATTCGACATCAAATGAAAAAGTTAAGGGCAAAAAACAAAAATCCACTTTTTTACTTATTCCCTATATCTCAAAAATTAAAAAAGCTAGATAAGTTATGTTTGTGTCAAATTATTAAGCACCCGAATATACAACTTTGCCCTAATTTAACCGAAGTCGTAACTCTTACCGTTTACGAGATCCCCATAGTGACCCTCGAAAAACGAGAACCCTGTATATTATAATACAGTGTTTTTTTAAGTATTGGTTCATTTGTGTAAAAAATTAGTGCAGCAGAAATAATTTCGTTGATAATCCAAGTCGCAGCATAACATATTCCGTACAAAACCCGAGCACGCCTCAACCAAAATGGTGCTTATTACAGAAAGTCACAACAGGAACGCAAATTTGGCGATTTGTATGAACGATTCCATTAACATTTTTTGTTGTTGTGAGCTAATATGGCGACCCTCTTTTTTTATTTACACATTAGCCAAACAATCTCTGCCAAATATTCCCGGGCGCGCTTTGGGCAATTTTTTATTCAATGCAGTAACATTTCGTTTTTCCCGATGTGACATATGGAGATAATTTAAATTGCCTGGTGTTCCTCCATGTTAAATTATTGTACGGGGCATGCTATAAATAAAGTACTCGGACAATGTCAACCAGTTCCAATTGGTTAACAGACCAACAAATACAAAAACTATATACAACACGAGTTATAGGCTGGTGCTCTGGGAATTGCAAACACTGCACTTGCATGAAATTGTCATAATATTTTCATGTGTCACAAATCATTTTCATTATTGCATTTTAGCAAATAGTTTCCAGAGAATTATTTTTTTATAACCATATTCAAAGCTATTTGTTTTTATAATACCCTACTAAATTTTTGCTGAAATTAAATAAAGTATACAAACACGTTTAATATTCCCAAATGTCGCAAAATAATTACAAAAACGTTTATAATACGCCAAAATATGTTAGTGGCCATCTTTATTTTATTTTTCGTACATGTAAATAAGATATGTTGAGTACGATAATAAATCTACATTAAAATGGCGTTTCACTCGACCGCTGTTCCAACAACAACAAAAAATTATTAACTAATGCCGGAATATAAACATTGCAATATTCTTCGTCTGCGTATGTGGTCTTTCAGAAAACAAGTACTCGCGAGACGTTTAATAGACTCGTCACAATAAAAAAAAATAAATATACATGTTAAATTTATTTGTGCGTAGATTTCGTTATATCTGTTTTACAAATATTACAAACATAATTTGAATTTTCTAATCGGCAATAATTTTTGCTTGTCATGGATGTATATATCGTTATGCGGTTTGCTTCCCCATCTAGTTTATTCATGGAATAGAATATTTCTGTTTTATCCATTTTATGCTATTAATTATTAATGCATTAAATAAATTGCTGTCTTTATTATAAATAATTTTGAAAGTTTCTGCAATACTTTGAAAGCCAATAGTACTCGCAGGGTGTCTGACAGACTCGCTTTACAACAATAAAACACTTTTGTTTAGAAAATACATAAAAGAATGGATATACAGGGTGGTCCACATAGATGTGCCACTATTGGGATCTCGTTAACGGTAAGAGCTACAAAGCAGTTTAAATTACACTAATTGTTTCCCTTTCTGAGACGTATTCAGTATTTTTTTATGTTTTAAAAGAGTTCCATGGCACGCTAGATAATAAACAACAATCAAAATGGGCCTTTTTTTGAATCGTTAATAACTCGGTTATACTTGATTGTAAAAAATATTTTTGGGGAAAAAATTTTTTACACATAAAATAAAAACATTAATTTGTTTCAAAATCGTTTACAGCTTTAGGTGAATTATAAACTTGCATTTTTTTTAAACAGAAACCATAGTTAACTAGGACCTAAAAAAAAACCATTTTTTCGCTCTTTTCGATTGCCTACTCGTATATAAGGTTTGTTGTATTTATTTTGGTGTTTAATCTTAAAACGACGAAAAATTGTGGCGGCGAAGAATTGTGGCAGCGAAGAATTGTGTAGGCGAAGAAATGTGGGCGAAGAATTGTGGAAGCGAAGAATTGTGGGCGAAGAATTGTGGGCGAAGAATTGTGGGTGAAGAACTGTGGGCGAAGAATTGTGGGCGAAGAATGTTCCTAGACCCCTATGTGGACTACCCTAAATGTACTTGCCCAAATAGAGACGTAAGGTGTTTTATGAAACTGGAGACGCCACGATGAAGCAGAGGGTTAATTCAAATTTTTTGTAGTTGAAATAAGAAATATAAAATTAAATA
Organism: Elmis aenea; assembly: GCA_947652605.1. Classification (NCBI taxonomy): domain Eukaryota; kingdom Metazoa; phylum Arthropoda; class Insecta; order Coleoptera; family Elmidae; genus Elmis; species Elmis aenea. The sequence continues at coordinate 42,657,661 of OX393581.1, forward strand.
GCTTTTCAACTTATATTTTTAGGCGATTTGACGTGTCTAATATCAATTCTATAAAGTATAAACATTATATTTTGCTTAAACTGTTTCGAAATTTAAACTACATTACAATATTTAAGTTTTTGTCCAATTAAGATGTTTTATTAGTATTACAGAGATCAAAAACAAATTTTATGTTCAGTTTAAGATGAGACTACTCTAAAAGGTAAGACAGTAAACAAGTAAAAAATAGAAATAGAGCCAATGGCGTAGCCAAGGAGGGCCTTTTGGTGTTGACAGTGACAACCCCCTTTTTTTTAAATGTATGTGTAAAAAACATTTAAAAATTTTATGTTATATAGCAGACAAATATTTGTGGGAAAAGAAAGTGTATCCAAATGTTTCCAAACTCCTGCAGATTCTTGTAACACAATCAATAACGACTTGTGCCTCTGAACCAGTGACGTATTGAGGGTAATAAATGGCGCCCGGGGCTTCGCTTTCTTTTCGTCCTCCCCCCCACGTCGGTATGTTTATTGTAGTTTGTAAGTTTTAAGTAAAATAATGTATTATTTAATTAAATACTCTGTAATGACAATGAGAACACATTTTAATAGTATAATGGCATTTTAATTTTCGCTTTAAATAAATGAACTAATCGCAAAAATATTTTGTCTTCGCGGCGTCCTTGCAAGACTGGCGCCCAGGGCATTGATACCACCCTCCCCCCCCCCCGGCGTTGTGCCACTGCTCTGAACATTCATTTATTACATTCAAAAGGGGTAAAGACATATTTGAGAAACATGACAGAAAATCAGCGATTATACAAATTGGCGGAAGCGCTACACGTGGCGACGTTCGTAAAATTCTAAGTCTAAGATTTTCGACTCAGAATTTTGTACCATGCTTGCTGTGTCTGCAAGAGGTCCTCAAAGTTTTGACAGTCAGTCCTTTAAAAAGCGTTATTATTTAATATTTTTTAATGAAAAAGCTGCGATTTGAAATAAAAATAAATTTCGAATAATATTTTTTCCTAGATATTGTGTTTTACCTTTTAAAAATTGGTGTTGAAAATATGTTAATAACTGATTTGAATAAAAATAATACACATTGCAACATTGTCATTAGCTGTCATCTCTGTTTTTCTCGTAATTATTTCTAAATTGTGTTAGACGATACCTAAAAGTTTGAAGCTATGTTTACGAACTGAAGGCTTTCAGTTTGAACAACTAATATAAATTCCTAAGTAAATATTGCTGATAAAAAAAATGTCCAAACGCAAATCAATGCATGCAATGTTGGCAAATTTTTGTTTTTTTAAATTGTTCCTGAGGCCATAGGAAGCAAGGTACAACATTTTTGTATAAAGATTTTCTACTTGAAATTTTACAAAGAACGTCGTCACGTGTAGCGCTTCCGCCAATTTATACACACCCTGTATAGATTGGCAATGCTTTTAATCTCCATCGAAAAATTTCAGTTGATTATAATAAAATTGTACATCAGTAAGCTAGTTGCAAAATTCGATGATTTGTTATGTATTCCTTCGGAAATAACAGTTTTTAAGTTTGAAAAATTTTTGAATGTTCACATGTTTCAAAAGTATTTTGTGTAATTAAAAGCGATTGTCCTTTAACGTGTTACCATTTTTAAAAGTTTTGAATGTGTTTTATATTAGGGACAATTTTCTGTAACTAAAACGGCTCTCTTGTTACTTTGCTGAAGATTTTTTTAAAAATATTTTTGTTTTAAATAAAACAATGTTTTTGCATTAATAATAAATGTTTGCTGTAATACCAAAATTATTTCATTTAGTAAATTTAATTAAAGTAACACATACTTTTGTAAAATATTCTGGCTGCGCCATCGAATAGCGCATAGCAGCATTATTTAGTTAAGCTTATAATCCATTAAATAATTAAGATACTCTATCGTTTTATTTTGATTTAAATATTTAAGTAGTAAGTTATTTGTGTACCTAATTTGTTGATTTAGATTCACATTTTGTTTATAAAGGCCATAGCATTATTAAAGGATTAGTTTATAAACTAATCCTTTAATAAATTTTATTTTATAAAGTGAGACTACACAAAGTTATATCCGGTTCTAAATTTTGTTATTATATTTTATTGAATTTTATTTCGTATGAATGCTAAAAATATCAGATACATATCATATAACAAAAGTTCATTTTAGTAAATGATATTTTTAAGTCATTTTATTAAACCAACGATTTTATACTTCTTTGTTTAAATTATATTTTATATTTTTGTATTGTTTTAGGATGTTTTAAAACAAATAGGACTTTAGTATTGAGATCGAACTCAAGTCAGTTAGTAAAAAATGTGTGCCTTTTTCATTAAAGCATGTGTATGTAAATGAACCCTACAAAGCAAACAAAGAATGCAATCAAACCTGAAAAATCAATGTTAGGTGTAGGTCTGTAGGTACCTACTTGTAATTTGTAATATGAATTCAAAAAACCGGGAAATAAATAAAGCAAATAGCAACTGTTTTATAACTAAAACCGAAGATATATTAAAAAATGGAGGAATATTATAAACACCATTTATTTCAAGCGGCTTTTAACCCCATAAGACTTAAAATAGGTTAACTGTCTGTAGTGAAATGGTATTCGGTGATCATTAATTTTTGAAATATTTCCCTTTTGCCAGTCGATTTCTGTTCTGTATTCATTATACAAAATGGGAAAACAAATTGACTTGAAAGCAAAAACGTGATCGTAGGGTTTTTGAAGAAGTTTCATATTTAAAACGACTTAAAGAAATCGATAAATTCGGTATAAAAACGTTGGTTCCTTACATAAAGATATCTTATCGAGTTTGATATTTTCCGGGTAAAGTCACCTGCGGGACTCATTCATTTCCTTTTATTAGTGTTGTTCTTGTTATCCCAGATTTTCTACACATCATTTGTTAAAATACGGTGGACAGGAATTCACTTATTTATGTGGTTTTGTCCGAGTTTTTTTATTATGTTCTAACAAAATAATATACGTTACAGTTTCGCAATGCCAAACTTTATTAATACTTTTTATGTTCTGTAATACTAAAAAGTCTAAAGGAATAATTCTGTGTTGGACTGGGCATTAGATGATAGTTCGCTACTATATTAGCGTATGCGACGACAGAGACGACGTCGTTTCACCAAAAACTGTACTTTTAAGGAATTTGATTTTACGTGCAAACCACGAAAACTTTTTAAAAATTATTTTTGCACAATCCGTATAGTCAAGGTCCGAAAAATGTAGATTCTACTGTAAATGTAACTGCAAAGGGGTGTGTCCTGTAACCTCGTTTTTAAGAATCGTTATATTTTTGGATGACTTCTAAGCTATTAATTCTTTTTTCATAATTTTTTCATGGTTTTCTGTCCGTTCATCCGCCCAGCCCGCCCGTTCATTTCCAAGCTCGTAAGTAGAAAGCGTCTGAAGGCACCGGAGTACCTTGTCGTTAAAAATAGCTTAGCGTTAGCTTGAAGTCGACATAAAAATGCTAAAATAAAAGGTGGGTACACAATACAGGGTGTCCCAACCAAGACAAATTATTAGATAGCTATGTTGTTAAAAGACATTTAAAAAGAAAATAATAATAACGTTGTTTGTAATTATTTATTACATAACCTAAAATTAGTTTTCAACAACACACAGTGTTTTCTTTTTGCGCACCGACACGTAATTATGTTTACTTAAATAGAACACTCTGTATCTTTTGTAATTTCTTGGTGTAAAATTAAATTTCCTTTTAAAAACATGCGGTTTTACACCTAAAATCTATACTTTTTGAGTTATTTGGGTTTTCATAAAATTATTGGCAGGAGCCGGAATTATTTATATTTTACAAATTAGTAATTCCAGGACGAATTTCTTTACAATATCGACAATAATGTCATTGTGATTGGTGACTAGTTAGAATTTTTAAATAATACACAGGATCTTTCTTATGCTCGGTCTATTTGGCTAAACTTCAAACACAAATAGGTATGTCAATTTTTTTAAATGGAACACTGTATATTTTCTCATCGATTCTTTATCGTATATTGTACATTTTTTTAATGCATATGATTAATCCAAGTCCTCTGTTTAACAAGGTCCTATTTATAGGAGTAGTACATAATTATTATTAATAATATTACAAGTTCTTAAATGTTACATGTTACATGTGCTTTTCGGGTATATCAAAAAATGTGCGGGAGCTGGATAAATACGCTAGCGCAACCCACAAACTCCATAAGACCCGGAAAAGTCGCACTCAATGCACTTACTTTTCAAGCAAGTGGTGCAGCGAAAGGGAATTAAAAAAACCTTGCAGGATGTGTTCCCAGTCTGTTTTTTTTTTTAAGAGCCTGAAAAAATAAACTTTATAACTCTTTTATGTGGATTGAACAACTTTTGTTTTTATGTTGCTTTCAATTTTTTAAACAAATTTTTAATACAACCATTATAAAGCTTAGATATAAAAATAAAATTGTATTTGACATTTAAAACAAATTTTTGAGATTTATCCAAAGCCTGCTAGTTTAATTCTATTAAATATTGCAATATGGCCTAAAATATATCATTAAAACCGCCATAACTCGACGAATATCAGTTTTAGACATAATATACCTTCATTGATTTTTAAAGATAAATTAATTCCTGAAAAGAAAGTGCAGAAATATGAATGGGTCGTTTAATTTAAAAAATTGACTTAGTCTTGTTTGAAGTTTAGCCAAATATACCGCACATAAAAAACACCCTCTGAATTATTTTAAAATTTTGCTAGTCAGTAATCACTATGACAATATTGTCGAACAACGATGCAAAGGAATTCGTTCTGACATTGCTATTTTGTGATACATTAATACACTTTTTTAGAGCCCTGTTTCTGTCAATATTTTCATAAAATCCTATGTAACTTAATAAATATTAATTTTGGGTACAAAACACCTCATTTGGTTTTTGTAGATCATTTAGTTTGCATTTAAAAATAGTAAATTTCCAGGGTGTCCTATTGAAAAAAAAACTAAGTTATGTATCGGTGCGCAAAATCAAAACACTGTATAGTAAAAATAGTCTTATGTAGGAAATAATTAAAAACAACTTTTATTAAAAATGTTTACTTATAAACAGGACTCGAAAACGAAAAGGAATTTGGCTAACGGTTAACCGAGAACTTAATTTTTGTAACGGTTTTTGGTTAAAAACTTTTTTACGAAAAATAGCGGTTTTCTGTAAAAAACCGATTTAATTTCTATACCGATTATTGCCCAAAAAAAAGGTTGTTTAACACTAACATATATATTAATGTTCTCTTCTTCCATTCAATGGAACTGTGACTAATTAACGACAACCATAACAAAAATTATATATTTTCATATATACAATAGAGCACGTTTACATGTCGGTGTTCGAACGACTGCTCTTTCTCTCTGTCTCTGTAATACTAACTAGCCTAACGCTAACATAAAATCACATGGTATCAATGCATGCATAATAGTTGCGCTCAGCACTGGCAGAGGCCGCTACATACACCCCGCCTTGAAAGGCTGTGGCTTTCAAATGAACAAATATCAAAACAATAAATGACAAAGTAAATTAACAAATGCAAAGGAAAAACAACAATAAGTACATGCAACAATTACGATAAGGCGATCACTCGCGAACTTTCACTTCCATTACACTCACGTGGGTAGCGGACATAGTTGCGATACCGCTCGGCGAGTAGTGTCTGTGGAGGTACGAATTGTCACTACGCGAACGTGACCATCTGGTCCTGGGTGAAGTTGGACTACTCTGGCCATCTTCCAATGAAATGATGGCAAGTTGTTTTCTTTAATTAGCACCAAAGTGCCCAATTTGATATCTTCTAGCGATGGTTTTGCTTTATAACGATTCTGGAGTTCAGTGAGATATTCTGTCGACCAGCGTTTCCAGAAGTGCTGTTTCAGTTGTTGTATTTTTTGATAAATCGACAATCTATTTTCAACAATATGTGTGACATCAGGGTCTGCCACTGATGTTAGAGTCTTACCGATGAGGAAGTGAGCAGGTGTAAGAGGTTCTAGGTCATTTGGATTAGACGACATTGGAGATAAGGGACGGGAATTTAAAATTGCTTCAATTTGAACTAAAAGAGTGTAAAATTCCTCGTAAACTAAATTAGTATTTCCCAATATTCTTTTTAGATGATATTTTACGCGTTTGACCCCTGCTTCCCAAATGCCTACGAAATGAGGCGAATAAGGCGGAATGAATTTCCAAATAATGCCTTCATTCTGAGTTAATTCAGCTAATGAATTTTGATTGTTAATTATGAATTTACCAAGTTCAGCAAGTTCGTTCTTTGCTCCAACAAAATTGGTGCCATTATCGGAACGAAGCTCGCATGGTTTGCCACGTCTCGACACAAATCGTCTTAAGGCAGCGATAAAATTTTCTTTAGTTAAATCCGATACCAATTCCAAATGAATTGCTTTGGTGGTAAAACAAACGAATAAACCAATGTAACATTTCAATGTTTTGGCATTCCTACCTTTACGTTCCTTTATTGAAAAGGGTCCGGCATAATCTACGCCAGTTATTGCGAATGGTAAAGATGGAGTAACGCGTTCTTTTGGCAAATCTCCTATTTTGGGAGTTAAAGTTTTAGGTTTTGCTCGAAAGCAATTAATGCAATTGTGAACAACTTGACGAGATATGTTTCTCCCTGAAATTGGCCAAAACCTTTCGCGAACTGAATACAATAGTTGCTGTGGACCAGCATGTTTTAACTTTAAATGTTCGTGCTCGAACAACAATTTAGTGAAGTGATGATTTGCAGGTATAAGTATGGGATGCTTTTGCTCAAAATACAAATTAGAATGAGTAAGTCGTCCACCTACACGAATTATATTTTTAATGTCAACAAAGGGGCTTAAGCAAATGATTTTGCTATCCCTTTGCAAGGGTTTATTATCCCTTAATAAACGATATTCTCGAGGGAATGATTGATTTTGAACAATTTTGACTATAGCAACTAATGACAAGTTTAATTCGTCCATGGTAAGAGGACCAAATATGCGATTTTGCTTAGTTTGCTTGCAATTGTTGACAAACCGATAACAATAGGCAACGCAACGAAGTAGTTTATTGTAATTCGAATAATTATGTATGTGCAACGGATCAACGAATGGTGTAAGAACGAATGAGTAATTATTTGATTTTAATTCTGGCAAGTCATGAACTATTTCAAAATTTGGATAATCTAATTCCGATGCTTGTTGATGTAACCATTCAGGACCATGCCACCATAAGTAACATCCATTTAGCGAGCTTGGGTTTACGCCACGCGACAACAAGTCTGCGGGATTTTCTTTTGATTTGACATAATGCCAATCTGTACTGTTTGTTAACGATTGGATTTTTGATGTTCTGTTTGCGACAAATGTTTTTAACAAATTTGTTGAAGTACGAATCCAACTGAGAACGATAGTCGAGTCGCACCAAAATTTGACCGAATCCAACTTCAAAGTGAGCGAATTCTCATTATGTTTTGTTAATTTGGCTAGAATTAGAGCTCCACTTAGCTCCAAACGAGGAATGCTTATATGCTTGATAGGTGCCACCTTGCTTTTAGCACTAATTAAATGAACATGAATTTGACCGTTTGCATCAAATGATTTGACATACACACATGCGCCGTAAGCTTGCTCAGACGCATCACAAAAACCATGCAATTCAATTCTTATTGGGTTATCACAAGTTACACGTCGTTGTATTTCGAGATTGTTTAACTGGAGTAATTCGTTGTGAAATTTAATCCAACTATTATGAATGTCTGACGGAAGCGATTCATCCCAAGAAATATGTTCCATCCAAAGACGTTGTAATATGATTTTAGCTGTTATGGTACAAGCTCCCAATAACCCAAGAGGATCGAAGATTTGAGCAATACAAGAAAGAATCGATCTTTTTGTAATTTGTTTTGGTAAACTATATATATTGATTTTATAAGTTAAAGTATCATCTGTTGAAACCCAAAGAAGACCAAGTGTTTTACAGTTTTCAACAGGACTAATAATTAACCTTTCAATTGAGTTTTGTGTGTTCGAAATATTGTTAACTATGTTATTGCAATTCGACGTCCATTTTCTTAGTTCAAAACAACCTTGCTTAAGAATTGTATCAATTTGACGACAAACATTAATTGCATTTTCAATGCTGTCGAATCCAGTTAGCAGATCATCAACATAAAAATCATTTTGAATTATGGTAGAAGCTTCAGGAAAACTTGTAAGGTTTTCCGAGGCTAGCTGTTTAAGGCAACGAATGGCTAAAAATGGGGCAGATGTTGTGCCATAGGTGACAGTATTGAGTTCATACACAGACGGATCTTTTTCGTCCGTTTTTTGCCACAGGATACATTGAGTTAATCTGTCAGATGGTTGTACTAAAATTTGACGATACATCTTTGCAATGTCTGCAGAAACAACGAATTTGTGCTGACGAAATCGAATCAAGATCGAAAAGAGATCATTTTGCAATGGAGGTCCAGGCATTTGAAGATCATTTAACGAAACACCTGTCGAAGTTGGACTTGAGCCATCGAAAACTACTCGCAACTTAGTAGTCTGGCTGCTTTGTTTATATACACCATGGTGTGGTAATATACAAATGGGAATTTGCGAAGTTGAAACAAGTTTAGTCATGTGACCAAGCGACTCATACTCACCCATAAATTGTGAATACATGTTATATAACGAAGGGTTTGCAATTAATTTGGTCGTAAGGGATCGAAAACGTTTTAAAGCTGATTGATATGAATCTCCTAAATGATCTATTGACTGTTTGAAAGGAATGGCTACTATGAAACGACCAGTCTCATCTCTTGTTGTGTGTGATTTAAAATGAGCTTCACATGCTTGTTCTTCGTCAGAAAGAACACGAGAATTTTCACATTCTTCGATTTCCCAAAACCGTTTTAAAGTATCTTGAACTTTATCGACATGATTTAAATTACAAAATGTGTTTTTTGATGTATTTGAAACAATGCTACCTGATACAATCCACCCAAATCTAGTTTTTTGTAAGATAGGCTTATTGCTTCCCAAACTTACCTGTCCAACACAAATAAGTTGCCAAAACAATTGAGCTCCGATGAGCATATCGATACGAGAAGGTTTATTAAAATTGGGATCTGCCAATTTTAAATTTGTGGGTATTTCAAACGATGCAAAATTGATTGTAGAACTTGGAATACTTTTGCAAATTTCAGGTATAACGAAGCAAGAGATCGATGTGTTGTAAGTGTTGATGCGAGATTGTAAACGAATATGACACTTACGATTTAATGTTGAAGAAATTTGATTGATACCGGTCACCGAAAGCTCGACTTGTTCAGTGGGTAAACCTAATTTCTTACATAATTCTGAAGTAATAAAGTTTGATTGCGATCCTGAATCGAGCAAAATTCTACAGTCGTGAACAGCTCCTTGCTTATCAAAAATATGAATGATTGCTGTCGAAAGCAAAACATCACGATTTCCATGATCGATACTATTTGTCATTGCTATTTGGTTTGGAGTTGTTTCTACTACAGGTGTGTTTTGTACGACGGGTTTAGATCGTTCAAAATGTAGTAACGTGTTGTGTTTAGAATTGCATTTTCTACAACTTGATGACTTACAATTTTTCGCAATATGACCACTATTTAAACAATTGATGCAAAGATTTAATGACTTAACCTTTTCGAAACGAGCTTGTGAATTCAATTTTTTAAATTGATCACAATTATAGAGTTTATGCGAATCATTACAAACAATACAGACGTCACCATAAGTAACAAAGCTTTTGACATTTGACGTGCTATATTTATACTTTGTTGATGTGGGTTTTTCGATGTTTTTATTCGATTCCAAATTTCTGAGCAATGCGACTCTAAGTTCAATGAATGATTTCAAATCTTGAAGAGTTGGAAGTTCAATGCTTACCGAATATTCCTCCCATTTTGCAACTGTTTCCGAATCTAGTTTTTGGCAAATCAAATACACTATTAAAAGATCCCAATGATCTGTAGCAACCTTCAAATTATTTAACGATCGTAAGTTTATAGAAAATTCATCTAATAAATCACGCAATGCTGACGAAGTAGGTTTTGCTATGTTAGGTATATGCCAAAACAATTTGATATGATGAAAGATTAACATTTTACGATTGTTGTACCTTTCGCAAAGCAAATCCCATGCAATACAATAATTTGATTCACATAATGGTAGTGATTTGATTATTTGGGCTGCAGACCCTACAAGCGACGCTCTTAGATAATGGTATTTTTGTATAGCACTGATTGAACTATTTGAATGAATCATTGATTCAAATGTATCTCGAAATTCAAGCCAATTTTCAAAACTACCTTCAAACTTTGGAAGAGATATGGTTGGTAATTTAACAGTATTTATATTTAAATGTTCGATATTCGAGTTAATTTGACTTGTGGTTGATACATTAGAATTTGGTGTTACTATTGAATCATATTCCGCGATTAAAGTTTCAAGATCTCCTATAATTTCACAATGTTGTGATTGAAATGTCATTATTTCTGCAATAATTTTATCTGAATTTTCCTCTGAACATTCAATTTGAGTTTGATTTTTGAATTCTTCTAAAAACTTGTCTAATTCCTTTACTCTTATCTTGCATTTGGACAAATACGATTTATTTGCTAAATAATTTGGATCACCCTTGACATCCTCATAGAACTTTTGACATTGTATCAAATATGATTTCAAAATATTACGTTTGTAATGCAACGGTTTGACAATTGGTTGTGGTTTAGGCATTTTAATTCGATATAATAATGTAACTAAACAATACGAAACAAATACGAAGCAATTTTAAATGGATTTAAAAAGGCTAAGGAGTAAGAGAGATGAAAGTTGACTCACTTGTTTGTAAATGCGTGCGCCGAACAAAGATGCTAGGTGCGGCCGTTGTCAAAGGACTGGTTGCCGCGCCAGTGGTGTAGAACTGAACACGTGCTCGGGCGGTGCAGCTTGCTAACGAACGAATATGCGATGGTAATACTTGCCAATTTTGCGAAAGTATTTAACGAATGGATTGCCGTCAATGTAATTGCGATGATGCTGCTTATTTTACGACGATATGCTTGTATACTTGCAGATTCGCAAAGTATATGTACGAATTCCAATTTGCTTCTGACTTCAGTACGACGAATAACAATATGTATATCCAAATCAAAGGATCAATTTTATCAGGCGTAGAAGGACCAATGTTTAACACTAACATATATATTAATGTTCTCTTCTTCCATTCAATGGAACTGTGACTAATTAACGACAACCATAACAAAAATTATATATTTTCATATATACAATAGAGCACGTTTACATGTCGGTGTTCGAACGACTGCTCTTTCTCTCTGTCTCTGTAATACTAACTAGCCTAACGCTAACATAAAATCACATGGTATCAATGCATGCATAATAGTTGCGCTCAGCACTGGCAGAGGCCGCTACAAAGGTTAAAAACCGGTTTTGGCATTATTTTGATTATAAATGCAAGTTTGAAAAGATAATATCTAATTATAATTTTATAATAATATCTACAATCAAGCGTTCAGTAATGACTTCTGGTAAACTAATCGCATGTAATAAAGATTTTGTTTTTTTTTAAAGTAATTTTTATTTAAAAAAATATGTGTAAAAAACCGGTTTTTAATTATTTTGATTAAAGATTAGGGGAAGGTGGTATATACTGGGACACTTTTTTTAAATTTTGCGTAACTTTTTAACGGCTTAATTTGCATACCTCAAATTGATATGAGATATTCATATTGCTTTAGTTTATCATTGCATATACAAAAAAATATTTTTTTAAATAAAGGTACACAAATCGAGGGACTGTCCCACTATACACCACTTGTCCTCACATAAACCACCCCGTGGTACATTGTGGGACAACAAAAAATATATATGAAATAAAGCATAAGTAATTAAAAAAAGGCTTAATTTTAATTTTTTATTTTAAAAACTTTCAGTTTTCATGGGCATTTAGACATTGTACTTTGAAAAATCAAACTAAAATTGAAAATGTTTTTTTGTTTTTTCAGTGCCCCCAAACGTAGTCGGTGCGTTTAACCTACACAGATTTTTTTTTTTTCAACAGTTTTTATCTCTGTTTTTAGAGAAAGAAATTCTAAAGTCGAAAGTCTTTTTCAGAAAATTTACCTGATTATCATCATTGTCCCACAATGCACCATGTGATCAATTTTTAAAAGCAACGATTTAATGAAAAACATGTATAATTATTTTAAGTTTTAACATTGTACATACATTTAATATACTGTAAGGTACACCTACACCAAATTTTCTAATTGTTGTTAAATAAATAAAAAAGTTTTAGCACATAAACTGAATAACCACCAAAAAACAATGCGCAGTTATCAAACATGCCTCACATGTGCAAGTCACTATGACATTGTTTACGACACATACTGTAGACAGGATATAATGGGACTGCTTAACCGCTATTTTGATGTAAACAAACTTCAAGTACGGGGTAACAGATGGCCAAAATCTCTGTTGTCCCACTATATACCATGTCCCAGTATATACCACCTTCCCCTACCGTTTTTTTGCCATTAAAAATAACGCTTTCGGTTTCGGTTAAAAATCACTTTTACGGACAAAAAGTAACGGTTAACCGTTTTTTTTAACCGATTTAAAAAAGCGGTTTCACGGCCTGGTTATGATAACAGAACTATCGAATTATTAGTCTTGGCTGTCTAATAACAAAAATTACGCAGAGTCGCAAGAAAAAAATCCGGTAAAAAATATGAAAAATCATGCCTCTTAAATGTAGTTTAACCTGCTTACCAGTGATGCCACTTTAGGCAATTAATTTTTTTTTACTGCTAGGATATTTGAAACGAAGTCAGACACCAGAATTCTTATTTTAACTTAATTACTTAAAACCGTATAATAAGCGCCTCAACTAACTTTTTCGTTAAACTGTTGTTGCACAATTTTGCATTTATTTAAAGTGTTTATTAAAACCCCATCAAACGTTATTAGTATCTCATTAAAATATGCGATATAGTATACATATAATAAGGCAGGCTTACCGTAAAATACTCCATCCTAAGAGTCTAACTTATGCTACCTAAATTACAGTTGAACATGTAAAGTTAAAATAAGAAAAACGGAATCAACTTTAAAAAACTTAATGTAAGCACTGCAAGAAGTGAGAAAACCGGTCGCAAATATTTAATCACAGAATTATAAGTAGAAGTAAACCAACAAACTTTTCTTGGTCAACACTTAAAATGTATTGCATAATTATGTAGGTACTAATTTAAATTTATAATTGCCAACTTTAATTAACAAGCAGGTCAGTTACAGTGCTGCTGTACTATTTTAAATTTTTTTGTGGATTTATAATTATTATATTTATATAATGGATGATATTTTGTTAATGAGCAGATTCTACCAAAAATCGTTTTTATTTATGTAGATAGAATGATTAGAATATACTACTTTCTTAGAAAAATAATTTACACAAACTGTTAAGATATTAAAATATTATTTATAAATTTTATACTTATAATATTTTTTTTCTTCAAGCGTCTTATATTGTCTATATTATTCTACTGAACGCCTCATGTAAAAATACGTCATTATTTTACTAGTACAATAATATCTCATTATATCACTAGTGCAATAATGGTCGCTAAGCAACCGTAAAATGCGCTACGCTCATTGGTTGAATTTAGTAAAAGTGGGCGTGGTTTTGTTCAATACAATGTTTGACAGGAAAATGAGAATCTGACAGATGAAGTAGGTAAAACTTTATGTATTTGCTTGATTTTCGCTATTTCTTTGACGCTTGAAGAAAAAATTTAATATGCACCTCGTCAGGAAAGTTCCTTTTTAGTCGAACTTTACTGCCTTGGTACATAAATAACTATTTAGTGATTGATAATAGTCACAAAATATAACAAACGTTTTTTTAAAGAGTGGTAATCATTCTTTTTTTGTTCCTCATTAATTAAATTAACCCTTGGTGGTTTTAGTAACCCAATTTAAATTTATTTTCCTAACCTTTTGCTCTATCTTGGTTGGTCGATGTTTGAACAGTTGCTAAATCGTTTTAAAGTTTATATTAGTTCGAAAATGTTAATCAGATGTAGCACCTCGTTTGCTTCAGTGTTTAATTCCGCTTTAATTACGATGGACAGTTACTAGATCATTTAATTACGCCATGAATTAAAATATAAAACAATTTTAATGCACGAGATGGATTTTTTTTAGCTTTATGATCAAACTTTGATTATATTGAATTAAACTTCACCTTTCGTTGAATGTTTATTTTTAAATTTAATCTCATCAAACATTATACCAAAGGTGTGAAAAAGCCTATTGAATATAAATCATCAAAATTCGAAACAGCACGTTCCCGTTTTGGTATGTAAAATATTACTGGTGCATTTTCCAACGTTTTATTATGCCGGTGTCGTATATTCGGTTTATGTTGCAACTTTATGAATATAAGTTACGATAAACACGGCGAAAAATGCTTCAATAAAGCTGAAAACAAACGCGACACGTAACTTGCAACACGTTTTTGTTATGTATTATATGCGTAACAATAGTGGTTTACAGCATTTTATCACTTAAATTTTAGACAATGAATTCTCAAAAACGCGGATGTGAACGAAGTTATGGCAATTCTTTATACAGTTGGCAAGTTTTTAACTTTTTGTAGCGTCGTTTCCTTATGGCATCTCGCTTTTGACAAAAATACTACATAATATTAAAAGTTTTGTTTAATGGTCGAATAATTTTTGGAATATGCTGGTGCTTTAGATCCGCTGTTAGTAATAGTATTAGGAAATACAATTGTTTATTAAAAAAAATACTAGTTTTGCAGTAACATTAAGTTTGTACAACTAAACAATAACACTCAAAACAATTGAAATAAGGACATTTAAAAACATTAGCAATTATGTGAAATGTACCATATAAAAATTAGGGGTCAGCCCTGCTACTTCTTTATACAGTGTGTACAAAAAGTAACGTAACAGATCTCGTCTTGTGACAACTTTACAAAAAAAGTTTTACACAAAAGTTGTTGTGGTAATTTACTACATAACCTTATTTTCTACTATACACAGTGTTTTGTTTTTGCGCATCGATACATCACTTTGTTTTTTTTTTTAATGGAACACCCAGTATATTTTATAATTTTTAGATGTAAAATTGAATTCTCTTTCAAAAACATTTAGGTTATATGTATCTAATATTAAGGGCCAGTCAAATATAAACCGGACTTTTTTCCATACTCTGCATTAAATTAAAAATTTTCAAAAATAAGCACAACTCATTTTTCTACATAGTTTCCGTTGACATTTACACACTTTTGCCAACGAATTGGCAGTTTTTGTATTCCTTTATTGTAAAAAGAAGTGGGACGTGTGCGAAGCCAATTACACACAAATTGCTTCACCTCTTCATTATTTTGGAATTGCTGTCCTCCTAACGCCTCCTTGAGTGGTCCGAATAAATGATAATCACACGGTGATAAGTCAGGGCTATAAGGGGCATTTTTAATAGTAGTCCAATGCATTTTTGTTAATTTATCTGTGGTTAAGGCGGCAGTATGCGGTCTAGCGTTGTCGTGCAAGAGCAACACGCTGCGAATGGGAACGCCACGTCTTTTGGACCTATAGGATGTCTTGACTTTGTCCAATAGTTCGCTTAGTCCAATGCTTTTACAAATGTCATCCACTGTTAACCGCCGGTTCCCTTCAATAAGCCCTCGAACTGCTTGAATGTTGTTTGAGATTATGCTGGTCTTGGGGCGACGCGGATGGGGCAAGTTTTGCACTTCATTACGTCCACCAGCGAACGATTTATGCCATGCAAACACGTGTGTCCTAGATAAGGTTTCACTGCCAAACTGTTTCGTAATCTTATCAAAATCTCGATGGGTTTCACTTTTTCATTCGCCAAAAACTTAATAACAATGCGTTGTGCAACGGCACTGGGCACTACTTGCTCACTCATAGTGCTAGTTCAAAAACAAACAAATGTGAGGTTATGCTTTCGACTAAAAATGAGTCACGACACCCCCATTAACAGTCCCATTGGGTATCAGCTGCGAACGATCGCTCGTTCAGTGGTATGGAAAAAAGTCCGGTTTATATTTGACTGACCCTCGTACAAGATGAAGTAGCCCAGATAAAGAGACTACTAAAAGCAGGCAAGGCAGCAGGGAGTGATGAAATAGTGCCAGAATTAATAAAATGGGGAGGTGAAGCAATGGAAAATTGGCTAACAAGGCTGTTCCGCAAAGCATGGACCGAAAATAAGATACCCGAAGACTGGGAGAAAAATGTAATTATACCGCTATACAAAAAAGGTAACAAAAGTAAATGTGAAAACTACAGAGCTATTTGCATAGCATCAACCTTGTATAAAATGTACACTAAAATACTAGAGAGAAAACTAAGAAATGAAGTGGAAAAGAAAATGGAAGTAGGGGAGACCGGGGATAAAAGTAACACGGGTAGGTTGTAACAGTGCCTATAGTTTCTTTAATTTTTGTTTTATGTCGCCCTAAACGCTTTTGCAATGTTAAGTTACATCCAGCTCCCTACCTACATTGCTAGTTTTCATCTGTCATAGAGGTTAACTTTTTGCCAGCCAGAGTCACTATTTTCCGCCTAAAAGTTACTGCGTTGTTTCATCCGTTGAGTAACTTTTAGGCGATCTCTAAAATAGGAACAAAAAAGTACCTATATTATTTTGTTCTAAATTTAGTTGGCTATTGGTGAATGCAATACAATTTGACGTTAGAATCGTGGTAAATTGTGGATTCCCTGAAATTTTTTTTGTGTACACTTGGGGTCAAAAGTAACAAAGTGTTACAACCAACCCCAATTAATGTTTTCACTTGCAAATGTTCACTCTTAGCACATAATTGGTGGCTTTCTTCGTAGATGAGAATATACAAGAGTTGTCGGAATAATTTTCCAGTTTGTTGTATCTTTTTGATTCACATTTTTAAATATGTAGGTACTTATAATCTTGGCAAACCTGGTAACTGCAGTTCCAAATTATTAAATGATAAAACTCAGTATATAATATCGGTTTAATGATGGAAATGTATGTAAAGCTAAATCATTTCTTAAAAAGCATTTTAAATTATAAAACCTATGTAAATTGGTAAGATCTGGTACTTTTGGCTTTCCTACCAGCCGCCATTGTTTTTATTCTATTACCTTAATATTTATAACTTAATATAAACAACGCTTTAACCAACCCAACTTAGCCTGACCCTCTTTTACTGATTTAATGAATAACGGTCACTTTAAAGAGCGGTTAGATTTTTTAAAAATAAAACAAACAGTTATTATGATCCAGTATAAATTTAATAATTTGGGACCGCCCTTACCTGGTATGCCATACTGTTCACTTATCATTTTGTATTGTACCAAAGATTTTTTTTTATTTTTTCATTTTGCTAATCTGTATTTTTGAATAAAATATTAATTTTGTTGATGAATACTAATATATTTAACCACTACTTATGAGCTGTGTAAATTATTTTGCCGTTACAACTTACCCCAATCATTGTTACTTTTAGCCCCAACGTTGAGGTTGAAAGTAACAGCTGTCTTACTAAAGAAACAAAAATTTTCCTAACAATTGCTGTACAAAACACACGAAATAAATATCTTGGAAGCAAGACAAATGTCCAATCTATCATTAAACCAATTTGGATGTAAAAAATTTGTAATAATCTATGAGAAATTAAATAAAAACAAAAAAATGTTACTTTTATCCCCGGTCTCCCCTAGAGCAGGCAGCCTTTATGAAAGGAAAACAAACACAAGATCACATAAGTGTAGTTAGAAAACTAATTGAAAGAGCAAACGAACAAAAGAAAACTATATTTAGCATTCGTGGACCTGAAAGCAGCATTCGACACAGTACCAAGAGAAAGATTGTGGAACTGCTTAGAAGAACTAAAGGTCACGGAAAAACTCACCAAGGCAATAAAAAGTGTATACAGAAAAGTTATAGCGGAAGTACGAATAAAAGGCAAAAGCTCCAGGAAATTTGCAGTACAAAGAGGTATTAAACAGGGTGATAGCCTAAGCCCCCTATTATTCAACATATATATGGACAAAATACTGAAGATCTGTAAAAAAAATACGCCGAAAGTAACAGCCGGATTCAAAGATCTTAGGCCCATCCAGATACAGTGCCTACTATATGCAGACGATATAATAATAGTGGGGGAAAACAGAGAAGACATACAAAAGTCCTTGAACCGGTGGAACGAAACTATACAACAAATGGGAATGGAAATAAACACAGGGAAAACAAAAATAATGAAAATAAACGATGATGACCAGCAAAACATCAAATGCGGAGACGACGTACTGGAGCAAGTCTCGACAATAGAGTACTTAGGAACGAAAATTAGCGAAGATGGGAAAATTGACGCAGAAATCCTAAACAGAACCAGAAAAAGTACGAGAATTTACTACCAACTAAACAAAACTATCCTTGGGAAAAAAGAAATTAGTGCAAAAACAAAAACCAGAATATTCAACACGGTCGTAATTCCAACTATGTTGTATGGTAGTAAAACATGGCCACTAACATCTAAACATGAGAAAAGAATAACGGCAGCAGAAATGAGATTCTTAAGAAAAATAGCGGGAAAAACAAAAAGAGATAAGTGCAAAAATAAAGACATCCAGAATGACCTACAACAAAAACAAATAACCTAAAGTATCGAAGAAAAACAATTAAAATGGTACGGACACGCCAGAATCTATGACAAAAAAAATAACAGAAAGTAGGAGGTATGGGAAGAGGCGGATAGGAAGGCCAACAACTAACATGGAAAACAGAATAGAACAAATAGCCCGTGAACGAGGGAAAACAGTTGGGGAGTTGAGAGCGATGACGGCAGACAAAAAGGTCTGGAAAAGTTGGGTGGAGAACCCCCAAAAGCCGACGCCGTGAGGCAAAAGGCCATCGTAAAAGAAGAAGAAGAAGTATCTAAATTCAGTGGTTTTTGAGTTATTTAAGTTTTTATAAAAATATTGACAGAAACAGGAGTCTAAAAAACAATGATATTTCTTTACTTATTTATGTACGTAAACGTATTACCTACACAAACATCACTAGAAACATTATTTTAATTAACATAATTTTCGGTATTAGACTACATTTAACGTTAAATTTACTTTAACTTAGTTAATAAACCAATTAACTATTAGTTATTAAAAAATCTACATATGTTGGCCGTAACACTGTCACATACCATTTATTTGTAGACACGCACGTTTTAAATATTTGTAGATGGATTTTTAGAAGTATTTAGACCGCAAATATTTTTTAATATGGAAATTTCATTAATTGACTTCTTACCATAAACTATGCACGAAATAACGTAAATTATTTTGTACTTGTTCCATATAGGCTAGTCTTATCGTAATGTAACTTTCAAATTATGCTTTGCATTTGAATAATGTTATTAATATTATGCCGAATGAACTGTACTGACTGATAAGTATATAAGGTGATACAAGCTACCCCAAAGTCAGTATCCTCTGGTTTACCACAAGAACAACACACAAAGAAACATGCTCGCTCAAGTAAGTTAACAATTATTTAATGGTTTCCTACAAAGTGAAAAACAAAATTTGTTAGGTAGTTTCCTAAATTATAGTCAACCTTATACTAGGAAGTAATGTGTTAGGTACTGTTTATGAGAGAGAAATAGTTTGAAATTTATTATTTTGATCTCATATTATTGTAATGTTTTTAAAGTTTCAATAGATTATAAGGAATAAGACCAATAATATTTAATTATTTAGGGTATATAATTTGTCTTTTCTTACTTTTCACACAAAAACCTTAGCTTGTTTTAAAATGCTTGATAAATGATTGATAGCGTCATTAAAATTTAACAAAATAACGAATTCATTGTAATGAGGAACAGTACATTAAAGATTTTGAAGCATTTGAAGAAAACTTTTATATTGAATAACGTGACTTCATTAATATTTTGTTCTGTTTTTATTAACAAGTTTCTTATTAACAAATAACATCATGCGCCAACATTTTGTATTCATATTTTTAGTGTTGAATTATTAATTTTACAAAACAAAAAATCGCCATTTTATTTGTTACTCAAATTTATAGCAAAACTGATATAGGTACTATTTTAAAAATTCAGCGATATGGTGAGGCAATATGTTGTTCTCTATTTAAAACATAATTTTTACTTGACGAATGTCACTTACAACTAACTAGCTTATGAAATTATATAACCTTTAATTTCTCTACAAATGTAGAAATTTGTACCTATATTGTTAGTTTTTTTTTAATAACATGACCTGATGCAAACATTTGGAAATTATTAGCTATATAAATCGTTTAAAAATGCATCAACATTTAAATAAATTAAATAATTTTTGACCACTTTCGTAAACGCATTTCTTATAAAACATATCTAAAGTAAAAGGAAATGAACGATTGCGAACGCATACATTAATTAAACCTCCTTTTTATTTCCTTAATTTCTCCACAAAATACTAGATTATCGGGTTACGGTTATTAATTCCAGATTTATGTATCATTAAACTGTTACAATTCCAGCAAAATACTCATGTGTATAGGCGCTAAAGGGGCAACGCCCCTCTCACCGTCGTAATAAGAGCAGTAAACCTGCCTTCCCGCATCATCCGATGAAACTGTTGAACATTTGTAACGAATTAAAACAATTATATTTACGTTTTAAGTGGTATCAAGATAGGATTTAATTTAATTGTGGCCTTCTGCGCGCTATCGTCGATGATTTGGCTTGATTTCCCGTTGGAACGCATTGAAACTTTGTCAATATTTTACGTTTCGGACGACTTTCTATGCGAAATCTTCAGGGTGTGCTGTTTAAAGAAAAACAGTTGCTAATACTCTCCTTATTAAAAGACTGCCTCGAGGAAGGGGACCAAACGGCGATTAACTGTTTTTGTCATTATTCAACAATAGTACCCTGAAGATGGTATCAATTAAACACGTCGAAACGTCGTATATAAGGAAAATAAAAAAGCCTGGAGGAATGGAACCAAATGGCTATTAACTGTTATTGTCATTATTCAACAATAATACCCTGAAGTAGTATCAATTAAACACGCCAAAACGTCGTATATTAGGGAAATATAAATGCCTGGAGGAAGGGGAACAAACGGCGATTAACTGTTATTGTCATTATTCAACAATAATACCCTGAAGATGGTATCGATTAAATACGTCGAAACGTCGTATAGTAGGGAAATATAATGCGATTCCAATCCGGAAGAGAACCCACGCCATTAGATTTGCTTGCTTCGCCTAAATTTTCTGTTTTAACCGATCGAAAACCGCTATTTTATTAATTCTAGATCGTTACCGTTGTCGCTATCGTAGCTGTAGTCCATGCCGGTTACGGAGGACACGCCACCTCTTACGCCAACTCCAACAATCTCGCCGGTAAAGCATTAGGAGGACTCGGCGGTGGTCTTGGTGGTGGTTACGGAGGAGGTCTTGGAGGTGGTTATGGAGGCGGTCTTGGTGGCGGCTATGGAGGCAGTCTTGGAGGCGGATATGGCGGTAACGATGGCGGATATGGTGGTAACGATGGCGGTTATGGCGGCAACGGTGGTGGACGTGGAGGATATGGTCATGGACACGATGTCGACTACTGGGTAAGCGTTTTCAACATTTTTTTAAATAAACTGCTGAAACTGTAGAACATAACTTAAAGTAAAAACCTGGGTTCTTTTTCTATATCATTTTAAAAAATACGTTTTAAATATACGATTTGTTGTATTACCTACCCCTTTACATCATAGCGATTAAGAGGTCATACGCTTAGTGCTGACTGCCTTTCTCATCTTCATTTTTAATAATTTTTTAAGTCAAAGTACAAATTGTCGATCTTAAATCAAAGTAATTTATTTTTAGGCCCCTGCTCATTACGCTTTCGACTACGGCGTAGCTGATTCCCACACCGGAGACAAGAAGAACCAACATGAAGTCCGCGATGGTGATGTAGTCAAAGGAGAATACTCCCTAGTCGAACCCGATGGTACCATCCGTACTGTTAAATACACCGCTGACAAACACAACGGTTTCAACGCTAAAGTAATCAGATCTGGACACGCTGTACACCCCCAAGTTTATGGAGGACACCATTAATTTAACGAACGACGGATTGTTTTTGTTACTTCTACTTGTATATAACTTATGAATTTTGTAATAAAATATTTTCTATAAAATGTATGTATCACTTTTAACCCACAAGTAAGGACTCAAATTGGATTTTATGCTAAACATTGGTAGGCTTGATTACAGCATATAAATTTTCAACTAAAATTATAAACAGGGGTCTTATGACTTTCATAAAATATACAGGGTCCTGCATTAGTGCGTCGGGCTTTCATAGCGCCCCGCCCGTAGGAGAAAAAATGGGACACCCTGTATAGCTGAAAATAATTTTAAGACGCTGATCTTTTCAAACCAATAATTTTATGTATTTTATGGCCGGTTTCTCCGACACATCTCAAGATCGAACTTATATAAGCCCGCCTTATATTTAAGACCGTCTCAAGTTACCAATGCGTTGCACAGAAAACATATTCCGGAATCTGTTACACATCTCAGCTAAGTTAGAACTCGGTTTGGCAACGTTGCAAGAAGTCGGCACATTTTAGCGGCAGATTGAAATGGCTAATTTTCATTGGCCATTTACATCACAGCTATTAAAACGGCTCCCTGTGACATCTTGTTGTTGCTATCAGCTGTTAGTCACATATAAAGTTACAGTTCGGTGTTCATTATTTTATTTTGTGTTGAAATGGCGGAAAAAAAAAATTATACCATGGAGAAAAAACAATTATTAGTTAGCTTGGTGGAAGAAAATAAATAAATAGATTATGTATACAGGGTGTTTGAAATTCGAGTTTAAGCATGGGGTTCTCGCTTATTATAATAGCTAGAGTATAGGTTTAAATTTGGCAGTTGCTAAATTTGGTGCTCATTAATAATCCAAAGAGAAATTGGAAATATCTCAAACGGTGTCCGAGAAAATTAGGAAAAACTGGAAAATACGATTTTTGAAAATCGTTTATAACTCCTTTGGAGTATGAAATATTTCAAATGTGTAAAAACATTGCCGAAGCAACTTTTTAAGCCGAATCGGATGGTAGTCACAAATTTTTCTTAGATCGATTCGTTTTTGTTTTATGACAACCAACTTTGTTTTTGCTTATGGGCGCAAGTTTTGCTATTTACATTATCAAATAGCATTTATTTTTCTAAATCCATTGATGTATCACACATGGTATTTTACTTTTTCTTTTATTGTCAAATTTCAAAAAATACGTTTTAAACAATAACCATTATAAATCAGGTTGGCCGGTCATTGTAGTTTATGTTGTTTCCATGACAACCGATCAACAATCTAAAAGTTTTAAAGGCCTGTTAGTCGTAAAAATGAACTTTAATAACGAAGAAAAACTCGATATGCTGTCCATCAGAAAAAACAAAGTTGGTTGTCTAAAACAAAAACGAATCGACCTAGGAAAAATTTGTGACCACCATCCAATTCGGCTTAAAAAGTTGCTTGGGCAATGTTTTTACACAGTTAAAATATTTCAAACTCCAAAGGAGTTATAAACGATTTTTAAAAATCGTATTTTCCAGTTTTTCCTAATTTTGCTCGAATACTGTTTGAGATATTTCCAATTTCTCTTTGGATTATTAATGAGCACCAAATTTAGCAACTTTGCCAAATTTAAACCTATACTCTGGCTATTATAATACGCGAGATCCCCATGCTTAAACTCGAATTTCAAACACCCTGTATACTCCAATTGAGGCTCAATTTGATCTAAGATCACAATAACTGTCTCTTTTGTGAGGCGAAAACGCATAAAAAAACGATCGTATTCGAAATCCGTAAATGGATTTGCGCGAACAAATCGCCTTCGAGGAATTACAGGGTCATACAAGTCATCATCTGCATCATCTATCATATTTATAAAGTCAATATCCATATTTAAACTTAAACCACAATTTAAACAAACATTTAACTACAAAAAAAGCAAATACCAGATAATTTTAGGTTATGTACTCCAGCTCAAGTTCTAGTAAACAGCGACTCAAGATGTGAGCTCAGCTCAAGTCGAATATGTTCTTAAAATTGCTTGGTGCAACACTTTATACCGTTAAGGCGAACTTAAGATTCAGCTAGATCTTAAGATGTGTCGGAGAAACCGGGCATAAGTATTTTTTCTATCTCCTACGCCCCACACACTAATGCAGGACCCTGTATATTTCTACTTTTACTTAACTAGTACCAAATTTTAAATAAAGTAAAGGTGAATATATTTCACAATACATTTGCTTTGAAAACGAATTATATAAGTAAATGCTGGTAATGTAAAATACATCAGCAAATTATAAACAAAAAAGTGAGTTTGGCGATACATTGTGTGTTTGTTTAAGTATTTGTTTGTATAAATACGAGTAGTTTAAAAATGTGCTTCAGGCGGTATAATTAACCTCTTTTTTGTAAATTACCTAAAATTTAGGTCCAAAATCAAGAAAATTTTTCATACAAGTGTTTACAACAAATAAACAACCACAGAGCCCTCATAAACTTAAAAAAAATGTAAAAAGTCACAACTATCTTAATTAAAATGTTTTAAACAAACCGCATTATATTAAGAAATAAGAACTTTAGAACCTACTAAAAAAAATTAAAAATCGTAGAAGCCGCTTCCAAAAAACTTATTTTCTTTTATAAATTCGTAATTAGAACCTTTACCAAAATGTTTAATTGGAATTTATGATGGACCCCAATATAGGCTAGAATTCTACATAAACTTAATAATTTTCTACTATACCTTCTTTTGCAATTTCGGATTAACACTCTTATCTTTCAGCTATAAATGTACGCCCTTTGTAACATCAACTAATTTTTAAAATAAACAAGTGTAACAGACGGGTGTACGTTATTCCGAAGTTAGTCAAAATGGGTTTACGGGCCCTTAAAATATGTTAATCCGTTAAAATCTCGAATTCGAAGATTTTTGCAATAATAATATGTACTTTGAATAGAATGACGGGATAGTGGTCCTTAGGTTTATAAAGAAAACTCTTTACATCAGCTAAATATTTCGGATCTTTATTTGATCCTTCATCGGTAGCTATAAACAAAATACAAAAAGTCCTTAGAATTATAATTTAAGTCTAATAAGGTGCTACTCACCGATGAGCGAGGATGTTTGAAAGCAACAAACAGGTGAACATTAAAAAATGTTTCTCGAAGATGAAATGGTTAAAATTGATGGAAGTACTTCATTAAAATTTGCTTGAATTAATCGTCGACACATGTGTTTTCTCTTGATAAAAATAAATTGAAATTTGAAAAATTGAAAATTGAAGCTATAAAGAGAAAATCAACATGTGGATTCGTTGAAAATTTGTCACTATACCACTAGGATAGATCAACATCCAATAAATAAAAGGTACGAAGGATGATTTTTGGTTAATAATATGTACCTTCTTCATATAACGAGTGGCGAAAGTAAAAACTAAATTTTTAAGAAAAAACATAACGCTTAATATGGCTTAAAACAATTTAAGGTTATGTTGCTCAAATTTTGTCAATTGTTTTTGTATTTTAAGTAATAAACTAGATATAAATTAAAAATGCACAACTATTTTTATCATTATTATTTCCGCATTGGTGATCTTCTTTCAGGTGTTGGTCTGTTGTACCCTCTGGTACACACAGGAGTCTTGTTTTTTTTGAAAAACTCCAGGATTTTCCTAAAGAGTGTTTTTCTTAACTGTTATTCGTTGGGTTTTTCCATCCCCAGAAGTCTACTACGATAGTGTGAATTCCTCACAATGTCATAGTACGTGAAAAGGAGTTTTTTCTCCTTTAGCACATCCTCCGCATATATTGGTTTCTAAGAGTCCTATTATGTAGACAGGGCCCTATCTAGCTTTTCCGCCGCCCTGGGCAAAAATGATTTTTGCCGCCCTTTATATTTAATTATAAATTATTTTTTTTAAGCATAATTTTTTGCAGTGAGTGTAATTTTTGCAGGTATTTATTGAATAACAAGTCTTTTGTTTCATAAAAAAATTTAAATCCATAAAAATCAGTAACATAAAATGAAAAATATAAGTAGGAGATAGGTACATGTTTTTTCTTAAAAGAAAAGAAACAACACAAAATATTTTTTTTAAATTAATAAAAAAACAACATAAAAATTAAATATTTTACTGCTTCGCGAGGGATATTCAAATTATTATTATATGCAACGACAGATTGGTATAACATATATCACAATATACAGGATGTTGACTGAAAATATCGTACAAAGGACTATACCATGCAAAATTAAATATTTGCAAATATTGGCTTCCATGATTATTTTACGACAAAAGTGTAAACATAAAAGTTTTTCATAATCAAAAACTACTTAAGATTCTTCACTTGCATTTTCAATTTGGTTACCATTTTCGCTCCCATGCGTTAACATCAGCAAAATGGCACAATTTTTAAATTTTTATAGGCATTTCTCACTTTTCTAGAATTATTTGAAATTTTTACTAAATAAATATGAAATGGGAAATAAATAAGCGCTATTATATCTTGCATGAAGGTAAGTTTAATGTGATCTAAATTTTAAAAGTGCAGTTGGCATTATTTTCGGAAAATAACAGTGTTTAAAAAAACTCTACACGCCAGGACGCTACAAAGACAAAGATATCTGAGTTCTGTTGGTTGCAAAAACTTCGTTAATATTTTGTAATAATTTCGTCTTGATATAGTAGTGACCTATTTTATAAATTAAAAAAAGTTCTCATATGTCTCATTTTACGCTACACGCGCTTTCCAAAATTTACGAGGTCGCACCTTAAAGTTATTTGTCAGGTAAAGAATAATTTTTCACAGTACAATTTGGCCAATCGATATGAATAATTTTAAAAAATCGCCGAAATATGATAATAAATAAGGAAGATCAAGTTTTACCCATAAAAAATAATTTAAAACGCAAATTCTTCACCTTTCATAAAATTACGTCGTAATTTTACGTCGTAAAATGATTGGGAGAAATGATCAGGAGAGCCAACACTTGCAACTAATTAATTTTGCATGCTAAAGTAAGGTGTCCAATTTTTTCTCACAAGTTTCGGGGACACTAACCAAGGGTTATGAAAAAAAACTCGACGATTTTTCGCGGAAATCATGCAAAATTCAATTAAAGAGCGGAAAGTTAAAACTCGGACAGTTTTGCTCATTTCGAAACTTCGTCCTATTCCAGTTTTCGTTTCCAATGAGCGATTACATTGTTGCAATATATTGCCAGACTATAGGATTTGCATAATTTTGCAGCAATGCCGTACCATAGCTTCCATTAATTATTTTAAAAATTCATGAGAAAATTATGTAAATCAGGACAAGAATTATCCGGGACTTGGGTCTTGTTTCGGGGACTGTCCCCGAAAATCGGGGACGAATGATCACCTTATGCCCTTATGGTAAAGTCCTTTTGTACAATACTCTCAGTCAACCTTGTATGTAAAACAGTAAGTAACATTAAGTAAGAGAATTAGAATGAAAATAAATTTCAAAGTGGAATGATTAACTTTAAACTAATCCTAAACACTTTACCATTGGAGAACTATTATTGTACCCACTCTATAGTACACTAATACTCTGATGTATTTCAGTATACTCTGCTTTTTATTGGTTTTTATTGATTTTAATTTTCTCTTTCTACCAATTTTGCCGCCCCCAAATTTGCCGCTCTGGGCAGTTGCCCTGCTCGCGCCCCCCTGGATCGGGCCCTGTATGTAGATGTGTTTGTCTAGGCGACAGTGTCCTGTAATGGGTCCTGTGGTTGCTGTGATATCTACTCCGCTCATCCTGAGCATTTTTTGTGTCTTTTTTTTGGAGACATTTGATAGGATAACCTTAGAATGGGCTTGTCCTGCAACTTTTTTCCAATGATCATTGTGCCCTTGTATTAATATGTCATTAAGACACCGCTTGGCTGTTCCATACTGTGGGTTCTGGTTCGAAGAAAGGTGTCTCGCTGCCAATTTTGGCTAGTCGATCGTACCTTAGTATTTCGGTGTGCCCTGGTCACCACAACAATTTAACGTTATTCCTGCTCTCTGTATGCAGTTCAGAACAAGTCCCAAGGTTACTTCCGACGAGCCAAGAGTTTTTTAAGGCATGAACATTCTTTTATTATTAAAGTATATTTCTAATAGTGCTTTTGCGCAGAAGTGCATAGCATACACTTCGGCTTGAAATATGATTGCATAATGTTCAAAGCTTACAAATGTGCCTTGTCTCAGTTAAGCTACTCCCCATATTCCACAGCCGTACTGTTATAGCTCGCACAATAACTTAAAATAGAATTTACATTAAAACAGCAGACTTTTGCAATACCTAGATAAAAAAATTCGTAAACGTCTAAGTCGATCTAATTGGGTAACAAATTTTATTCATGTATTTGGTATAAGCTTGCTAGTTTAATTAGTTTCAGTAATCTCATGATTAATTCATACAAGCTTTAATAATTTAAATTTTACTTTAATACAGATTGTAATGTTACAGATAGCCTCACGACGTAATCGAAATTAATTTAAAGGTCTCATCTAACTCCACTAATCCAAACTAGTTTAATGCAACCTAACTCAGCATCACCGGCGGATGATTGCAGTTTAGAATTAGAATTACTTAAGTAAATGACAGCGCATTTAAATTGTCAGAGGGATTAAATCTTCATGCAGCTATGCAGGAGTTTAAAATGACAAGTAGCCATTAGCATCATTAGTTGGGATTGAACGGCGTTGAAAAACGGTTCATAAAAACAGGTTGCGATCGTTTTGTAATTAAAAAATTCATAATACCTCACTATGCGGTGCTTTTGTGATAGAAAATCGATAAATATGCGATGCTTCATTACCTAAAAAGTTTTAATGCTGCGAAACGTTAATGTATTAAAAGCGCTTTCGTTACCACATTTTTTTACCATGGAAAATCCTTAACTTGTACCTGCTTCCATTTACTTAAGACCTTCTACTCACCACCTTTGGTTGCTTATACGTCATCTTTTCATGTTAGACTTCATGAAATAGCAATTGTCTGGTTGCCGTGTGCTATTGAAAAACAAGGCAACTTCTACAAGTATTTCTATTTTACTAAAACAACTTTGTAAGAAGTGTTATTTGAAAGGGTCTGAAATTCGTCAAAGGCTTCATGCTCGCATGCTCGGTATGAGAAAACTTGCTTGTCAAGGTTTTCAGTGCTAGAATGGTTGGACTCATAAAGAAGATGAGCAAACGCGTAAACAAACGCACTTAACAAAGTCCCAGCGGCGGTCACTGATTTGACGATTGTGTAGGCTGATAAACTCATACCAAGTATGAGTATTGCTGTCCAAAAATAAGCTTTGATCGGCTTTACAAAAAGTACGTTTTGAGTTTAGATCGTTGACCCTATTGTTTCTTCCTTGGCAACAATGTTCCATATTTAGTTAGTTAACGTAATGGAACTGAGATGGAATGGTGTTCCTTATTTTCTTTTAATACAGATTTGTTTAAAGCAGGGCTAGAAACCGAAAAAAATTTTGGTTAACGGTTAACCGAAATCAAGAACTTTATTTTTATAACGGTTTTTGTTGAAAAACCGGTTTTTTCCGTAAAAAACCGGTTTTGAAAAAACCGGTTAATTTAACCGGTTTTTAACACTATTCAGATTTGAAATGCAAAGTATAAAAAGATATTATCTATTTATAATTTTATAATATATGTACAATCAAGCATTCAGTAATGACTTTTGGTAAACTAATCACATTTAATACAGATTTTGTATTTTTTCAAAATAATTTTTATTAAAAAGAGATGTTTAAAAAACCGGTTTTTTATTATTTTGGTTAAAGGTTACCGTTTTTTTTGCCTTTAAAAATAACGGTTTCGGTTTCGGTTAAAAATCACAATTTTGGACAAAAAATAAAGGTTAACCGGTTTTTTAAACCGGTTTAAAAAACCGGTTTCATGCCCTGGTTTAAAGCAATAAAGAACCAAAAATGTAAGTCGGCTGACGAGGTAAAAAAACCTTCAATAATCGAGACATTGATATCATTTTATAATTTACTTTTCTTAACTAACCTTTTTAAAATGTAACTGGATGGACTATACAGGGTGTCCAGTTTAAATTAAAGAACATGGGTATCCCGAAAACCGTTAGAAATACAAAATCGGTTAAATGGGGAAAAAGTTGTGCAATTACATTCGTAACAATAATCCAGATTTACATTTCTATAATTCATCCTGTTACGTAGTACCACCATAAAAACGAAAAATGTACATTTTCTAAAAACCTCCATATTACCTTTATTTGAAAAGATTTGTGCGCCAAATTTTCAGGATCGGAGTAGTAACTAATAAGGATTTCAAAAATGACATTGAAAACATTTAAAAAAAACGTTTTTAAATAAATCAAGCCTTCAATCTATAATTTTGAATTGCAATATTTTTACCCACCAAAAAGTTCTGATAAGAAAACCAAAAGGGTCGTTCTTTTCAGCCCCCCGTGAAGGTGGGAGATGATTGAAAATATTACTATGTGAAACCTTTTAATAAGTATAAAACATCTACCGAATATCATTCTCCTACATTTATTTAAATTTGAGAAATAAAATAAAAGCCTAATTTTATCGCTTTCCTTTAGGGGGGTGTAACTCCGAAAGGAGACGTCTAAGGAAAAATTTTTATATAATAGACACCTCTTAATTTTTGATGAGGAATCACCTCCAAAATGTTTTCGCATTATTTAAGAAACACCCTGTATATTCATACAAAAATCCGAGTGAACTTAAGCATAACCCGTATAATACAAGTTAAGGAACTCAACGACCTTCTGTTGTAAAAATTAATAAATATGCTTAAAATGCAACATTTTAATAAATAAAAATATCAGTAAATAAAGAAGCGCAAGTTTTGCCGGCGCTGTGATATATCCTCATCATTTAAAAGTGACAGCAAAAAACCCATAATTTTATTGATGAAGTAAAGCGTAAAATTCTGATTGACACAAACAGGTTTATGTTAAAAAGTAACATGTGATTTGGATCTCGTTTTATTTGAGCAGAAGTTAGCTATTGACATAAAATCTACAAATTTGATGTTTTTCTTTAAAACTATTTGTGTAGCATTTTCATATTCTTTTATAGCTTGAAATAAATTTAACTGCATCATTATACAAGCACAACCCAATGTAGAAATTTCAACATTTCAGAAAGGCTGCTATGTTTTAACCGAATTGATGTCCAATAATAAAACTGTTGATAATCACCAAGTGAGCTGGAGTAATGTTTTAATCAATACAGAATAATTTTACTTTTTCCGCACCGCGATTTTAACGAGATATTATACGGCCGAATGCACAATTTAATAACGCAGCCCTATATGAGCGTTAAAAATATTCGTTAAATAAAATGATATCAAAACAAGCCTTTGGAATGCTCGGGGGCATTAAAAACGTTGTATATATGAGAGACTCATTCGAGTAAATATACAAACATTCAAAAGTAAATACAACGAAAAGGAAATTACAGCGAAACATTCTTATGTTTAACTTGAAAGCATTCGGCAGAGATTGAAAATATTGATAAATTATACAGGGTGAATATTTAGTGTGTGCTATCTATTTAAAATTTTAGCGCATCAATGTTGAAGGATAAAAAGCTTTTAAATATGTTTATGGTCAACAACTTTTAAAAAAAGGTATTTGTTAGCGTAGGTATGTTTATTAACATTTTTGTAGAAAGTGTTATATCAACAAAAAGAGACCAACAAATGCTATCTATTCAGTAAAATATCTTATATGCCGTCTAGGAGAAAATCAAAAGTTGACTGTCATATTTTTGTCACTTAGTGTGCTGTGAATAAACTGACCCATTACTTTTTTAGGCACCTTTTTCCAAAAAAATCAAGACATAAATATTGCATTTACAAAGACCAACAAATTTAATTTTTTTCTTGAACCAAGTTAACTATACATTTTTTAAAACATCTGAATATCTCTACAAATTAAGCTCTGTCATATGTGATTTTCAGCTAGGTAATTCAACAGGGTGACGGACAAAATGCAAACAGCCAAGTTCCCGACTGCCAGCCTCCCGACAGACTAACTTTCTAACAATTCAACTCCTGAAAACCAACTTGCCGATAGATCATCTTTCAGGCAAATCCCCTTCCTGACTGTTCAGCTTCCCGACAAACCAACATTCCAAAAAATTAAAATGTAGTAATTTGATGGTAAATATAGCGAAATATTTAATTTATTGTTGTCCTGGAAGATGATCAAGACGGTGAGTAGGTTAGGTTGGGTCAGATTAGTTCAGGTCGAAGCAGATTAGGCCAGATTAGATCAGATTAAGTTAGTTTAAGCCAGGTTAAGTAGGGTTAGGTCTTGTTAGATCAGAATGAGTTAAGTTAGGTCAGATTAGGTCAGGCTAGGTCAGGTTAGGTCAGGTAAGGTCAGGTTGAGCCAGGTTAGATCAGGTTGAGCCAGGTTAGGTCAAGTTAGGTCAGATTTGGTGAAGTTATGTCCTTGTAATAAAAAAACTAGTAAAATTCAGTTATAGATTTTAGTTTTTGTATGTAGTATGCAGCTCGCATATGTTCTTGTAATAATCAAAATGAATAAAATTCAGTTAGAACATTTTTGTTCTCCAAATGTTATATTTAATTTTGTATGGAAGTTGATCTGTCAAGAAGTAGAGCTTGGTGGGGTTCATTAAGTACTTCGCTGAATCTGTAATAGTGCAAGTGTGTTCAATACTTTTGGAAAGGGCTGTATATTTTCGAAAAGTTATTTTGTCAGAAATTAATTCCGTCGGAAGTTGACCATCGAGAATATGACTCACACCCAATTTAATCAATTCTCAATGTCTTAGATTAAGCGAGTTTCCCGAGTTAAGTGGTGAACTAAGAACACAATTCTGACAAAAACTATCACGTTGACGCGACTATTCGTTGTCTAGGTGAACAATTAACCTGAATGTGCTGAGAGTATATTTAAGGAATTTTATCGTCGTTTTAATGCAGATGTAGTATGTAGTGTAATGTGTACGAAGACGATATTATAAATTCAAGACACCTCTCACACTAAAACTTAAACTACATCAGTTTAACACATTATATCCTGTAATCTAAGCAATTACCTAGTTCTTACCTAAGCGCAGAATAACGCTTTCTTTATGAAGTGCACAGTTTATATCTCCTGTTCCCGGTTATTTCATTGCCGCATGCATTTACAACCTTCGTTTTACTACATCTGCTCTCGAATGAAAAACTTTCTCAAAAACAAAATACGCTCGCAAATATAACAAACGCGAAATTCATAATTTATCATTTATATAAATTTATTCGCTACGCGTCCTTAAAATGAAAAGGGAAAATAACTGAAGAAATTTAAATATATAACTGAGTTATTCATCTGCGTTCGTGCGTAACCCTATAGAATAAAGGATTATTTTATATATTAAAGCGGGAAAACGTTGGCA
The DNA here is from genome assembly GCA_947652605.1 of Elmis aenea. Classification (NCBI taxonomy): domain Eukaryota; kingdom Metazoa; phylum Arthropoda; class Insecta; order Coleoptera; family Elmidae; genus Elmis; species Elmis aenea. The sequence goes on from OX393581.1 coordinate 42,691,302, forward strand.
GTAGCGAAATGTGGTTGCAAAAATTGAAATATTCAACACTTATGGAAGATAACGTGGTTACAAACAAAAGCGTTATTTGTCGTTACATATAAAATTTACTCGACGGTGCTGGAAGCGTTGATATTTGTTATTTATAAATGAATGTTGTTAGCGCATTGGTTCCATTGTGCTTTTGTTGCTGCCTGAGGCATGTCAATAATAAAAACAATTGATTGGCGCGATCAACTTTTTTTAGTTATGCCATACTCCTTAACACGTTAAATTAATTGAACAGAATTATGTACATAAGTTTTAGCAGAAGTGGTAGGAGTAATTTGTCATTTATCAGATTAGTACTCTGCAATGAACCTTACGTGGAGACCGGCCCAAAGCTACCAGTTCATAAAGGTATGATAAGAAGCTAATCTAAAGAGAGCAGTCCAATATGCATGAGCTTTAAACGTAGCGACGCGTAAAAGATCCAATATGCTTAGCAGATTAAAACTCAAATTAACATTAACGTTTTAATACACAATACAGAATGTCCCAAATTCTAGGCTCAACATGTTACGGAGTCGGTTAAATCAAAGCATGGTTTCGTAATTTAGGGCTAAATTTAAATCTAAAAGAAACCTATCATATCCCTCTAAGCTCTTTCAGAAACAACTGAAAAAGATATCGTGCTTTGTACTATCTTCCTAAAGATATTAAAAAATAAAACTTTTGCTGTAACCAACCTTTTATTCTCTATATCAGTGGTTCTCAAACTTTTTTGTCTGGCGGCACACTGAAATCATTAAACCAAATTCACTGCACCCTTATTATTATTATTATATTTTTTTTTTAAATTTTATTTTACACTTAGTAAAGACATGAAAGATAAGACGTATTTGAAAAAAAAAGTTATTTAAAGTAAGTTTATTTTCAAACAGCAAAAAAACATACAAAACAAAGTTTATCATAAAGGTGTTTGGTGTTGAAATGTGAACTTAATGTGAAATGGTGTTTGCATATTTCTTTGATATTAGGTCGTGCTTTCGAGACACTTATTCTCTCTCATTTTTAAGGGTTTTTAGTCTTTCTCTCTTCTTTGTTTTAATATTTACGAGTGCAGAAAATCTCAGTAAAAATTGACTGATATGTTATTATGAAATAATGATTTAAATGTTTTTCTTATGATGTTAAATGACTGTAAATAATAGATTTTGCAAATCTTTATTATTATAATTTAATTCGGCAACTTTAAAAAACATTTCTATTATTTGTGTTTACTTTTATCTTTCACATTTTTATTTTAACCTTAAAGGCTTTAATTTTATCTGCAGTCAAAATATTTTGATTTCTTCCTTAAATACTGGAGTTCAACTTGTTCAGGTGATCAAATATGTCTGTTATAAGCTAATTTGGAACAAAAAAAAAAACACTTTCTAATAATTCACAAAATTATGGTGTATCTTCAAGTTGAATTTCGCGGCACCCTAGGGTGCTGCAGCACCCAGCTTGAGAACCACTGCTCTATATTAAGGATAAACGAAGATAAGACCAAGCTAACAGAATAGGATAACAAACAATAGACGACCGGCTAGTGGTAGGGGAATTTGAGGAAGTAAATTTGTATACTCAAAGACATTACTCACGAACAGAATGGAAGAAGGAAAAGACATGAGAATCCTGAAGGCCAACAAAAGTGCAGAAGCTTTAAATAACCTAATAAAAGCAAAACAGTTATCTAGGAGCACCAAACTACGTTTGTATAAAACAATACTAAGACCTACAGCGATCTATGGGTGTGAGACCTGGGTACTGAACTAAGAAGATGGGAAGAAAGATAATTAGAAGAATAGTGGGACTGATGAGGAATATAATAGAAAAACGACGAGGAGGTATATACAATTTTTAAAGAAGCAACCATAGACAAAGTAATAAATTCCAGAAGAATACAATGGCTAGGACATGTTGAGTGAAGAGAGGACAGCATAATAATAAAAAAGATAACGTGGAAAGAATCTACATACAAGAAAAAAAGAGGAAGACCCAGAAAAAGATGGGGAGAAACTGTGAAGCCAGAACTAAGAGAGAAAAACATAATGAATTGGAGGAGGAAAGTGAAAGAGAGAAGAGTGTGGAAGAATATTACTAAGCTCTGTGCCTAAACGACCTGCAAAATAGCTTTTATATACATACTTCTTCTATCATGTCTTTGGAGTCTGCTACTATAGGGATATATCTGCTTGTATAGTCTTTATTACGCTAATATTACCAGTAGTTCTTCGGCCTTTTGAAGTTTCTCCCACCTTTTGCTACGTACTTAAGGAAATTTAGGCACTCTGTGTGATCAACTTTTTTTTTAAAACACGGCTGATTTTAAAATAACAAAAACAAATGAAGATAGGTAACATTTATTGACACTTTTCAAATCAACCCAAAAAAGTGCTTCAGTAATGTCGTCAAATATGAGTGTGATTTTAAATAAGCAAGTTATAAGCAAAAAATAAAATCCTGATATGTTTATTTTTTTATCAATAGCGCAAAACTATTAATTTTTTTCATGATTTTTTCAAAGAATAGTTGCTCTTAAATCATAGATAATTTTGATCCATTTAACCAATTTTGTATCTCTTACCGTTTACGTGATCCTAATGCAGTTTAACCTGTATCTGAAAAGACACATAAAAATTATATTTTTTACTAGAATCGTATTATTTAGGTGCTGAACATTCGAGTTATGCAAAAATTTGCGGAAGCATAGAGCATACCTTGTGGGACACCCTGTATTAATTTCTGAACTATAATAGTAACGTTAAAATTTCATATCACTTGCCATTAAATCATCTAAAATCAAGGCCATCTTTATCGCCACTCGCACTCCATATATCTTTTAATCAGTGAACTGTAAAGTACATATATTTTATGCACAGTTTTTGTAAATATTATTGATTTTTATCTAACGGAGTGTAAAAGTACGGAAGTCAAGCACTAAAGTTTGGAAGTTTGGTTTGTTAAATATTACATGCATAAGTCAAGCTTCTACTACATTCATAAGAGTTATAAATTATGCATTACAAATTACAACTATAGTAAAGACAGAAAAGGAAATATTCTGTATTACAAACCATAGTGGAAAATAGAAGAGCATACATTTTATTTACTCGTATAGGAAGCAAGAAAAAAAAAATTTAAAGGCAATAAATACATTACCATTACTCTTATCATTATTATTGTTATTCATATTTTTATTATTATAATGCGACGCTAAAAGTAAGCGGATGACCTGACTATAAATCACACTTCCAATTACGTGTTTTCTTTCTAATTATCCCACAAAATCAATGGAAAACACCCAAACATTTCGGCCAAGTTTGATAACTCTAGCTTAAACGGCTAGGACGTAATCGATTTTTTGATTTTTTTTTTCTTGCAACTTTGGAGGTCTCTAACTTTGAAAGGAAGCATTTTCGGATAACAAAATATTTGACAAATGGTCATCATTTTCACTCAGGAATATGCACCTACTTTTTGGCGGTGTATAATAGGGACACCCTGTATAACTATACCAGAAAAGGTTTAAGGATGGCTTGCTGGACCAGAAAACCTTTGTGGTCAGCGATTTTTGTTACCTACATTTATATTTAAATAAAAAAAAAAATATTTTGGTATGATACAAATTTATTCGCACAAAAAAAAATTAAAAACTGGTTAAAATGTTATTATTTTGTTGTGGATTTTTTTTTATATTACTTAAGGGCCATTTAGAAACGTTAATTTAAAAAAACAATTGGTGGCCAGAAAAACCTACTTTTTTTTAACATGGTGGCGCTTAACGTGTTAATAGAGTTTACGGAAAAAGTTTGTTTGGATCAGCATAAATAAAATTATGCTTATATTAAATAAAAACAGTAATTTTATAAAAACCACGTATGTGACCTAATATTTTTATTTTATTTCGTTAAATCGTTTTATATGTAAGAACATTGATTTTATCATCCATGTTATATACTAAAGAAACATTGATTTTATAATACAATAATTGCACGACAAAAGTATTTTTAAATTTCAAATCTCTTGTTTTGAATTATACAAACATATGGTGCTATATCTTGTAAATGCTTGTCTTTTGGTACACCGCTATACTTAGCTCTGGTCGATATTCTGGTCATTTATCATTATAATGGGAATATATAAATATTAAATTTCTCATAAAATTAATGCAATCTTCCATAATTGTTTCAGAGTAAATTGTCTTGGTGGCGCTGTTCGGTTAATACTTCTTCAGACAAAGAATTTCAATTATTTATGCAACGTTTTTGTTCGTGTAAAAGTTTTTATCGAATCAGCCAAGTTTGATGGGGTGTATGGATATTTTAAGTTAATTTGTCCTAAGTCCCGAAGCTGGAATATTAAAAATGATTTAAAGTGCGTCTAATATATGCAGATTGATCTGTATTATTTATAATCTAACGAACGGTTTGAAACTTAATTAATACACTGGTGTGGCTGCCAAATGACTTTAGCAATACATTCAGTGTGTGTGTTTAAATATTTGGGTGAATAAAAAGTTGAGATTGCCACTGCATGTATTCTAAAAACCTCAATTTTGTAAATGACGGAAGTAACGTCGATCAAAATGATGTAAATAAACATTTATAAAAGTGTTACCGACATACCTTATCTTAAATATATTTTTTTAATTTCATAAAAGTTTAGACAATAAACCTAGCTTGAATTTTTATCTAAACCAAATATTCTTATGTATTACTGTTTTTTTATTTGTTTTTTTTATCATAGTTAAAATGTAAAATCTTGTTTATTATTTATAATTAAAGAAATTAACCGAATGCATTGGCTTTGTAATATTTATTTTAAGACTCTCTGAATAAATCATTACAAAAATTATTATAACGTTTAGAACATTTAAACCAAGAATGAAAAACGTAAAGTACCCACAACGTTATGAGAACGATTCAACTATAATTTCTAATACAATAACGTAACGATACTTTAATAACGTTATATAACGTAACAATAACGAATTAAGTTTCATAAAAGGTTATTTTGTAATGTTATTTTTTATTAATGCAATTTCAACTTCTTTTTAGCAAAAGTTATATCTACTTTGTTTGTATTTCAAATACGAAAATTAAAACAAAATGTCTAAAGGTAATTCTGTACTATTTATTCAAATGTACGCTTAAAGATCCTAATTATATGTAATTTCAGAGTTAAAATTATATTTATTTTTATAATGATATACAGGGTGCTCCAAATAGAAGGGCGGCCACTATTGGGATCTCGTAAAGTGTAAGAACTACAAAGAAGTTTAAATTAGACAAATTTTTCCTCTTTCTGAGGCCTATTCAGTGATGCTTTAATGTTTGAAAAAAGTGTCATGACACACTAGTCAGGGGTGGCCAAGCTCCTTGATAGTCCGAGCCATTTCTCAAAATTTGAAATTTTTCGCGAGCCGCAATTAAATACGTATTTAAAAGGTATGCAAAAAAGGTATAAAGAAATTTTTTTTTACAGAAATTATATTTATTGAAAACATATAAATAAAAGTGCAAAATATGTGTATTGAATTTAAATATTAAAAATTAAACACATTCATTTTACTTCTCTTGATAATTCTTTAAAATTTGGTGAATAATTGGTGACAGCATTTCTCAGTAATTCTTTGAGATGCTGGTTAGTTAATACTGATCGGTCAAAATCGGTCTGGAGTCGGTCGATTACGGACGATTACGCCACTGTTCATGTTCGTTCGCGCAGTTTTCGATGAGTCATATCATTCTTAACTTGGACGGAAATGAAATTTGTTACAACGTTGCACTTAGTCTTTCATATTTGTTGTCAGTAATTTAAAAGACATTTTGAAACACATACGGAACGATAATAATTTTTTAAAATATAATAGCACACAAATGAAAAGGGAACTCGGGTACATTTATCGAGAGCCACAAATAATCCTTCAAAGAGCCGCATGTGGCTCGCGAGCCGCAGGTTGGCCACCCCTGCACTAGATAGTAAACGAAACTCAAAATTAGCAATTTTTAAAGTCGGTTATACTTAATTCTTGATAGTACAAAAACATTTTTTGTAAAAAGTTTTACATTTATTACCCACTGTAAAATGAGAACATTCTTTGTTTCAATATTGTTTAAATTCTTAGTTAAATTAAAAACTTGCATTTTTTTAAATGGAAACCATAGTTGACTATGACCTCATGAAAACGTGTTTTTTTTTAAATATTAATAGGTTAAATGTATTTTGATGTTTAGGCTCAATACAAATAAAATTTATTAAAAATTCTCTATGAAGCTATTGAGTGCCATGAATTTAACCCTTTGAGTTCCAAAATAAGTTTTATTAATAAAAGGAAAAAAATTATTCACTTTATTAACTGAAAATGTGATAAAATGTTATTTTGTTTTAGAAATAAAATTTTGTGGTTTACCAGATAACTACTGGGACAGAAAAACACTTTAACTTTTCGTGGTGTTTAATAATTTAATAGTAAAAAAATGTACAACTTTTTTCCCAAAAATATTTTTGTACCATCAAGTAAATATAACCGATTTATCAACGATTTTAAAAAACGCCCAGTTTGATTTTTCTTTATTATCTAGCGTGTCGAAACTTTTTCCAAACAATAAAGCATAAATGAATAAGTGTCAGAAAGGGGAACAATTTGTCTAATTTAAACTTCTCTGTAGCCTTTATCGTTTACGAGATTCCAATAGTGGCCCTTCTATGTGGACTAGTCCGTATTATATCCTTATTCAGATAACGTTATAAAACATAACGATTAATTTTTTTTAAATGTTATTTATAACGTTATGTTTCGAAAACAAATAATAAATAATATTATACAACAAGGTACCGATTTAAAACGCTATTTCATCCTTGAGTTAAACACACTAACATACGAACGGCATTGCTAAAATATAGTTTTCTTTAAAGTACGGATGGCGAAAGTAAAAATCAATATTAAAATTTGCAACTGCAAACATATTTTGACAAATTGCGTATCAAATTAAAATATTTGGAAGTATTTGTCAGTTTATCGTACTGTCGTTTAAAGTTTCTTACATAAGTTAAAATTACTTCAAAACCCAGATAGTAAGCTGAAAACTTTCTTGAAAATTTGCAAGAGTCAGCATAATTCTCCCATAATTCATCACGTTTATGCTTAAAACTTGCATACTTGTTTAGAACTTGCGTTGCAATCTTGAGTGGTGAACGCAGATAACTATAGCCAAGTCACGACCTACCGCTTACAATGTGACATCTTTGAAACTACCCAAATTGTCCGTGGGCTAAACAAGCTGCCAGCTTGAAACCCGAAGATTAATTCACTGTTCTATTAATGAGACTACTCAATTAATTCTGAAAGCTTGTTAAATACAATATGTTTCAGTGACATTGATTCTGTAATACGGAAGAGGCTGAATGTAGACTGATTAGATCTTTCATTACGGGATGTAATCGCCTATAGTTTCTGAAATTCTGTTATTGCAAGAATGAGCATCCTCCATTCTATCAGTCTTAACTATACACCTACACAATTTTATCAGTTTTATACAGATGAAAATATAAAAATAAAACATTAAATTACAAATTGTTCAAATATCTACATTAAAAATTGTTAAGTAAAGATGATAAACTGACTTAAATCGACTAAAGCTTTACTTAACTACCTAACATGATAGCAGATTGATTGTCGTACAAAAAAGTCAAGTTAAAACGGTTAATAAAAGCAATAAAATAGTATATTTAATAACAAGAGTTGTAAGAAGCATAGTACGCACGAGTGGAAAATTTGCGCACGGAGACGCGAAGCGGCGAGGGTAATTGCTTTGCAACTCGTGTTATGTAGCATACTTTTTCTACGATCACATAATATATGCAATTTTAACGGTTTTTGGCTAATGCACACATGTAATACGTTGTCTTGTCAATTTTGACGTAAGTCAACTTTGATATTTTTAAACAAGTGTAGTTTTGCTTACCGTGCGTAAGGACTCACTTGCTATGCATGCAGGAAGTGTTTGACGTTAGTCTACTTTGATCATTTCTAAAAAAAACTGTGCTGTTTGCTTACTGTGCGTTATGCCGAATTTACATTGGTATACTAGCAAATGCAAGTAAGGGAATTTAGCTACTTGCCGCGTGTAGGCAGTTTCGTTTAGTACTTGCGCAAGTAAACAATTTAGTGACTTTTTGAGTAAAGTAAATAGAAATTATTATTATTTACTTGATGACTATCTTCCAGTTTTTGCCAATTACTAAACAATTTCACTGAATTGGGTGTAGACCACGTATACAGTGTGTCCAAAAACAAAGGAATATCCTATATATCTCAGTAAATATCCACTTTAGGAAATAATGTTTTAAATAAAAGTTGTTTGGTACTTAGTTTTTCACCATGACAATTATTTTTTTTCGAATAACAAAAGCGCAATGAAAAACAATTGAATTTTTTTAAAAGGCAAGATACCCCTATATTATACTCATTTGATAGAGATTTTTTTTCTCTTTTCAATGATTGGGTAACCTTAAAAATTAAGTTTATGCTAAGAGGCTGGAGAATATCGAAAATTTAAAAGATCTTATTAGAGAAAATACACCTGAAGTGGTTGGGAATGTTATAAACGGGTTTAAAAACCGAGTTTATTTTTGCCAAGCTGTAAATGGTTCACAGTTTGAACACTTATTGTAGATTTCGTTAAAAAAGTTTAGTTCTTATGATGTTTTTGTTAGAAATAAATACTAATCAATTAAAATAATTTTTGCATTTTTCTCAAAAAGTTGCTTAAGTAAGGGTACTCAAGTTTTGCATCATTGAAAAAAAAAATTATCGATTGAGTATAATATAGGGGTATCTTGTCATTTAAAAAATGCAATTGTTTTTCGTTGCGCTTTTGTGATTCAAAAAAAATATATATTAATTTTGTCTTATGGTAAAAAACTAAGTACCAAACAACTTTTAATCAAAATATTTTTCCCTAAAGTGTATATTTACTAAGATATAATAGCATATTCCATACCTTTTGGAGACACTATATTGTGTAAACACTCACTAAACCAAAATTTTGACAAGGTTTGTTACTTGATTAGTGACTTGCTTTAGCTACTTGATTAAGTAACTTGCATTAGCTACTATACTAATGTAAATTCGGCATAAGGACCAACTTACTCTGCATGCAGGCTGTACAGTAAGAATCATTTACATTAGTGCTCGTAGAGAAAATATATTATAACTCATGACAAACAAAATTTTTCTGTATCAAAATATTTTAACTGTGATTGTCTTCAAACATTTTAGAGTCAAAATATTTAGTGTTTAGCACATTATTAAGAATATTAAAAGTAAATGGTTTTCAAATTAAAAATATATATATATATATTGCATCATTTCAAAAATATAAAGCCCAATCACACAGTCATAACTAGGTAACTGGTAGAGAAAACCTTAAAATCAGCATAATTACAATATACTGTCTAAATTTTTTGTACCAATTTAAACTTAGTTAAAAAAAATTACAAAATTCAACTACTTTCTGGTTATACTAATTACGTTTGCGGTAACAATATTCACATTTATGAGTACATGCTGTGTATAGACTTATCAAAAGTACATTTCAGTTTATTTAAGGTAAATCGCTTTTCACCACGCCAAAGCACAGCTATTTACGATCAATTTAATTTTTTTAATGTGGCTGTTTTGATATGATAATTTACTAAAACACGCGTAATGTATGCGTTCCCATGGTGATCATTAGTAAGTAACATTAATTATTAATAAGTTTTAAATTGCGCGGGTTTATTTGCATGATTTATTATGAAAAATCGGAGAAAAAAGTTTGCTAAAGCCTGCAAAGCGAACCTGTATATAATTGTATTACGCCTACATGTGTGTTGGTTAAAAGCAATACTATCCTTTGAGTAATAGCAATATTTAATTGTGTGAGAACATAATTTGCCATAAACAGTTAAAGCCTTGTAAAAGGAGTAAAAAGGACCTGCGTATAAATTCCTTTCAACTACTTAAATTGCGTTGGCTCCTTTAGTAAAATTAGTCATGCATAAAAAGTTTGTTAATAATTGGATTTGTGTTTTCAAATAACGCGCTAGGAACACAGCTGATGATCACCAGTACCAACAGTTCCAACACGTGCGGTGTGCGGTTGCTAGGTGTGAAAATTCGTCCAGTGATAAGTGCCGCTAAAACAGAAGATTGATTACCCATGTTGTAAGTAGTGTCTGTATTTCTTATTTTTATATGTTTTTTAATATGTGTCATGTTTTAATTATTGTGCTTGGTATTCAACTTCAGTTTGTGGAAGGATAATTATTGTATATTGTCTGACATTGCCAATAAAATTTTACTAACCATTGAACATCAAAAAATGAACAAAATGCAAGAACAGTAGAAAAATAAGTTTAGGATGTTTTATTCACACATATATAAATTAGGAAAATCGCGTTCTCATCATTTGTCTTATGCATTTTGAACGTGGTAAACGGTTATAAGCATTTTTTAAAAATACGTTTCGATTTAGGTACAACTTAAAACATCTGGTTACCAATGGCGGACTGGCCAGTGTCAGCTTGCCCGATGGCAAGTGGGTCCCTAATGAAGTGCCCCCTTAAACATTACACAATATCTAAAAAAAAAATTGATGACCTTTTGGTAAACTTTAGATCGTGGACAACGTCATAGCGTCTTGGTCCTGGTAAATCATGTGTACCTCGGGGATATCAATGACAATTATAAGTGCTAGGTCCACAATCTCAAAGCACCAAATGAGAATGCGCTTAAAGGTTGGTGGAAGCAGGGATGGAAAATGTGCAGAAAAATAAACGACTCCTAAATTGTTTTTTTTTACCGACTTCGACTCACGACTAGTTTCATTAATGCACTATATTAGGCAATATTAAGGAAAATCGGTTTAAACCGGTTTTGAATATTTTCATGTCTATTCTTACCAAAATAAAAACCAAAATGTTCCCGTTTTGGTATTTTCGGTTATTGCCTTTATTTTGTTTTCGTTTTCGTTCTGTTCTCATCCTTGATAGGTAGCTACTGCATCAAAGAGTCGGGAGTCGACAGTTTTAGGTCTTCCGACTCCTCAAAAAGCCTCGACTCCTGACTCCTGACTTCGGCTCCCCAACCCTGGATGTAAGCCGTTTTTTTAATGAAATTATTTTAATACCTTCGTTTTCGTTACACATGAAAAAAAAATTACCAACGGTGGGGTTAAAGCTTTTTTTTAAAGGAAATAAACGGTATTTGTGATTCTAGCACCCATATTTGACACAGAAATATCCAAAGTACACTTGACCTAATGCAGGGATGGCAAATAGGATTTGATCAGTGTGCCAAAATCAGATAAAATTTAATACATATTTTTCCCCGTGCCAGTATTTAACCTAACCTAACCTAACCTACCTACCAGAAACAACCGTCAGTTATTTCGTTCAGTATTGCCAACGTGATGATTTTATGTGTCACTAAATACATATGCAATCAAAAGTTAGTATTTTATAGTAGTAATGATCATCAAATTATTGTATCGATATAAGAAGAGTTGTTATTTTCTGGTATTTTTAATTTTTTGATATTTAAATAACATGTAGTTGTACATAATAAGCATACTAATTAAAAATAAATAAAACATTTCGAAAAAGTTTTAAAAACAAATTTATTCATAGAATTCTTTAGGGTGCCGTCGAAAATCTCTCGCGTGCCAAGTTTGACCTATTTGCCATCCCTGACCTAATGCAACGCCATGACGGTGTTCACGATCTGAAGATTACCGACCTTATAGTAACTCAAAAATATATTAGAATTTCCAGTATTATATTATACCTTTTGCCTCCTGGAAACCAATACTTTTAGACCTAGTCCGCCAGTGCTGGTCACTTTACCATTAGCCGTTCGCCTTTACTTTTGTTTCATGACTTCGTCAATCCACAGATCGTTGATAATGACGACGTGATTTACAATCTCAATAATTCTATCTGATAGATATTTAAATAAGCTGGGATATATTTTAAATGTAAGATAAATTAGTGCCCAACTCTGTTTTTAGCCTTTATGACGATTTTGTTGTAACTAAAAAATTTAACACCGCACAATGTTTATAATATTTAAATGTAAACATACATTTGTTGGTCATAACTTATAACTATTTTATGTTATGGTTTATTGATGTCCAGAAATGCGATATCATGAATACTGTTACTGACCTTTACCTGTATTTAGATTCAATTTATTAACGTATTCTACGTTCTGCAAAAAAATATTTTGTGTACACTATCCGGTTTAAATAGTGGGCGTTTTGAACATAGATAATTATTTTACATCAAAGTGCATGCACATTTCATAGCAGAAGCGAATGAAAGAGAAACATTTTCACTAATTAAACGAAAAATGTAATAAAGTATTTATAGCTTTCACTTCAGCTCACTTTGATGTGTTATACCGTGATAATACCGATACCAGTTTTTAGCCGTTTGTTTGTTACAAAATTTGTCATTAATAAAATGTCCAAAGGGTCATAAATTTCGTTATTAAAGTGTTGATGCCTCGTGGTCCATTGGAAGATTGGAACAATACACAAAGAGGTACATTAACATTGACACGTTTTTCTATGTAATTTTTGTTTGTTTGCCGATGAGCCACTTTCAATTTTATTTATTAATTGATCATTAGATTAATATTTGTTCAGTAAAATAATGAGCGGTTTATAAAATTGGGCATAATTAAAATGGTTTAATCAAATAATTTAAAAACCATATTAAAAAAGCTAATATGGTTTTGGCATGTGTCTATTTAGTTGTTTTTATTGAACTTTTTTAACTCAAGCAATTCTTAAAATGTAACCAAGCGTGAACAACGCACGAGAAAATCTATTATAAATTCTTTTTTCCTTTTTTTTCAACAACAAAACAATCTTCATTCATCAGAAAATAGTTTTGGTGCATTTTTTCAGTAAACAAACTGCACTAACGTCAGTTTCCTTGTTAAAATAAGAAATAAACAAATCTCGTGCAAGAAACAGACTTCCTAAATGAAAATTTAAGTTGCAATAAAAACAGTCAATTTCACATGCGCAGGTAAACGTCAAAACGGGAAACTAAGTAACAGAGAGTCCGTGTTGTTTATGCTTTAATTTTCAAACAATAAATCTCCTTAGTGGGGGGGTTATGGGTTTTTTTTTTCAATGTCATTTGCTCTCGTTTTATTTTTAATTAAACTTCACAATTTCGTGCTGTTTTTCATGCTTTATCTAAACACGATCTTAGTATTGGATTTAATATTTATATCGGGCAGAAAATAACAATGTTGTGAATACATTACACCTAAAACCAATTGTCACAAGCGAAATAAAATCACGCTTTTACAAAATATCGTGTAGTCTTTACAAACATTGGCAAACACAATTTTTTTGAGCTGCTAGGTACACTAAAATTGATAAAATATCGTTACATAAAGTTTTAAAATTATTTAAATAAACTTCTCGAATCAGCAAGAAATGCTGTAATATTTTATACCTATTTAAATAATAAATAAAAAATTTAAATTATTGTAGGTTTATATCCAGTGCACCAGTGGTACAATTTTATTGAAATAAGCACGAAAAACTGTTTTGAAAGACATTGAAGCAAATGTCGAAAACAGTGTCATAAATTTATTTGCAGATGATAATATTATTTTTATTTGTGGCAATTTAGCGTTGCTACGGTAAACAAATTAAACACTGATGTACGTAGAGTCGCAGCGTGGTTAAACTGAAAATAAATGCCAACAAAACAAACTTGGTGATAAAAAATAAGAAGGTGCTTAATCAGCAACTTATAGAATTGGATGGTGTAGTTTTAAATAGGGTTGAAATTAAATATTTAGGTATAAAAATAGACGATAAGCTTGATTTTAAAAGTAATACTGATCATACAGTTAAAAAGGTATCTAAAAAATAGGTTTTCTTGAAAGATTAAACAATAAAATGCCAGTCCTTACTTAAATATTAATGTACAAAAGTATCACAGCATCCCATTTTGAATACTGCTTTAGTATTTTATTTCTGGCAAATACTAATGATTTAGACCGGCTTCAAAAATTGCAAACGGGGTTATGGGTATTATTTTAACACTGTTTCAGGTATACCAAAATGAATCATGCTAGATACTCTACCTACAGTATTAAAGAACGGATATTTTTTTTGCGATTATTTTCATTTTCAAGATTATAAATAACCTGCTTTCAAATTTTTTGTTAAAATATATACCTAACTCAAAACTCTGATATTTATAATTATCCAACTAGGAATTATTGTGGAGACTTTAAATTGCCATTCAGGACACGAAATTATACTCAAAATTCTCCATTTTAAAAAGGACTGAAATTTTATAACGATCTAACAAGCGAACTTAAAAATGAAATTAATATTGTAAGGTTTAGACGTAAGCTCAGTAGTTAAATAAAGGGAAAGTCTAAAATGTAAACAAAATTAGCAAATCGCTAAATAAATAATATTATTAGTATCTATTATTATTAACTAAGAGATTCAATTTGTGACGTTGTAGAGAGTTATGAATTTATTCTAATTTTATTCAAAATTTCTTTAAACTTTATCTGAAATGAAGTTACATATGTATTTGCACGATAGAAGACGTGTCTATACGCCAGCGTGTGCAAATTAAGTTTCGCCAAGGAAGGATAACAAAATGCTAGGCACCTTTCGCAGAATATGCAATTTTAGAAAATAGTTTTATTTGCGAGTGTCTGCGTCGTTATTCTGAATATTATCATTTAATAAAATATTTTGTATGATAGTTCTGCTAATTCAGTTTATTTCTTCGTAAATTTCTTTAATTAAGCATGCTATATTTCAGGGGTGGCCAACCTGCGGCTCGCGAGCCACATGCGGCTCTTTGAAGGATTATTTGTGGCTCTCGATAAATGTACCCGAGTTCCCTTTTCATTTTTGTGCTATTATATTTTATATTTTAAAAAATTATTATCGTTCCGCATGTGTTTCAAAATATCTTTTAAATTACTGAAAAAACAAATATTTTTTTTTAATACCTTTTTTGCATACGTTTTATACAGGGTGTCCCCATTATACACCGCCAAAAAGTAGGTGCATATTCCTGAGTGAAAATGATGACCATTTGTCAAACATTTTGTTATCCGAAAATGCTTCCTTTCAAAGTTAAGACCTCCAAAGTTGCAAGAAAAAAAAATCAAAAAATCGATTACGTCCTAGCTGTTTAAGCTAGTGCTATCAAACTTGGCCGAAATGTTTGGGTGTTTTACCATTGACTTTGTGGGATAATTAGAAAGAAAACACGTAATTGGAAGTATGATTTATAGTCAGGTCATCCGCTTACCATCTTCAGTTTTTTTTTCTCTGGGATAAAATTGAAAATGTCATTCGTCCATAAGAAACTACGACTTAAGAGGAAAAAATTCGTCTCTCTTTGTTTTTTGCTGTAAACGTAGCCGTTTTCGAGAAAATTTGCTTTAAAGATGCATCGACAAACTATGTTTATAAACCTCAAATATTTTTTTTACTAAACTTAGTTGGCTAATGTCATGCTTGACTAAAGGCTTGTTCATAACCTAACCTTTTTTTAAAAATGTCAGACACAAACTTGTATACTCTAAACGAATTAGCCGACATTCACTTAGTTTATTATGAACAAGCCTTAAGTCAAGCATGACATTAGCCAACTAAGTTTAGTAAAAAAAATATTTGAGGTGTATAAACAGAGTTTGTCGATGCATCTTTAGCGCTAATTTTCTAGAAAACGGCTACGTTTACAGCAAAAAACAAAGAGAGACGAATTTTTTCCTCTTAAGTCGTAGTTTCTTATGGACGAATGACATTTTCAATTTTATTCCAGAGAAAAAAATTCTGAAGATGGTAAGAGGATGACCTGACTATAAATCATACTTCCAATTACGTGTTTTCTTTCTAAGTATCTAACAAAGTCAATGGGAAACACCCAAACATTTCGGCCAAGTTTGATAGCTCTAGCTTAAACGGCTAGGACGTAATCGATTTTTTGATTTTTTTTTCTTGCAACTTTGGAGGTCTCTAACTTTGAAAGGAAGCATTTTTGGATAACAAAATATTTGACAAATGGTAATCATTTTCACTCAGGAATATGCACCTACTTTTTGACGGTGTATAATGGGGACACCCTGTATACGTATTTAATTGCGGCTCGCGAAAAATTTCAAATTTTGAAAAATGGCTCGGACTATCAAGGAGCTTGGCCACCCCTGCTATATTTAATCAAAGTAATAGATTATTACTTAAACTTTTGTATTAGTTCGGCAATGAAACAGAGTAGAGTGCGAGAAGGATTATTAAACGCCATCAAGAGTTTATATAAGAATAGTAGAAATTATGTGCGAACCCATAAAAGCAGTTGCCAGAAATTTACAACAACAGTGGGCAAAGACATTAAGTCCATTGCTCTTTATAATTTTTATGGATAAAATCATTAAAGAATGTAAGCAAAACACAAAGAAAGCCTACAGGGGTTGGAATAAACTAAAACCAATATCCTTAACAGAATTGGCCTTTGCATATGATGTGGTGCTATTAGCTAAAAGCGAAAAGGACTTGCAATTCAATCTAGGCGTATGGGCAGATAAATTTAGTAGATATAATGTGAATATTAATATAACAAAGACATAGGTTATGGTTATAGCGAAAAATCATGAACCAGTTACAATTATGCTAGACCAAAAAAAGATAGAGCAGGTAGCAAATTTTAAATACTTAGGGACAATAATTGCAGAAAATAGTAAATTGTAAGAAAATCTGAATAACAGAATAGCGGCAGCGACGAAATTTTACTACGCCTTTAATAAATGTTTGATAAGTAAGAAGGGAATATCAAAAACAAAGGAAGACGCGAGTTTTTAATGCAGTGTACGTACCCATTCTCACGTACAATTCAGAAACTTGGACACTAACTCAAAATCAAAAACAAAGAATACAGGTACAGGAAATGAGATTTCTGAGAAGAATAGAGGGATGTAGACTGATCGATAAAATCAGTAACGAAAAAATTCGCAATAACCTAGGAAAAAGATGAAGACGAATCAATTAGGATGGCTTGGACATTTACTACGCATGCCAGAAAGTAGGTACGCGAAAATAGGATGGAAAATGCAGATAGAGGGAAAAAGAAATAGAGGAAGACCAAGAATAAAATGGTAAATAGAAGTGAGGCAGAGACTAGAAGAAAAATGAGTCAGCTGGAGAGATGTGCCACAATTAGCTAACGATAGGCAGGAATGGAGAAACATTATACAGAAATAGAAAAGCATACCTCGACACCGAAAGGTACAAGAGGAACTGGTTAAGAAGAAGAAGAATGATTAAATGGACCACATCTTTGATACTTACTTTAATGTGGTATCGCCCATGCGTTGAGTAAACAGGCTATAGACCAGTGGCGTATCCTGGTCTCTGATACAAGGTGTGCTACAATTTGAGAAATTAATGATTTATTTATTGTTTAATTAATGTTTCTAGAACGACTTTTTTCAGTACCTATATCCTACATGTTCATTTTAATGTAGTAATTGTAATAATAACAACAATTAAAAAAATAATGAAAATAATAATGCTTTTATTAATATTAATATAATTGTATAATTGTAAATTGTAACAAATTTTAAAAACTGTCTGATTTGCAGCTCGACAGTCTAGGCCTAGGCTCTAGGGCTATAAATGTACTTACGGTGCGATTCTACTAGCGCACCAGGTCGAGCGATAATCACGCGCGTCCCCACCAACTCGCCACTATCCTCTCTCCAACCTCACGCTTCAAATGAAGCATAAGATGTGTGCGATTTTTGTATAGCGCCGCCGAACAGATAGATGTATGGCTAGCAAACGCAAACACAGCTCCGCGCTCATTACTCGCTTATTTCAACAATGAAACTTTACTTTTTTAGACAATATTGCCAACTTTTTCTTTAAAATTTCCAGAAAAATTGGAAAATAATCTTTTAATTTAATAAACATACTCTCAATTAAAAATAAATTTTAGGGGTTTCACTAGGGTGTACGCCACTGCTATAGACAATTAGTGAACAAGCATTAATATTTAGTTTCATTCATTTAAATATCAACATTATTTGACGAGAATACCAATTTTGTGCATAAACAAATTTAATAAAATAAAGTATTAGACAATTTAAAATCCAATTTACAAAAGAAACCATACTGCAATAGCTCAATAAACGGTTTTAGAATCAAATCTGTTTCGAAAGAAGCTTTATTAAAGAAATAAAAACTGCCCTTAATATTCTCCATCCAAGATAAATGATATTTAGCGTTGATATTTATGCACATTAAACATTAAAAGCTTTATGAGAAACGATTGAATATGACTTTCAACGACAATAAACTTGTTGGAACCGATATTAAATTTGGAGTACTCCCTTATGTTTCATTTTTAATAAATAAAATCGTTTTAATAAAGTTTGTTACCGATTTAATTGGAATTTTGGAATGTTATAAAGGGTTTAATGTTAATTGAAAATTATGTGGAATGCGAAAATGGCCTGCATCATGTATCGGAATTCTATTGAACAGAATTGTTAATGTGAAATTTAATATTGTATGTTATTGCAGTTCTTTCGTTTCATGTTTAATGGAATATGTTTAAGTTACGTGTCGTATAAAATATTTATGATTGTAGGAACGTAAAAGGAAGTAAGTATAACGCAGTGTTCGTAGATTTAAAAAAAAAAAATCTAGAGAGGAGTTCGGTTCGAAATTTATCCAGCCGCAGATCTACCGAGGTTCTTGCAATTGACACGCAGCTCACACTCGCACACTTGGATATTCCTCACGACTCCGCTTTCTTCCCTCTTGCTTAATCGCTTCAGTGAGCTTCTAATTCACCCGTCCGACCCCATCATCAGAACCGGTAAACTTTACCGGTTGAATTTGAATGTGCGCGATTAGCGCAAGTTATCAACTGCAATCGTTGGAAGTTCCAATGACCTTAACTTAAATTTTATGCTATAAGTACATGCCATTAGAATTTACAACGCAGCATTCGCACCTAATTATTGTACGAAACAAGTTTGCAAGTACAAAAGTTTGCCGATTAGTTTTAACAACTGTTTTTAAATGACGCTCAGAAGCGCTCAAATCGGTGAAAAAATCTTTGGGAAACATTGCAGAACAAACTGAAAGTTGTATAGGGTGGCACAGGGAAACGGGAAATTTTGAAATAACTCTCACAAAGGTAAGAAAAATGAATTTAAAAGTTTTGTTGTTGAAAACAAAAAGTAAATTACGTGCCATTAAGTGTTCTAACAAAAAAAAAACAATTTCTAAAATCAATGTCCATTCAAACGTATGCATTCCTGGAAGCGAACGTCAATTGCACGAACGACCATTACATAGCCAAAAGGTTACAGTTTGGTGTGCCGTTTCAACACGAGGCGTGATTGGCCCTTACTCTTTGAGGATGAGAGAGGGAATGCGTAGGACAGTAACGTCTGAACGATATGTTGATATGCTCAACACTTTTGTAGCAGAATAACTTCAAAACTTTCCCGATCTTCATAATCCTTGGTTTTAGCAAGATGGAGCCACGGCCCATACGGCCAGAGCGTCAATGGCGGCCGTTCGACAGTTCTTTGGTAACCACGTAATTTCACGTTTTGGCGACATTCATTGGCCTTCAAGATCACCAGATTTGTATGTGTGCGATTTTTTCTTGTGGGGCCACCTCAAAAGCAAAGTGTACACCACACGCCCAACGACAATCCTTGAGTTGAAAACGAGGATTCGAGAAGAAATCGCTGCAATTCCCACGGAAGTGTTTCAAAGTGCCATGCGAAATCTCAGCGTTCGCTTCCAAAAATGCATTCGTTTGAATGGCCATCATCATATGGACATTGTTTTTAGAAATAGTTTTTTTTTTTGTTGGAACATTAATGGCATGTAATTTACTTTTTGTTTTCAACAACAATACTTTTAAATTCATTTTTCTTAGCTTTGTGAGAGTAACTTCAAAATTTCCCATTTCGCTGTGCCACCCTGTAGAAGTGTATTTTCGAGAAATAAGTAAATATCTATAAGGTATCAGTGGTCCATGAAAATGTGTGAACTGCCTAAACAAAAATAATAGCGACAAGTTTCTGATTGTTAGAGCTTAGCGTAGTAATTTATTGCAATTAGGTGCATAATTTAAAAACAAAATCCATTTCTAATTCTGTCACTTACGAAAAGATGTTGCTTTTATGAAACTAATATAAAAAGTAACTAAACGCGTCAATATCTCGTGTTGTGACTTGTGATATTTTTACCAAAAAAACGTTTTGAATCAAATTTCTTTTTTTACTACATAACCTAAAATTATTGTCAATTATACAGAGTGTTTTTTTTTTGCGCACCGATACGTAACTTTGATCCTTTAAATAGAACAGCCTATACAGGTTGTCCCAGATCACATTTCCAGCATGGGGATCTGGCTTATTATAAGAGCTACAGGTTTGTTTAGATTAAATAAATTATTCCTTAGTATGAGGGAAACCACTATCAACTTTTAAATGTTGAAAATTCCTTGTACTTCAGACAGTGGCGTAGCTAGAGTTTGTGCCGCCCGGGACGGTCCCTGAATTTGCCGCCCCTATAACTAAGGGTTGCCAACTTTTTTTAAAAAGCAAACAGAGGTCGACACAAAAAAAATGGGGGGAAACAAAATGCGCCGCAGCCGATTTTTTTTTAAATTTTAGACGTTCAAACGTAATTTACTGCAAAGTTAGATAATGTAGATTATAGAGTACTAAACCATCTTCCAAAATTACAGTTTAATGGCAGAACATATTCTGATTTTTATTTTCTTTAATCAGATCGCCCCCACTCCCACGAAATTATTTTTAATAAGAGTGAAAAATCCCTGTTACAATAGAGTTTAAAACTGCATTTTCATTTTTACCCCATTTGGATAGACTAAAAGTGCCGCCCCAAAAAAAGTGCGTGGACCGACCCCCCTCGCCCCTCTTGCTACGCTACTGACTTTAGATGCTATAGCAAAAAATGTAACTGTAACTATTATCTTAGATTTTTTTATATAATTTTAATTTTTGAGATAATACCCCTAACTTCATTTTTTTATGGTCCATCAAGTTGGTATAATTAGTTCAATCTGCTTTTTTCCTTTTTCTAACGATATATCATATGTTATATCTATTTTTATAAATAACTTAGGAACTCAAGAAAAACCGTATTTTACTGATATTATTCTAAGTTAGCTGTGAAACGTATTAAATGGGCAAGTTGACTTTGCAATAGTCAAATGTGCCTTTTTCTCCTCTTTCTAATTATATGTCACTCGCCATATCTATCTAAATAAATAACTCAGAAAATAAATAAAAACCGCATATTATCAATGTAACTCTAAGGTAGCTATGGAACATGACGCCTAACTTAGAATAATATTGGCAAAATACGTTTAACTTTTATTTTCCGGGTTATTTATATAAACAGATATAACAAGTGATATATCATGTAAAAGAGGAGAAAAAAATCCCATTTAACTATTGCAAAGCCAACTTGCCAGTTTAACAAAATAGATGTAAGTGGCAAGTAAATATCTCATTAATAAAAGCATTTTTAACTGTTTCATAGCCAACTTCGCGGCCTACAAGAAAAAATGAAGTTAGGAGTAATATCTCAAAAATGGTTATTAATAAAAAAACTAATTATAACAGTTACAATATTCACTAAAAAGTACCTTAAGAAAGTATTAATAAAATTGATTTAATAATTAAGGCGGAAAAGTTACAATAGAAAAAATTAAATCAACATTTTCATATTTTTTGCTATAACATCGGAAGTACGAGGAATTTTGTACTTTTAAAAATTGATTGTAGATCCTCTCTCACTTGGAAATAATTCATCTAATTGAAGCAAACTTGCATCTCTTATAATAAGCTGAAAATGTGGTCTAGGACACCCGTATATTAAAAAATATTTAAATTTTATTACATAGATAAGTTGCTTCCTAAAAGTTTTCCTTTAATTTTTTTTAAGTTATCAGAGGACGATATTTTGATGCTTTGCTTTACTTTTTGTACCTACACACTGCATGTCAGTGGCGTAGCGACGGGGGGGGCAATGGGGGTATCGATGCCCCGGGAGCAAGTCTTGGGGGGCGCCGTGAAGACAAAATATTTTTGCGTTTATTTCATGTAGTTAAGGCCAGAAAACTAAAATGTCATTATAATTTTAAAATTTGTTCTCATTTTCTTTACAGTGTATTTGAATAAATAACACAACATTATTTTGCTTGAATCTCACAAACTACAATAAAAATACGGCCGAGGGGGGGGGACTCAAAAAAAGAATATGCCTCGGTCGCTATTTACTCTCGCTACGCCACTGCTGCATATGAATGTCAAATATATTTAGTATTTTACATTTGTTATTTATATAATATCAAATAATATTTTTATGCCTTTTAATGTTACCTTTTTGGCTATTTAATTTAGTTATTATTATGTTTAAAAACAAATAACCAATATTCAAATGGTCTTCTATGCTTTAACATAAGCGTACATGCCTATTCGACAAATTTAGATTTTTTTAATATATTTAATAGATTTGTAAAATTAGTAGGTATATATTAACCAAATATTTAATTTTTTGTTTCATGTTTAACAAAATTACCTAATGCTAAATTTAAATAATGTATTGATTTGTTTAAATGTGTTTGCTTATACATACGTACTAACAGTATTAAACTTCGCTTGTTATCTTTTGAAAACATTTTCATTTTGCAAAACACCTTCGAGATGTATGCAAGTGACGTTTCTTGATGTTATACGTAGCTTTTGGAAAATATTTACATAACTGTAATTTAGACTGCTAGCAAGCGACCTATTTCAATTGTCACAAACAGCAACTTCCTGAAATTAAATATAAGTTTACACAAGGGCTTACAGTACAGCCTTGGAGTAGTTCTAAAATCACATTTAATAAGACAGACGGCGAATCCTTGAACGAAAATCAATTTATTTGTCTTAATAAAATGCATCATTCCCAAGGTGAGGCTGTAACATTAACGTCAAGTATCGCAACAAGATAATTAAGCAAGAATATTTATTGGCGAGGTGTGATTTTCTCCAAGTAGTAGAAGACATTCTTTGTTTGGTTTAAATGGGCCCACACTACACTTATCTAGGGGTGGTTATCTCGGACAATTACTTCGCTATTATCCTTGTAGCGTTATATCGTAGGGATTGAGGCAACATTTCGACAGTGGAGACACAGTCCTGTATCACAGTTAAGTCACAGCCGCCATATTAATTATCCATTTATCTAAATTACCCTAACACGAATGGCACTGTCACGATAAATTATGATTTCGATTTCCGTTTTCCTTTTGGTATTAAAGTAATACGTTTGTTTATTTTCGCTTTTTTTTTAATAGGTTTGTTCCAGCAGCGCATTTTTTACTAATCCACGTACTGTGACATGAATTGCCTTATGCACATGCATCAACTATGGGACTAGTTAATGTTTATCCGCTTCCGAAACGCCTTAACGACATGCCTAACTGTAAATGATAATAATTGTGTAAATAGGGTTCAATAAAATTAATGCATCGCATATTTACATCTTAAGAAAGCAGTGCTAACATGGAACTGGGAGCGATGCATAGCTACCAGGAACCTCGTTAGTTGTGAACAGGGCATGCGTATGAAAATTCAACGATAGTTCTTGTCTTCGTGCATGTACTGATTTGTTCGACCACAAACTAGTGCATGAATTGATCCGATAACTGTTGGAACAGTCGACTAAACTTCCGATGAACTAGCCGATACTCTGCTGGAACGTGACATCGATACTGCTAAAAATCTGAAGGTTCATCGAATCGTACGTAGCCTTGCTCTGGAACAAACCTTATTAAGTTAGGCCAGCGGTCCTAAACTCGTTTCAGTTATTTTACCCCTTGGTTTCACTGCGAGGCGTGTAAAAAAGTATTTAGTGGGTATATTGTTAATTCTTGCTTTCTATCAATACAGGGTGAGTCACGACGGACGCGAGTTTTATGGCGAAACGGTTTAGATTTTCCAATTTCTGTCGCTGTTAGATTATGTAAGTCAATAAGGGCTACATTTTAAAAATATTTTCAAATATACAGGGTGCTCCAAAAAAGAGTGCCATATCAAAGTTATACTTTTTCTTATGGAACACCCTGTATATTTTTGCATTTTTGGATTCCTCTTTGAATTTAATTCAAAAAATGTATGAGGTTCTATGGGTCTAAAGTCAACCGTTCTCGTGAAAATTGCATTTTCATGAAAATACAGTATTTTCAAAAAATTTCAACATTTGAAAACTTTGACAAGTCTGAAGAAATTCGCTTGGAGATAAGATTGACAATAGATTATGTAACACTTTGCACCACCTACATTTTTAAAATATTGTACAGGGCGTTTTTTACGCTTGGTCAAACTTGTGAAACTTTAAACATCGATAACTCATTTTTTTTAAATACAACACCCTATATTTTTTTACACCGTCTTATAGAAAATTTAATTCTCTTTCGAAAATATTAAGGCTGTTTTTCACCTAAAATTGATATTTTCCGAGATATCGCGATTTTATTGTTAATTATTAGGGCAAAGTAATATTTTCAAGTAGGCTATGAAGGTAGACAGCGGTAATTTGAAACAATTGAAAGGAAAAACAAGAAACTTATAATTTTGTCGTTTGCCTACAAATTTTTGACATTTTTTTATAAGAAAGTTGTAGATTTACCATTTTTACGTTTAAATATAGGTTTCTCATCAGAGCCACAATATTTTTCATATAATTGAGTTTGATCGTTTGCCAAGTCCTAAAAACCGATTGATAATGTATTAGGTACGAGAACGGAACGCTGATTTAAAAAAAAGTAATACTGACTTGTTTAATTTTACATTTAAAAGAAAAAAACATGGTTGGTACTGTTTTCGGTAGTGTCGTAGTATCGTATCGTAAACAGACAAAAAATGGTTTATAGGATTTAGTAATTATCTTCTGGTACAATAAATAAATGCATAAATAATTTAAAAAAATCTCTATTTAAACGTAAGTATGGTAAAACTACAACTTTCATATAAGAATATGTCAAAAGTGTGTAGTTAAACGATAAAATGATAAGTTTCCTGTTTTTTCTTTCAATTGTTTCAAATTACCGCTGTCTACCTTCATAGCCTTCTTGAAAATATTACTTTGCCCTAATAATTAACAATAAAATCGCGATATCTTGGAAAATATCAATTTTATGTGAAAAACAGCCTGAATATTTTCGAAAGAGAATTAAATTTTCTGTAAGACGGTGCAAAAAAATATAGGGTGTTGTATTTAAAAAAAATGAGTTATCGATGTTTAAAGTTTCACAAGTTTGACCAAGCGTAAAAAACGCCCTGTACAATATTTTAAAAATATAGGTGGTGCAAAGTGTTACATAATTTATTGTCAATCTTATCTCCAAGCGAATTTCTTCAGACTTGTCAAAGTTTTCAAATGTTGAAATTTTTTGAAAATACTGTATTTTCATGAAAATGCAATTTTCACGAGAACGGTTGACTTTAGACCCATATAACGTCATACATTTTTCGAATTAAATTTAAAGAGGAATCCAAAAATGTAAAAATATACAGGGTGTTCCATAAGAAAAAGTATAACTTTGATATGGCACTCTTTTTTTGGAGCACCCTGTATATTTGAAAATATTTTTAAAATGTAGCCCTTATTGACTTACATAATCTAACAGCGACAGAAATTGGAAAATATAAACCGTTTCGCCATAAAACTCCGACGCGTCCGTCGTGACTCACCCTGTATACAGAACGTTTCAGAAGAAATGGTAATTAGTTTAAGAGCTGGTAATACGAATCATTTTCAGTTAAAAAGTTCATATAAACATGTGTCCGATTTTTAATGGTTAGGAAGAAACAGCTGTTTGAATTTTAATCTTAAAAAGCTTCACAAAATTTTGATTATTGCATTTATTAATTATTTAAATTATAAAACAAACGAATATTTAGCAATAGCTCAAAATTGATGTTAAAAAATCTCACGATTAACTATAATGCACTCTCGAACTTATTTGACTATACTACGTTTAGATGCACAATTTAGACGTCAGGTGACATCATCTAATTCTGACATTAACAGAAAGATCGATCGGTCGAAATGGTCACGTTAATTGGCCACCAAGGTTCCCAGGCCTTACCCCATTAGATTTTTGTCTGTGGGAATCGATAAAAAGCGACATCTACCAAGAAAAAGTTAATACAAGAGACGAATTGGTCCCTCGCATAATGAATACTGCTGCTCTCATAAAAGAACAACGGGACGACGTCAGAAAAACTACACCTAGTATTGTGAAGTAAGTTCGGAGTTGCACTGAAGTTGATGGTGGGATTTTTTAACATCAACTTTGATCTATTTCTAATTATTCGTGTGTTTAATAATAAAGTCTGGCATGAAGGACTAGAAAAGAAGCTAAAGAACATGTTGCCAAAACAATATGCAAAAATAATAAAATCTTACATATCCGATCGAATGTTTCGTGTCAAGCAAGAGAGAGAGTGATTACTAGAACATGAGAAATATGCAGGAGTACCCCAAGGCAGTGTTTGGGACCTATTTTATACTTGCTGTTCACTTGCGACATTCCACAAAGTCAAAACGTCACAATTGCAACTTTTGCTGATGATACAGCCATCTTGGCAATTGCTAATGACAATGTAGAAACAGCTGCTAAACTTCAAAAAGCATGCAACAGAGTAACCGATTGGTCTAAGAGGTGGAGAGTAAGAATCAACAAGAGTAAATAAGCGCATATTGACTTTACTTACAAGCAAAATGAACAATTCCCGATATCAATAAACAGCGCCAAAATCCCACATTGCGATACAGCAAAATACTTGGGAATTAATCTGGATATTCGTCTTCGATGGAAAGAACACATAAAGAAAAAAGAAAAGAACTTGGCCTTAAATATAAAAAAAGTATTTTCTGATTCGAAGAAAGTCACAATGGTCTATGCATAATAAAGATGCTACTATACAAACAAATTCTTAAGTCAGTCTGAACTTATGGGGTTCAGCTCTGGGGATGTGCAGCCAAAAGCAATATAGATAAGATCCAGGTCTTTCAAAATAGAGTGCTTCGAGGTATAGTCGATGCTCCATGGTACTATCGGAATGACCACCTACACAGAGATCTGAAGATTCCAACCGCCAGAGAAGAGATCACAAAGTTCGCAGAAAAGCACGAGGGAAGACTTCACTCCATGGCAACACCGAGGTGCTGCAGCTCCTAGATAATGCTGGTTCGAAAGGAAGGCTCAAGAGGATCAAACCTTTTGAACTAGTGTAGCGTATATCGTGATACAGTGCTAAAGCAGAGCATAGTGAATCTGTGCGTAACACGACAAACTTGTGTTTTATGTTAAAAACTAAGAAACACCTATGGGGACATCTTGGAAAAATACCTAGTCTTTAAGAATTTTAGAATAAAATTGTAGGGTTGTCTCTCTAGACTAGTAACAATATTTCAATGTAGGGGGGGAAAAAAATAAAATAAATGCAATGATGAACCTTCTGTGAGGATTTTTATGGTAAACATTCAAACAGCTGTATCTTCCGAACCATTGAGAATTAGACACATGATTATCTAAACTTTTTAAGTCAAAATGGTCTATACTACTAAGTTCCTAAAATATTCACTATTCCTCCTGAAACACGCTGTATATCTTCTGGGCATTGTATTGGTACGTACCCCCTGTAGAAGCTTAACGTACCCCTTGGGTGTCCATGGACCCCTGGTTCAGAACCCCTGGGTTAGGCTAGTTGTTTCAACCAATGTAAAATTTGATTCACAGCTAAATCAAAATAACGCACAGTCTGTAGAATAAACCCATATAAACCAAAGTTAAACAATCAGATTGCTAATTCTGCAATGTTTTTAAAGAATTTATTCAGTGCTTTTAAGCTACAACTTTTGGTTAAATTGAGGAGGAAAACAATTCGCTGATAATATCAAACGTCCAATTTTAATGATCATCACAAAAATGTTTGGAAAGTCTGGAATTTACTATCTTGACAGAAAATCTAAAAGTAACGACAAAAAAAAACTGTTAGCAGGGAGGTGAAATACATTGCACGACAGTAAACCCACATAGCATACTAGTTAATACTTAATCAAAAAACCATATCGCCGAAAACAATTTTAAGTATTTTTTTTTAATGCTCTTCGGCCGAATTAATACGCAGTCAGAAAATTACACCATCGTCC
Organism: Elmis aenea; assembly: GCA_947652605.1. Lineage (NCBI taxonomy): Eukaryota > Metazoa > Arthropoda > Insecta > Coleoptera > Elmidae > Elmis > Elmis aenea. The sequence goes on from OX393581.1 coordinate 42,719,633, forward strand.
TGCCTGCACCGAAAGTGATCTTAACGCTAATTTCAAATTATAACGCATGACGTCAAGATTTTGAGAATAATAAATATCAATTTGTTGTCTATGTGAAGTTCGTAGAAAATTATTTTCCAAATTAAATGTTTTAAGTAAATTTTTCACTGACAGTTGATCGTGTACAATGTAGGTACATAATTTTATTTAAAGTAGGAACCGAAATGTAGCGGTCGATTAAACCTATCTCCAACAATCGCATATTAATCATCTCGTAAATTAAAGCCAACAATCGAATTTTAACAAATTTTGTTTAGTTGCTTTATAGTTGAGGGTCCTTGATATTAAACTAAATTTCGGTGAGGCTGACTAACACTGTAACTAAATTTGTCTTCTGCATAGTAAGATCGTTAGTGGCTCTAGACTGTTAATCAAATTAATGCCAACTTGACAGGAATTCAAATTACCGTTTATCTTCAACAACCTAAAAGAAAACACAGATAACAGTTCCTTGCTAAACAGTTTCTTTCCATTTGTTAATTTAATCCTGCAAGTTCTCATAGATTAAATTTAAATCGGTAATGCTTAAACTTCCTCGTATACATATTCATCCTAATTCATTAAGAATTTACAAAACAAAATATTTTGTTTCATAGTGCTTTTCTTATACTGGGTAAAATAAATAACAGCAACTACCACAACAACCAATTTTACACTTTAGTACAACAATCAACCACATGGATATGGACGAAGATTAATTTTGTACTAAAATGTTTCCATTAAATTTAAATCCTGCATGGTAAACTTTTTTTTTCTATTTCAAACAGTCACTATTCGTAATTATACCAAGATAAAGTTAAACCAATTACTACAATATTAATCCAATTATGTTTGTTATTTCTTATTTATAACGAAACGAATGTAGAACTTGGAAACTCGTGAGAAGCAAAAAATTCCAAGCGGATTAAATAGGACAAAAGTAGACAACTGAAGACGTAATTTAATTATTGTTTTGTTTCCCAGGAAATTCAACGATGAAATAAAACAAAACACGATTGTGCTCTTTTTAACTAAATGCATTAGAAATAGGCAGGAAGTGTAAAGTTTCGTTCGGCTAAATTGGGGCTTTGGACTTTATTTTTTTAATAAAGTTACTATTAATTATTCATAATACAATTTGATGAATTTATTTAGTAAATAAAGCTTGGCAGGAAAAAGATATTCCAAAGGACTGGGAGGTATCTGTTATATTACCGATATTCAAGACTGGCGACAGCAAAAATTGCGAAAACTATAGAGGCATATCTCTACTTAGTGTAGTAGAAAAATTATATGAAAGAATATTGGAGGCGAGATTAAGAAAACATTTCGAAAGAAATTTGGAAGAGGCGCAATGCGGATTTAGACCGGGTAGAAGCACGCAAGATCTAATTTTTACGTTAAGACAGTAAAGTGAAAAAACAATGGAACATTCAAAGATGGTGTATTTGTGCTTTATCGATCTTTCTAAAGCCTTCGATAGAGTGCCAAGGGAAAAGATCTGGAAGATATTGAAACAAAGTAGAGTTCGAGAAGGATTATTAAACGCCATCAAGAGTTTATATAAGAGCAGTAGAAATTATGTGCGAACCCACAACAGCAGTTCCCAGGAATTTATAACAACAGTGGGAGTAAGACAAGGAGGCACATTAAGTCCTCTGCTCTTTATAATTCTTATGGATAAAATTATTAAAGAATGTAAGCAAAACACAAAGAAAGCCTACTGGGGTTGGAATAAACTAAAACCAATATCCTTAACAGAATTAGCCTTTGCAGATGATGTGGTGTTATTAGCTAAAAGCGAAAAGGACTTGCAATTTAATCTAGGCGTATGGGCAGATACATTAAGCAGATATAATATGAATATTAATATAACAAAGACAAAGGTTATGGTTATAGCGAAAAATCATGAACCAGCTACAATAATGCTAGACCAAAAAAAGATAGAACAGGTAGCAAGTTTTAAATATTTAGGAACAATAATTGCAGAAAATGGTAAATTGGAGGAAGATCTGAATAACAGAATAGCGGCAGCGACGAAATTTTACTACGCCACAAATAAATGTTTGATAAGTAAGAAGGAAATATCAAAAGAGACGAAGACGCGAGTTTTTAATGCAGTGTACGTACCCATCCTCACGTACAGTTCAGAAACTTGGACACTAACTCAAAAACAAAAACAAAGAATAGAGGTACAGGAAATAAGATTTTTGAGAAGAATAGAGGGATGTAGACTGATCGATAAAATCAGTAACGAAAAAATCCGAAATAAACTTGGAGTAACAGATATTAAGAAAAAGATGGAGACGAATCAATTACGATGGCTGGGGCATTTACTACGCATGCCAGAAAGTAGATACGCGAAAATAGGATGGAAAATGCAGATAGAGGGAAAAAGAGCTAGAGGAAGGCCAAGAATAAAATGGGAAAAAGAAGTGAGGAAGAGACTAGAAGGAAAAGGAGTCAGCTGGAGAGATGTGCCACAATTAGCCAACGATAGGAAGGAGTGGAGAAAGATAATACAGTAACAAAAAAGCAACCTCGACACCGAAAGGTACAAGAGGAAACGATTAAGAAGACAATTTGATGAAAATATATATTAGTGGCATATCACTGAAGGCAATATAAAAGGTTATTTTAAATAATGCAGATGATTGAAATGGACGAAGCAATTGTTATTTTTATTCGGTTGAGATTGTAGGCAAAATGCGATTCTTGGAGATATGAAGTGATATGTACAGTGAATTTTATTTTTAAAACCTGCAAGATTTACCAAACTTATTTATCTGTTTGCGGATCCGTGAAGTGGCACCAATTTTTTTTGGTTCTAACGGTGCTTTTAATCAGATGAATTGTACTTCCTTGGTCACCGTGGGTATAAAAATTAAAAATCTGCTTACTTCACGTAAGGGACTAAAAATATTCCGTTCATTTCTGATTGCAACGAAAACGAAATCGTCCTTTACGTACCACTCATAAAATTTCGTTTTGGTATTCGTGAACCGAAATTTATTAACGGTTAAAACCAGGGCATGAATTTCAAAAAAACGGTTGACGGTTATTTTTTGTCCGTAAAAGTGATTTTTAACCGAAACCGATATTTTGTGGCAAAAAAACCTTTAACCAAAATAATTAAAAACCGTTTTTTGAACATCTTTTTTTAATAAAAGTTACTTTAAAAAAATACAAACTCTGTATTACATGCGATTAGTTTACCAAAAGGCATTACTGAACGTTTGATTGTACATATATTATACAATTCTAAGTAATGTCAAAAACCGGTGTTTTTAACCGATGTACGTTATATCGGTTTTTTACATAAAACTGGTTTTTTTTTTGCGAAAAAAAAAACGGTTTTAAAACAAAAACCGTTATAAAAATCAAGTTCACGATATCAGTTAACCGTTAACCAATTTTTTTTTCGGTTTTGAGCCCTGCTTAAAACCGGTTTTACATTATTTTTTTTAGTTAACATGTCGAGGGCCTATTTTTATTAGTCTTTTTACAAAATGCAAAGCAAAAAACATTCTAAAGAACGATCGCCAAATGTTAAAAGGACAATGTTTGACAACCCTATTAATACGATGAAACCCCAATTATTCGAATATTCGATTATTCAGATTATAAATACTTTGTAGGTATATATTAATATGTATATCAGCATAATTCGCCTTTAAATAAAAACCAATTTGGCGGGACTATTTTGTACTTTTGGTAACAAATTTGAGACATAAAATTTCTGTGATGAATTTTAAAGTACATTTACATTTTTGTTTGTGTTTCTTCGTAATTGTTGGGCCCGTGCTATATTGTAAACGGTGATATGTTCAGTTTTGATCATTATGGACGGCATAATTTAGACTAGCAAATCGCCATATTCATTTTACCAAATTGTTAAACACATTTAACATGTAATCAAATAAATTTAGTGCATTTTTTATAGTATAAAACCCTTCAGGTGCAAAAACACGACTAGTTTGTCAAACCACAGACCAACAACTTAAAATGTTATATTTTTAAACTATTGAAAATGAGGTGATTATTACGCGCCCTTTAGTTGTCCTATCAAGTGTACCTATATAATTTATTTATGATTCAATCAACAAATTAGAAAGAGAATGTCTGTACCGTTGCTTGTGTTGCACGAAATTGTAAGTATTAGCAACAAAGTTATTAAAACATAATGTATATGGAGAAAAGTTAAGCTCGCTTATTTCAAGTAAGTTATTTATCTTACTGGCTTGTGGATGTCCTCCCAGTATAGACCTAAAATTATTTAATATTTCTTCGTTCTTAAACGAAAAATAATAATTTTATTTTCGTTTTCGTTCTTATAAAATTTTTGGTTAATTTCGTTTAAAGTTTTCGTTCCGTTTTGTCCTAGCTTTATGTTATCAGTACCTAGTAATATAACAAGTGCATTGAAAATTATCGATAATTTTTGGTAAATATGCCCGAATGCAAGTTGAAAAAAATCACGAGTGCACAAAGTGCACGAGTGATTTTTTCTGATTTTTTCTGATTCAACTTGCATGAGTGAAGATTTATCAAAAATTATAGATTATTTGCAATGCACGAGTTATATTTTGTCAGAAAATTTCCTTCACCTAACCTATCTGTCAAATTAAAATGTTGTTTAATTTAGATAAATTAAAGTATACCTACTACTTACTGCGATTAACAATTATTAATAGATCATTTATAACTAATTTTTAATTCAAGAATTATATTTTAATAAAAATTAATGAACTAAATAGTGTTTAGGTACATACATAATCTGTTATGTCAAATTTTACAAGTACCTACTGTCAGAGTGGTGTGTCAGGGGTGTGGTTTAATCTATAAAGTAACGTTATTGGTCGCCGACATCTGTCAAAAAATTATCAAGACCAAAATACCTTATTCCCTCTCCAAATTTATATTTTCCACCAATCAAAAACTCAGATTTCTTAGAAACGACCAATAAACGCATGAAAATCTGTTAATTGCGAAAAGTAAATTATCAGTGTATAATTATGTTTATTGGCCGTTTAAAGGAAATTTGAGTTTGTTATTGGTCGACAAACGCAAATTTGACAGGAGGATGAACTCCTGGCAGAGGAATGTAAAATTATTACCGTGTAATATTGCTCCTATTGGTAGTCTCTAAAGATTTAAGATTAGTGATTGGTTGAAAACGCAAATTTGACAGGTGAAGGGAATTTTCAAGTACATTTTTTATAAGATTATTTTTCTGTTAGTATTACATCGTTAATTCTTGGCACAGTGCGTAATTTTGTTTTCTAAGCATACATTTATTAACCCAAACTAGATTTATTAGCAAAAATAGGTATAATGCACGCCATCATCCTTCCTAAAGTTTTTGTATCTCATGAACCTCTTTGGTTGGTGCGTAGGTACTTTACCTGTCCCAGCAGCTTTAAATAGTTTTACCTTAAAAACGGTGTTAAGATGAAAATAAATTTTGCACTTACTGATGCTGACGATGAAGTAAAAGGTTAAACTTTAAAAAATTTAGCTAGGGTCAAGTCGACCAGTTTTGGATTCAACGCTTTTGTCGGTGGGTATATGTATATATGTAAGGTGACCAACTTTCTTACAATGAAAAGGAGGACACAAATTAAAGAGCAAAAAAAAAAGTAAATAAATAAAAGACACATTTTATGCATTGCAAACATTATAATATGATAAATGCTTAATAAAAACATTTGTTACTAACACTAACATGAAATTTTATGCTTACATGCCTATAACTATTTAAAGGAGAACTTCTCCATTGAATGAATATTTTTTAGCAGTGTATTATCTTCTAACAATATATTGGAAATATCTGAACAAGAAATGTCTTTCATATTAAATTTTACGACAAGTGCTGCAGCTAGAGTATCAACATTCAATCTCGATTTCTCACTTGTCCAAAAATCATTAGCAACTGAAAAAACTCTTTCAACTGCTGCATTAGTTCCAGGGCAGCACAACACAAATTGAACAAGAATAAATAAATTTTCACATGGAATATGTCCATTTTTGAAATGGCTGAATATTTCCACCCATCTTTTATCAATTTCAACGTGTTGATTTTCCCATTGTATTAATTTTTCAGAATTTAAATATACATTCAGTCTTCTAATTGCTTCAAAGAGACAATTGTCGTCTATTTTAATATCTGGCAATTCTTTAGATAAAAACTCAACACAAGATTAAATATCTGTCCAACATACTGGGGATGAAGCCAAAAAACACCATTGAAAACTGTTATTTGAGGTTTGTTTTAGACCATTCTTCGATATATTAAAAACATGTTTGGTAAAAATTCTGCACTTCTTTGATAAACTTTTTCGTTATGCCCGGATTTGATTCCTTTAAGTCTGATAATTTTCTTTTTATAATTAAAGGAAGAAATTTTTCTTTAAAATCGAGATTTATATTGAAGGATGAAGTCATTCAAAATAAGGCTAACTTCTGTAGCTGAAATGTGTTCACCTTCAATCTTTTGAATCGTTTTGTGAAAAATAGATGCTTGATTATGTACAAAATACATTAATATCTCAGATATTTCATTATTGAAAAACGACTCCAGGATTTTAGGACATTTGTCTCAACTCAAAAAATGTAAGCGAAGAGGCTCGAATAATTGAAGAACACGCTCTATAGCAGGTGTTTTTTGTATTCAACATTCGCTTCTTCACAAAATTGTTTTAAAGTAGCCACGCGAACGGTAAAACGACTAAAATACAAATAAATTGTAGTTATTATTAATTCTACATCAATTGGCATGGCACATGACGCCGTGTTGATTGCATTTGACAAAATATGAACATTACAGCCTATTCCTAGTATTTTCTTTTGGAGATTTACAGATTTTAGTCTTCAAATATCGAAAAGGACAAAAAGGAGGACACTTTTCAAGGGAGGACAGAAGTGAAAAAAGGAGGACTGTCCTCCCTAAAGGAGGACGGTTGGTCACCTTAATATATGTATTGTTTAAAACTATTTTTACGGTACTTAGGGTTCTAACGAAATACTATTAATATACTTGAAAGCTACGCGAGTATAAAAAAACTTAGTACTAACTTCACGAAGATACTGTGTGCCTGCCCTTCTATCTGTGTGCCTGATGGGTGTTTTAACTGGTCGTCTTTATATCTGTTATTATTTTAAAAACACATATTTTATGCAGTTTACACACTTCATCATTTAAAAAAATCTTTTCTTTTGTAATTATTATTAAATAATATCAAAATTGTTCTTAAAAAGAAACGTACCTACATCCTAATACTTCTACTTTTTTAGTTAACATGCGATAGTTTTTAAATTTTGTGTCGTACTACACCAAAAGTGTAAATGTCATGTTTATGTTCATTTAATAATGTTATACACATACTGGTTTATTTATTAAAATTTCACATGCTTACGTCATACACGTATCACGCTTAATCTCCGTGAGTATGCCGCTTGATTTGAATCTTAAGCATCAACCAGCGCTGTTGAGCTAAGTAACCATATCAGCTAATTAAAGTTTAACTAAATGCTCATTAGGTTAACCTCTGGTATATCTGAAGTGAAAACAGCAGTATAAGCATTAAGCAGTGAACATTTGGTCCCTTTAGGTCGGTCAAATCTTACTCATTGTTTCTTAAAAATAAAGTAGGTTTATCAGATAAGTTGGTTATAATTCATTATATGTTTAGAAATTGATAAAAGTTGTAGGCTTGCTTATTTATGCGTATTTTATATGTACGCCATATATCGACATGTGCGAGTAAATTTTATTTTAACTGGTTTATGTATGCATGGCTGCGCGTTGTAAATTTGTCCTAAATAAGCAGAACCAATTTTTTTGCTTCTCTGTGTACACGAAAATTTCGAATTGCTTATGCGTATTTACTTTGGTTTTAAATATTTTTTCCTCATTATCTTTTGCCACCCATTCTGGCTTCTCTTACTTAGAGTGCTTGTGTACTTCGGGGTATTACAAACCTGCACTGACCTACTTTATGTAGATGGTAATGTGTTCGCACACATTGTAATTTTAGCTCTTTATAAGTAGTTCACACAACACTTTTAACTTTATAAAGAGATAAATAATAAATTTTGCTACATATACACAATGTAACTGACATAATAAGTAGTTTGAAAAAGTTTAAAAGCTCCCGGCTTTGCAGTTGTTTTAGGACGTTATATTTTCATCTTAGTTACCAGCGTTGTTCTTTTTTCTTTCCGCTGTGTTAAAAGAAGTTTGCACACTAACGCGCGTCAACGTCATTCGTTAGTTTTTGTCGTTTTCTATGCCGAAGGAGCAAAAAAAGCCGGGAATCTAAAACGATTAACTATTCGGAAAAACATAAGAAGATTTTCCGGTAACCAACGTTGATGTATTTATAAAAAACGTATCCTAATGTCTTTTCGCTACATCTGTTTCGGCTTGGATAAATAATGTTGCGCATCATGGAGATAAATAAAAAGCCATTGTATCCATATGAACTACATTTATCAAGAATAAAAACGTACAGATAACTCACCTCGGTTGTTACGAGTTGTGCAATTTTAAAAAAGAATATTCTGAATACGAAACACCAAACTGCAGCGGTTAAGTGTTCATATATTTGAATTTTTAACGAGCCACGGAAGCCGCTATGCGATTGTTAGTGACGTTATTAACAACAAACACCAGGCAGTGTGATTAATTCGCTCATATTACGGACAGCGCCACGACGCGTCGAGTTGTTGTGCAAAGACTGAACCGAAGCGCGCTGCAGACCGCCGCCCTCGGCGCCGGGACGGAAGGCGTCACTACGCCGGTCCGCTGGTTATTATCTTAGATTTTGGATACTTTGATGTCACATATTAAGAGTTGGATTAGCGATATTGTTTTTATCTCCACAAATATCACTTTTTTTTTTCGTTTCCGAATATCCTTGTTTGTTGTATCAACAACCAACGATAATATTTTTACTTGATGTTTTTTAGCAATTCAATATTAACCGTTTTCGGCTATGTTAAGAGTACTTAAGGCAGGCGCTTATAACAAATTGTATTTTTGTTTGATGAACAATAAAAGTGACCATCTTGAGTACCTAACGAAAATCGTTAACGATAATGAACGGAAGTTTGAGCGAGAATTGTAACCGACTCGTGAGGTTTAATTTTTGTTGGTTGTTCTAGCGAGGAAGGAGGAGGAGGATGCATCGACCTGTTAAATAACGTAGCCGTTCTAAAACTCTCAGTATGAGACCTGCCAATCACTTTGAAGTACGTTTTTCGTTAATAAATTATTTGGTAGTTTATTTGAAACTGCAAATTTTATCATGAATAAACGTATCTGTCAGTAAACGCTAAAGCGTTTCAATTTAATTTTGCTTGGTAAAAGATTTGAAACTAAACCAATAAGTTTTAGATACCTTTTAGCTAATTTTATTTAAATTCCTATTCTTTTACAAGTATAGTTTTGTGACTTGTTTGCGATAAATTTTTGCCTTTAATTGTAAGATTAACGTTGATCTAAAACATCCTTTCTCTTTATAAAATTTTTATACAATGTGTACAAAAAGTAACGTAACGGATCAGTATATCTTGCGACAACTTTACAAAAAAAAAGTTGTAAATGATAGCTGTTTGTAGTCATTTACTACATAACCTTAAATTATTTTCAACGAAACACGGTGTTTCGCGCACGGATCTGTCACATTGTTTTTTTTTTTTTTTTAATAGAACACCCAGTACATTTTGTAATTTTTAAATGTTAAAATGAATTCTCTTTTAAAAATAAACATGTTTTATGTATTTAAAATCAGTCGTTTTTGTGTTATTTAAGTTTTTATAAAAATATTGACAAAAACGGGAGTCTAGAAGAATTATGATATTTCACAACTTGGCTATGTCAGAAGGAATTTCCCTGTTACTTTGTAGGCCAATAGTGTCATAGTGATTTTAAAATAATACACAGGATGCCCGGTCCATTTAGCCAAACTTCAAACACGAATACGTCGTTTTTTTTTTTTTTTTGATATAGAACATATTATTACATTTTCATGCTAATGTAATTATCTTCCAAAACTATTGAAGGTTAAATAATTCAAAAATCAGTATTTCTCGACCTGTTGCAGTTTCTTGTGTTTGTATCTGTAAATTATCAAGAAAACCGCATAAGCTCCAGAAATACTGATTTTACATAAAAGTTGCCTTTAATAGTTTTTGAAGATAATTACTTTATTAATAAGAATATGAAAAACATATATGGTGTTCTATTTAAAAAAAACTGATATAAGGGTAGTTCACGCAGCGACTTGATGTCATCGTGTGAACGCCTAATGTCGCGACTTTAAAAGTCGCGACAGCTATATTGACAGTTCGGCATTTGACGTAAGCCTACCATATTTTTATATTTTGACATAACAGACAAATAATATACATTTGTTTGTCATCGATTTCCAATTTATCATGTGCCCAATAGATGTTCCAACGATTTTAAAGCATTATCAAACAAATAGCAACTTCAAAATAATTAGTTGCTCTACAACACTGCAATTACAAGAGCGGCCATTTTTATTTTGAAGTCGCGACTTTCAATTTGGGTAGTTCACATGGTGTCGCGACTTTTGATGTCACCGTGTGAACGCCTAATGTCGCGACTTTAAAAGTCGCGAGAGCGATATTGACAGTTCGGCATTTGACGTAAGCATACCATATTTTTATATTTTGACATAACAGACAAATAATATACAGTTTGTCATCGATTTCCAATTTATCATGTCCCCAATAGATGTTCCAACGATTTTAGAGCATTATCAACAAACAGCAACTTCAAAATAATTAGTTGCTGTACAACACTCGATGCTGCAATTACAATAGCGGCCATTTTTATTTTGAAGTCGCGACTTTCAATTTGGGTAGTTCACACGGTGACATTTAAAGTCGCGACTTTAAATATCACCGTGTGAACTACCCATTATTCGTGTTTGAAATTTCACGAAATAGACCAGACATTAGGAAAACGCTGTGTATAATTTTAAAATTTGAACTAGTCAAAAATCTTTATGTCACTATTGTCCTACAAAGTTTTAAAGGACTTCGTTCTGACATAGCCAAGTTGTGAAATATCATTATTTTTGACTCCTGTTTCTGTCATTGTTTTAATAAAAACTTAAAGAACTCAAAAAGGACTGATTTTAGATACATAAAACCTATATATTTTTGAAAGATAATTTAATTTTACATCTAAAAATTATAAAATATAACTACGGTGTTTTAAAACAAAGTTACTTATCGGTGCGCAAAAACAGAACACTGTATATTTCAAAATAATTTAACGTTATGTAGTAAATGACCACAATTTTTTTTTATTTACAATTTTTTTTTGTAAAGTTGTCACAAGACGAGATATTCAGGATGTCACACAAAAACGCCGCAAGCTGTATCTCCGTTGTTTGTGGTCCGATTTTCGTGAACAAAAAAGTAAATGAAATGGCTCCTTAAATACTATAAACTGAATTGGACTTCAATTTTTTTCAAGTTGAACTTAAATGTCACACGATTTGTTTTTCCAAATGGCACCATCTATTTTTTTTTACTTAACCTGGTAGACATTGTTTTTCTGAATTCAATGATGTAATCATAAGTTAATTTTAGTGCAAAACTAATAAGAAATAAAAATAAAAGTTTAACTAAAATAGGTCAAGTTTCACAAAATTTTCAAGCGTGCCGTGGAAAACAAATCCTAATCAACAAATGCCATTTAAATACCACAAGCTGTATCTACATATTGACTTCAAACTTTAAAATATTAGGTAAAAAGCTGCCAGGGATGAAATTTTTTGCATATAATTAATGTAACTTGCTTGAACAAAGAAAGAATCTTCATTATGTCTCTGTTTAGAATAGGTAGCAAAAGCCAATTAGCCAATTTAACAAAAGGCTAGTTTTTTTTCATTAAATTTATTTTTGACACAAAAACAGCATATTTTAAACTTAAGATTGCTCATTTCCTTACATTTGACGGACATGGACATAAACAGTCATGAAGTCATATACATTAGGCATACTCCATACCACAATCTGTTTTTTATGCGTTTATTACTGAAATAATTTTTTTAAAGGTATTATATTAAAACTAAAGTACTGAATTACTTAAATACTTAAGAAAATTTGTTCCATAAATCTTTCCCAATTCATATTCAAGTTATTACATCATTGCATTCAGTTCTCAATCTGAATTTTAAAAGGTTTATTCCGTCAGGTACTTGGACGATCCAGTAAACGGTCACGAGTGTGCGCAGTATCAACATCGCGCTCCATCACAGTCTCTGATTGTTTACCGGACGGTGAGTAATCCGTTCCATCAACTCTAAAAATAATACATAAACGGGTTTGCGGACGATCAGAACGGTACATGAACTAGGGGACGAATTGTTTCCGGGATTTTTACACGCGTGCGCTGTTCATAACTAACGTTAGCTCATGTAGCTATGCATCGCTCTCCCAATCCCATTTAGTACTGGTTTCTTAAGGTGTTTACCTTAGCGATGCGTACATTTGTATGAACCCAATAGACGCAAAGGTCATTTACAGTTAAGCTAGTCGTAAAAGCGTCCAACAACGGCTAATACTGGGCAATACATTTATTAGTATATCGTTCACGCATGCGAATAAAACAGTTCATGCTAGGGATTCTGAGTCTCGACAATTTTTAAAGTCCCGGGACTCGAGACTTTTTTTATCAAAGTCCCGGGAATTCCCGGGACTTCGAGACTTTTGCGAATTTTATTTACATACTAAAAAATAGTGGTTTAATCGTCAAAAATTACGGAAGATTTTATAAGGTGCAAGAAAAATGATGTTATATTCGGGTCTAGGAAGATTCACCGAAAACCAATTCACCGAAAGCAATTCACCGAAAGCAATTCACCGAAAGCAATTCACCGAAAGCAATTCACCGAAAGCAATTCACCGAATATCAATTCACCGAATAAGCAATTCACCGAATCATCGAAAAATAAATGGATATAAATTACGTGAAATATGTTAATCAAAGATCAGAAAGTAATATATTGTGACTAACCATACTATTTCGTACATCGAGTGCACTTTTTGGGGTTAAGTACTTTACTCATATTTTTATTGTTTTTAATTCTGGCTTCATAAGGTGGTTGGATCCTCAAACGTTGTTTTACGTATTTATGTTCATAGGTCTAGAGCAATTATTACACAGTAAGAAACAAATAAAACAATGAGAAAAACTTCTAAGAAATTCAGAATGGGTTCAAAATTTTGGAAAACAAGAGATCTATCTCCTATGACTGGTTTGTTGACAAACGCCTAAACTATGTAATCATCGCAAATTAAATGCTTGATTTTGTTCAACTTGTTATCTACCAACAATAAATCTTTAATTTTTTCCTAATATCTGAATATAAATGAATTTTAATTCAAATTATTTTAAAATAGGATATTAAATTGTTTGACAATATTTTTTTAATAAATATATTACTTTCTCATTGTTTTATTTGTTTCTTACTGTGTAATCATTGCTCTAGACCTATGGATATAAATACGTAAAACAACATTTGAGGGTCCAACCACCTTATGAAGCCATAATTAAAAACAATAAAAATATTAGTAATAAGTACTTAACCCCAAAAAGTGCACTCAATGTACAAAATAGGATGGTAAGTCACAATATAGTACTTTCTGATCTTTGATTAACATATTTCACATAATTTATATCCATTTGTTTTTCGATGATTCGGTGAATTGCTTATTTGGTGAATTGCTTATTCGGTGAATTGATTTTCGGTGAATTGCTTTCGGTGAATTGCTTTCGGTGAATTGCTTTCGGTGAATTGGTTTTCGGTGAATCTTCCGGATACCGTTATATTCATGTACTCAAAATTCATCGGCTATTTTCACTGTAAAAAATAAGTTTTCTTGACAGTGATATTTTGTTTCTGAAAGCACCCGCTACATTCTTAAAATTGCTTCTTTGCACGTACCGTGATCGTGAATCGGTCGTGACAGTTGACAGAATATTTTTTCTAAATTAAACCAAATTCACGGATTTTGTTTTTGAAGCATTTATTTTATAAATAAAGTAAAGTAGTAGGAGCAGTATTATTATTTTTAATTAAGTCTACATTCTACAATAAATAAAGTATATATTTCCAAGTATGTGCCTATTTTAAATACATTTAACAATTTTCATTAAACTTTAAAACATGACAAGCATAAGTAAAATATATTTTTACTAATAAACTTAACAATTATCCTTTAGCTTTAAAGCAGACAAGAAATAAACATAAATAATTTAATATGGCAGGCAAAAAAATTAAATAAAGTTAAGTAAATACTGATTGTTAGTATAAACTACAAACATAAAAAATTATGAAACAAAATATTTTTGCTAAACTCGTGGCAGCAAAATTTGTTTAAAAATAAGAAGTATAAAAAATTCATTTTAGTGTTCTGTAAAATTGAAGTCTCGTCTCGAGTCTCGAACTAAATGTCCCGGGACTCGAGACTAAGAAAGTCCCGGGAATTCCCGGGACTTACGTCTCGGGACATTCCCGGGACAGAATCCCTAGTTCATGCATTGATTCATGAATTGGTTTTAAATGGCTTGTTGGAACAAACCTAAAGAACTCTCTAATAGAATTTGATTGCACGCTGCTTTTTTTCGTTTAAGGAACTTAAGCCTATAGCAACAAAGTCTTTAATTAAAATGCAATATCTCAAAAGCTTATTTAGTTTATTTATTACAATATGTATCAGACAAAGACCCAACTGCTTCCATTTCTTGTAAATTAAATGGTTGTTATAAACTCAATACTTAGTTTTTGTTTCCCATACACCTGCGCATAAAAAGACGTAATAAATTGTTTATATTTAATATTAAGTCTGAAACGGTGCCATAATTTTGAGGATTCGCTAGTGCGTTCTCTTTCTGAATATAGTTGTTGTACATAATTTATGTTGCCATAAAAGTGACAACAAGTAAGCCACAGTAAAATGCTTTTAGTTTTAGCTGTATTATAAAACACTAGTAAAGAATGTCATATTCAGTAAATTTGAAAATATTACGTTGCCTGTAGTAAGCAGTTCAAGAAAATTATATGTTTTAGTGGTTCGGCTGAAATCCGCAGCACACTTTTATTACAACTTTAACCGTATCTCATAAAATAAATGCCTAGGAATGCTGCCTTCGTGCAATAGTCTTAACCGTACAAAACCGTTGTGACCTATGTTTTATGTTTCGCCGCAACAACTGTAACACGTCACTTAATATGACGCAATACTTGAATTTGATTTACGATATTTTAAGCTGAACCCATCAAAGTAGAAACAAGCTCGATATGAGTTTTACATTATATTCCGAGGAATTAAAATTTTTGACACAGGTTCTCATTATCTCAACCACAATAAGGATTAATACAAATTGCAACATAAGCAAAACTGTCATCAATGACGACGGCAGTATTAAACGGTTTAAGTCTCATTACTTTACTTTTTAGTTACTATTGTACTTCTGTTTCTTGTTCAATATGGACGATAATTTAAACCCTTATAATACCATGGGGTCACTAAAAACCAAACAAACTCTTAGGAGCTGTATATTTTTGAAATTCTCCTGTCTAAAATATAAAAAAAAATGACTACACAAAACGGTTCATTTTATGTTTTGGTACAGTACGATTTGTCTAGCGCGACCCTTGATACTAAGCGTGATGCATTGAGTTTAGAACTTAGTTTTGTTTTACCCTTTTCGGTGCGCAATGCTTTTGGCTCTTCTGTGCCTTCAGTGCGCCTAACTTTCAAATGCGGCAACGTTCGGGCGAGTTAACTCGTCTCGAGCATCTTGGGCCGCGTAAAAATTTGGCGAGTATACTCGTCCAGAGCACCGAAAAGGTTATAGGTCTCTGCTAATATTAGCAGGAGTTTATCAATATCATTATAAATTTGCGGAAAGTTGAAGATGGACGTCCTTTATATAAGAAAAGGAACAGGCTCACTGCAATTTATTAATGCCTCCGTTTTGATAATGCTAAAGCCAGAAGAAAAACTTGAGACCCAGATGAACTGGCACCGATTTAAACTCTTTTCGAATTATGGCTACTTACACCTCAAGATGCATATGTTACGGCCAAAGTCCGAAATCGGCAAAAATGAAAAGTGGCCGGCGAATTCGAGAAATAGCCAATGTCGCTGTTAATTGACCGGCCAACGTCCAAACTTTTCTTGATTTCGGGATTTGGCCTGTCAGTTTGAGAAATGGCATGGAGCGATCGGCCACAGTCGGAAGAAAAATGTCAAGTGCAGATTTTGGCGCGTCTGTATAACTTCATACTTGATACAATCTCTTTACTTTATCAATCTCAAAACAAACGGTATTTGGGAATCTAGTACTGTCGCGGCAATTACCATATTACGTAAATGTTTATTGCTTAAAAATAAAACAGCTTTAACAGACTTCCAACCTGACCCTCTTTTACTGATGAAATGAATGACGGTCAGGTTAAAGGTCGGTTAAAGTTTGATTTTAAAGGAAACAAACGGTATTTGGGATTCTAGTACATCGAATTTTGGCCAGGGATTTCCTGCCACTTCGCGAAATAGCCGGCCAAAGTAGCATATACACTGTTAATTTCAAGTAATCGGATCTTGGCCGCACCTCTCGGCCAAAGTGCAAAAGGACCGGTCAATTCGGGAACTGGCCGGACTTCGGGTTTTGGCCGTAACACATACAATCCCCATGCGAACATAACGGGCGACAAAAAGCTGCTAAGTTACCGAAGTAGGCGTATCTTCAAAAGATACAAACTATCAAAGCAAAAAAATAATAATATCATAATGATTTGGGCATCCTGCGACAGTCTAACCTCCATACGTTTAAAATTTCCAGATATACAACGGTAAAACAGGCGAACAGCGTGAACGCAATCAAGGCAAACGAGTTGTTTTAGAAAGAAAGAGGGATTAGAGATATCAGGGAGAAATGTGTCTCCCCGATAATTTTTGTACTAGTCTCGAACATGCCTGAGATTTGAAAGGGTTATATTTTTACATTGCTTGGTAAAATACAAAAAAAAAACAGACCAGAGCTCCCTACGGAATTGGTAAATTCATCTTCATTCAACTAAACTTGACTATCAAGACGACGCTATTAGTGTTTTTTCTCAAAAAAAAAAATCTTTTACCCTCCTTTTACTGCAAACGAGACTGGTGAGATATCTGAAGGTAAAAAGAGGAAACCACAAATAATGATTGACTGTAATAAAACAAAATCATGTTTAGATACCATGGACAAATGGACAACTACGAAGAGATGGCCTCTTGCAGTTTTTTTTTAAATAATATTGTAGGTATTAGTGCTCTCAACTCCTACATTATATGGTCACCTAAATAAAGATTAGCAAGCAAAAAACGGCGACTGTTCCTTATGCAACTAGGAAAACAACCAGCGGCTACTGAAACACAGTTACAAAAACCATCAACTTCACAGAGGCAGTTGCAAAAGTGGCAAAAACTGAAACGTGGTAGGTGATGGGAATGTCCAATAAATTTAGATTAAAAGCATTCAAACACATGCAACCATTGCAGTCTCTTTTTTGGTAATAATCACCAGACAATTACTTGTTCGGCATGCAAACGTAACATAAACGTAGAAATATTTTTTTTAAATACTTATTGTTATTTAAAATCAATAACTAGTAAATAATTTTGAGTATTTGATGCTACTAGGTTTTAAACAACGTGTACCAAGCTTGGTATAAAGTTTTTACTTGATAATCATGCTATACAGTAAAGAGCTTTGAGGTCAAAAATGAATCCAGTTGTATTACCTGTCATTACAAAAAAATACGGTATTATCAGAGTTAAAGCTAAGTACTAACAAATACAAAATAATCAATTTTTAGTCAACATTGTTTCAGTATATTTTATTTAATATTAATGGTTAATAAGGTTTTTTATAATAGTTTGTTGGTTTCGTTCAGGCTATATAAGATTTGATTCAGCAAGGCTATGTACGATCCGATGATCTATCAGTGTAGCCCAGTGTCGATATAGCGTAACAGTATAGTCTGATAGTTCATCGGACGGTTAGTCGGCTGTTCCAGCAGTTATCGGATGAATTTCATGAACTAGTTTGTGGACGGTAAATACAGTACACGAACGAAGGTAAGAACTATAGCTGAATTTTTACACGCAGGCGCTGTTCACAACTAACGCGGCCTTTGGTAGTTAAACATTGCCCTTCTTATCCCATGTTAGTACTGCGTTCTTAAGAAGTTAATACTTGCTAGGGTGGATAAAAATCATGATTTTTTTAAGAAAAAATCGATTTATTTGATTTAAATCAGATTTTTTTGATTTAAATCAAATGTACCATATTATCGAATTTAGTGACATATTCACATGCTATTTCTGTTTTGTGCTAATATATTTAATAATCAATATATTTAATTCAATGGTAAATTTTTGTCAAAATAAAAAATTAAATATAATGATTAGGAATTTTAAAAAAATCAGTGCTAAATGGTGATGTTTAATTAATTATATACAGGGTGAGTCATTAGTGCGGGATCGGTCGATTGTGGCTAAACGGCTTGAGATATGAAGTTGATTCAAATGCTATTTTATACAGTTTTTTCTAAACAATAAAAATATTTTCAAATATACAGGGTGAGTCACCTTTCTGGAACTAATAGCAACTTTTATATTTCAAATACAACACCCAATTTTTTATTTAATATTTTTGACCGCCTTAATTTCAGCTTTGCATCAATATAAAGTACTACAGGTTTTTATACGGCGTTGTAAAAAAAAATTATTTTCTAAATTATTCAAGGTTTTAAGTCTTTATTTAAAAAATTCTCCTGAAGTTATTTTGGAATACAAAGTTTTAATTTGGTATGGACATGCAGAAAAAAATTCTCTGTTCGCTCGATATGAAAAAATTTGAATCACACATACAGGGGTGTTTATAAATAGGTGGCAACTTCCATGATTTTCAAAAGCTCGTAACTCGATTTTTTCAAATGCAAACCCCTGCATTTTTTTATGTCATCGAATTCGTCTTTAAAAGAGCTTCATATTTTGTTAAGTATGTCCTATACCCAAAACTCATACTTTTCGAGATATTCGACATTTTTTTTCAAATCGTTATTGAAGCAAATAGAGTGCCGTGAAAATCGAACAAAACTGACTGTTCACTTCGCTAACGTCAAAAACTTGTCATTTATGTTTTGAAATATTGCATTTCCACAATGAATATTACTTTACAAGAGCAAATTGATAGGTTTTATTCACCATTTCGTGTATTTAATTACTAATATGTAGTAATACAATTTTGTTTTATTATAAATTAATATTATATTGTACTCACATAATCTGTGATTTAAATTGATAATTTAAAAAAAAAAACACTTGATTTAAATCAATGATTTTTAAAAAAAAATCACTTGATTTAAATTATGATTTAAATCGTGATTTAAATCAATTGATTTAAATCTGCTCAACCCTGCTTGCTATGCTTAAATTTCTATGGACACAATAGGCACAAAAGTCATTCACAGTTAGGCATGTCGTTAAGGCTTCCGCCAGGGACTAACTTGGATTAAAACATTTATTATTGGGTAGTTGGCTCAAGTGCATAAGCCAGTTCATGTATCAGCTCAAGAATTAATATAAAACGCACTGCTTGAACAGACCTATAAATAACGAAAACATGGGACAAATGAAGATAGCGCTACTATCAAAAGATACAACGAAAAATTAAATTAATTTTTATAATAGGCTAAAAGATTATCTTTGCTCTTAACTCTTAAGTATTAGAAACTACACGTTTTCCTACATCAAATCCATGAGTTTACGAAAAGGTTTCGAAATGCAGATAGCAGATACTAAACTTTTTATATTATTTTGCTTTCAGACGTTTTACATACTGTTAATAAAGTGCACTGCAGATTTCTTTCTATTGAAGTATAGCTATTTCTGTGAAATTTGCTACACACAAATATTAAAACGTTTCTTTGACGAAGTTGAAGTGTGTACAATTAAACATACATCAACGCATTCAAATCTGTAACATTTAAATTGTTGCGCTAGTTGGCTAGTTCTTTGCATCTGTGAAATGTTCCTCGTAACAGTAGTACGGTAAAACTTTTTTGAATGTATTTATTTGATTTCGGGAGCAGAGACACAATGGTGTTGATACAATTTTATAAAGTACACTTTTTATTAAAATTTCTTCTTAAGCACTTCCTTCGCACTTTTTGATTAAAATTTCTAAAAGGGTTTGTAAGGAGTTCTTTCACAAGCTTGACTGTTTCTAAGACAGCGTGAAATTAAATGCTCTTACACTTTTTTTGCAGTTAATTGACCACATTGGGTTTGGTTTGTTTGTTCAGTTTATTTAAATTGCTTGTAACTCGTTTCTAATGCAACTTTTAAAGCAGAATTATTGATTGTTAATTTTGTTGAAAACACTAATGCTACACACATAACTACTATACTATACTATAACTCTAACAAATTAGTTGATACAACTTTCTCCTTTTTATTAACTGATGAGGAAACTGTGTTTGATATAATCAATTCTATATCCTCAAAAGCTGAAGGTTATGATGGCATTAATATATATCTCCTTAAGTTAACATGTCCTGTAATTCTACCATATCTAACCAACATTATCAATACTTGTTTATTGGAGGGTAAATATCCAACGTTATAGAAACATGCAATTGTTAAACCTCTGCCTAAAGTTAAAAATCCAATAGATTATAAGTCGCTTCGCCCAGTTAGTATTTTACCAACAGTATCAAAAATCTTGGAAAAAATTGTTAATACTCAATAACGTGAGTATTTAAACTTGTACAGTGTAATACCATCTACACAGTCAGGGTTTAGGAGAGGTTATAGCTGTGAAACGGCTCTCACACATATTGTTGATGACATTGTTAAAGCCACAGATCAAAATAAACTTACAGTACTAGCTCTTATTGACTTCTCTAAAGCATTTGATACAATAAATCATGATTTACTAATTTCAATATTAAAACATATTGGTCTTGACCAACTATCGTGTAATTTTTTCATAAACTATCTGCAAGGGAGAGTACAATATGTAAAAATTGATAATGACATATCAAATGCCCTACAATTAAAAAGTGGTGTCCCCCAAGGATCTATACTTTGACCATTGCTGTATAGCATTTATACGTTCAACCTAAAGCAATCTGTGTTACACTCTGCAACACACTTCTACGCAGACGACACTCAGTTATACCTTTCGTTTACAAAGGAAGAGTTTTTAAACGCCTCATTAAATTTCAATGCAGATTTAGATAATTTAGTTAAATATGCAGCTAAACACAGCTTAAATATTAACACCGACAAAACAGAATTATTACTATTTGGCCCTAAAAAGCTTAGAGAAATATATTTAGAAAATCCCCTTCCAATAAAAATTTGCTCCAACATAATCAAATTCACTGCTAAAGCAAAAAATTTAGGTGACATTATAGATCACCAATTAAAATTTAATTTTCATATTAACAAATGTTTACAAATGGCCTACAACTCTTTAACAACAATATATGCTAACAGATACCTCTTAACTAGAGGCCAAAAAAAGATATTGTGTAATTCATTGGTACTGTCTCATTTTAATTTTTGTGATAGTGTGTATGGTTCATTTATTGATAGCACCAATAAACAAAAAATTCAAAAAATTCAAAACTCGTGCATGAGATTAATCTTTGGCATTAAGAAATATAGTCCCATATCGCATAAGTTGAAAGACTTGAGATGGCTTAATATGTTTAATCGTCGTCTGCTACATGCAGCATGTTTTTATCACAAGTTGATTATTTCCCATACGCCTCCTTATCTTTATAGTAAAATTAAATATCGTGAAGATGTGCATACTTTAAATATTAGGTTCAAAGGTACACTAACCCCTCCTCACCATAAAACAGAATTCTTCAAAAAGTGTTTTTCATATACAATTACCAAAATTTATAACAGTATAGACCCTTTATTTAAAGGTTTACCTTTGAACTTATTTAAAATTAAATTTCATAAACACCTACTGCTATCGTCATTCAACTAGTTTCTTGCTGGTAAGTGTCGGGCCACGTCGGTTCAGTGCTGCAACACGTCAATATGTTTATGTGCTTGTTGTATTCAGCTTCAAGGTTGGGTGGCAGAACAGCTGTCTTGTGGACAACGATGAACCCCGCCTTGCGATTTTCCCCAAAAAAATTCTTTTTTATTTGTTGTATTTTGTTTATTTAAAAATGTGGAAATAAAGCCGTATATTATTATTATTATTATTATTATTATAAACAACGGAATAATTTTGTAATATGCATATAAAAACTTTTACATTCAAACTTTGTTCTTTTTAATTACCAACCATTCTTACATAATAGGTTTAATAAAAAGTTCAACGCTCTTTAAGTAAGCTAAAACTGTGGGGTTAAGAGAATTTTTATTGCACAGTCTGAAACAATTCTTTTATTTTGTTTAATATTAACATAGCGTGGTACATCTAATAAAGAAGCTTATTTGTTTGTTGTTTTTTTTAGTACCGCCGAAGCGACTACAGCATAATTATATTGTACATCTTTTTAGAGAATGAGACTAATGGAATGCAGCTCCATTAGTTGAGCTAGTTTCTTTAGTAAAAATATTTAAGGATAATAAAATTTGCGTTACAGCGTTATATCTTTTAAAAGGAAAGTTGTAGGAGAGACCGGGGATGAAAGTAACATTTGTTTGTTTTTATTTAATATCTAATAGACTATAACAAGTTTTTTACATCCAAATTGATTTATTGATAGATTGGACATTTGTCTTCCTTCCAAGATAATTATTTCATATGTCTCGTAAAGCATATGTGAAATTTTTGTTTCTGTAGTAAGACAGCTGTTACTTCCAAACTCAACGTTGCGGCTAAAAGTAACAATGATAGGGGTAAGTTGTAACGGCAAAATAATTTACACAGCTCAAAAGTAGTGGGTAAATGTATTAGTATTCATTAACAAAATTAATATTTCAGTCCAAAATACACATTAGCAAAATGAAAAAATATTCAAAAATATGAAACAAAAACATACAACAAATTGGAAAATTAATCCGACAAGTTTTGCATGTTCTCATCTACGAAGAACACCAATTATGTGCTAAGAGTGAAAATTTGCAAGTGAAAACATTGATTGGGGTTGGTTGCAATACTGTTACTTTTGACCCCAAGTGTACACCAAACAAATTGGAGGGATCCACAATTAACCACGAGTCCAAAGTAAAATTGTAATGCATCCACCAACAGCCAACAAAATTAAGAACATAATAATCTAGGTCCTTTTTTGTACTTCTTTTAGAGATCGCCTTAAAGTCACTCAATCGGGGGCACAAGGCAGTAACTTTTAGGCGGAAAATAGTGACTGGCTTGCAAAAACTTAAGCTCTATGATAGATGAAAACTAGCGATGTAGTTGGGGAGGTGGGTGTAAATTAACATTGCACAAGTGCTTAGGGCGATATACAGGGTGGTGCTTTTTTCGATGCTCACCATTGCTATCTTGGAAACGGTAAGAGATACAAGGTCGGTTAAATTAGAGAAAAGTTGCACATTTTTATGGCGATTAAGAATTTAAAAAGAAATCCTGCATATTTTGATTCGTTTTGGATTTATTACAAAAAAACTGAAAAATGTGATTTTAGAAAAATATTATTATCTTCCCTACCATTGACGCTATTTCATTTAAACTTGGTAACCTTATGTTTTTGATCGTCCTGAGTTTGATGACGTCAACAGAAATTTTCTAAGCCTTCTATATTTCAAGTTGCGATAGTCAACTTTTTTATTTCTTATGGCCGCCATATTGGATTTTTACACCATCAGACAGACAAAAAAAAATAGCTTTTCAGATTGGTAACCAACATACTTTTTTCTTTCTTGTTGAAATTTGAAAATTTGTATAAATAATCTATAAAATCGCGAATGTTCTGAAAAACAATTGAAATTATAATATAAATAAAAGTGTCACAACGTTTTATAGGTCTAATAAAATAACGAAATGACAATAAATTTAAAACACCAGATAAATAATTATTTAAATTGTTTAAAGTGCGCGCCGTTATGTATGATGTAGTGGTTAGTCCTCAAATTCATTTCGTCCACTGCCTTTAGGGTAGTTTGTCTCGAAATAGAGTCGAAAGCATTTTTGATTTTACGGCGAAGAAGTTCAATATTTTCCGTTACGGGTTGCATAAACAACATCAATGTAAAAGTAATCCATAGGCGTTAAATGTTAAACATGGCGATCGCGGAGGCCAATGAACAGGACCAAACGTACCGTCATGAATTTTGAAAGCGTACATCTAAATTAATATCCTTTTACAATGCGGGCGTTGTGAGGACCAGCTCCTTCTTGCTGAAACTACTGATGATTTTGAATTGTTAATAATGGCAATTTGCCTAACATATCTTCTAAATATGTTTCCAACAATCTTAATTTCGTTATCATTAGACCAATAAAATGTTCTGTAGCTTTTATTTATATCATAGTTTCAATTGTTTTTCAGAGCATTCTCGATTTTATGGATTATTTACACAAATTTTAAAATTTCAACAAGTTTTTTAAAAGGAAAAAGGTATGTTGGTTACCAATCTGAAAAGCTAATTTTTTTGTCTGCTGATGGTGTAAAAGTCCAATATGGCGGCCACAAGAAATAAAAAAGTTGACTATCGCAACTTGAAATCTAGCAGGCTTAGAAAATTTCTGTTGACGCCATCAAACCCAGGACGGTCAAAAACATAAAATTACCAAGTTTAAATGAAATAGCGTCAATGGGTGGGAAGAATAATATTTTTCTAAAATCACATTTTTCAGTTTTTTTGTAATAAATCAAAAACTAATAAAAATATACAGGATTTCTTTTCAGATTCTTAATCGTCATAAAAATGTGCACCTTTTCACTAATTTAACCGACCTTGTATCTCTTACCGTTTCCAAGATAGCAATTGTGAGCATCAAAAAAGCGCCACCCTGTACAACAAAAATTAAAGAAACTATAGGCACTGTTACAACCTATCCGTGTTACTCTCATCTCCGATCTCCCCTGCGTAAAATGAAAAACGCAATACCTAATCAAGCTTTTAGGTAGCTATAAACTATGTTTACTGTATAAAACATGTACATGTACGGAATAATTAATGAAACATGAGAATCGTCCCCATATTTTATTTTCATGCTTTGTTATTGACCACTACATATAATAATGCTTGTATATCCTGAAATCAGTGAAATCTTCTGACATTGACCTTAATTATTTTCGTGTTTCAATAATTAAAGATGTAGGCTCAAATTATTCTCAAAGGACATTTAAATCTAATAGTCCCGTTAAACAAAACTTTCTTCTTTTCAACAACTTCAAGTAATTAAATCAAATTTTAATTAAAAAGGCGGTTGACTCTTCCTTTCTTGCCGTAAAAAATCTAAAAACTTTGTTTTTGTCTCTCTTTTCAAAACGTTACTCATTAACTCCGATTTAAAAAAAAGAGGTCGCTGTGAGGATCATCAAAACTCGTTCAAATGTGTTCGTGATTTAAAGAAGTGTTTTTTTCAGCGTCGGATGCTTTTGTTTCTACCTTTGTCATAGATATGATTGAAATTCGAGTTCAAGCATGCGAATCTTCTTTATTATAGGATCTAGAGTTCTAGAGCATAGGTTTAAATAAGGTACAGTTGTTAATTTAATGCTAAGTAATAATATTAAATCTAACTAAATTTTTGTTGAAAAATTGTTCACAAAATATTGTCTTTGAACGTTCTTAAGTATTATTTGAATCCTAACCGAATAAATAAAATATATAAACACAGAAGTAAACAATTGTTTGCAACTCAATTGTTTACTTAATTCCTGTTTTAACATCCAATAAGCAGCTGAAAAGTATAGATTCATCAATTTAATTTCATGTTTTATGACAAAATTTCATTTTTTATATTTTTTTTTTTATTTAGTCATTTGTCTTTCTACCGTTACTAATTCCAATCATTGCTATTAAATTGATGTAGACAAATAATTACAATGCACATTTTCTCAAAAATTAAAAAAATAATTGTATTTAACTTAACTTATAAAATGTACGTATGATAATAACTTACACAACGATCACTAATGTATTTAAAAGTCTTGGATCACACTTAAACACTCTGAACACGCAAGAAAAAAATAAAATGTGTACATTCGCCTATGTTCTCCATGCAAATTATTTAAAATCTGGAGGTCGCAGCCTAGTGGCAAGCGCTTTATATCCTATGGAAAAAAAAGGGAGTCGTAAGGCTTATGAAAATACGGCGTTATTTTTGCAACAGTGTTAAAATTAACTATCGCAAAACGCGAAACGAAATAATAGGTACGTATTGTGTAATGAAACATAATATTGTAAAATTACTGGTTTAAGTGAATATATCATACTTTGCCACGATTGTACATCAAATCGTAACGAAGTATGATACATCTTTTTAAATGGAAATGAAGGAAACGCTGACGTATAATTCTGTGTAATCAACGTTTTCAGTAGCGCGTTCTCTAATTAATAAATAAATTTCCTATATCTAAAGTGAGGATTCTAAAGGCCATTAAAGTGAATGAAAGACGTTTTATTAAACCCTTTTTCGAGCGCACCTAACCTCTTACCTCGCAATCAAGCAGAACGAGGTTAACGTGAAGACGCGTAAACATTTCCAACGCCTTAATTACAGCTGCTCAGGGCGGCCTATGCCAAGACACGCGGATAAAAACACGCTTAGAATGGAGATCACAAAAAAAAACTGCGCTAATGTTACCAAGAAACGTTTGGGTTTAACGTTCAAATATAATCAAACACAAAAACAATAGCGTAGTGGAAAACAGCGAAACTCGGAAGGTAAATTAACGGTTTAAGACAACAAAATGGATAATTTAGTAGCAGGGAAAATTTTAATTCGGAAAATGAGTAATGTTTTATTGATGACGGAAGGAAAATTTCGTTAGACTTAAGAGAAAATTATCTCCTTCGCACACAATCTTTAATCTACAGGGTGTAGACTCGGATCACGCAACAAGGCAATTTCAATGGTAAAATTTTAAAAGTCGTATTCTTGCTCCCCTAATTATTTTAGAAAAAAAGTGCAAATACGTTTTTTGTAGAGAAAAAAATTCTGTATCCATAAATGTAATCAATATTACTTTTTCGTTTTCCAAAAACAGAAAAATAAGCAAATTAAAAAACGCGTTTTCGCGAAAATCTGTAGTGCCTTGGAATTATGCTACGACAACTGCCCATCTTACTAACACTTACTGTCACTTTGACGTTTAAAGTTTATTCTTAATTATCATTTTTATTATATCTTGCAATGAAAACATAACTAATTGTGTAAAATAAATGTTTGATAAAATATAAAGGATAATTAAGAATGAA
The DNA here is from genome assembly GCA_947652605.1 of Elmis aenea. NCBI lineage: Eukaryota > Metazoa > Arthropoda > Insecta > Coleoptera > Elmidae > Elmis > Elmis aenea. The sequence goes on from OX393581.1 coordinate 42,747,113, forward strand.
TTTCGCGTCAAAGTGACAGTATAAGTGACATTAGGCTGGGCAGTTGTCATACCATAATTCCAAGGCACTACAGATTTCTGTCCAAACGCGTTTTTTAATTTGCATAATTTTCAGTTATTGGAAAATGAAAAAGTAATATTGATTACATTTATGGATACAGAATTTTTTTCTCTACAAAAAACGTATTTGCACTTTTTTTCTAAAATAATTAGCGGAGCAAGAACTCGACTTTTAAAATTTTACCATTGAAATCGCTATGTTGCGTGATCCGAGTCTACACCCTGTATATGTCTCGTCTTTAAATCAGGCGAAAATATTCCCAATTTTTTCTCGAAAATAATAGAGTCGCCGGCAGATATGGAAAATTTTAAAAACTTTAATGTTGTTAAAATCAAGAAAAACATAACAAAAATATGTTAATACTGAAATAATTACAAAAAAATAAAAATTGGAATAATTAAGGTTGATTTTTACATTTTTCATATTAATTTATGAGTTTTTACTTATGTTGAAAGTGTAGCCCTCTATGAGCAATACAAATTTGAGCTCTGCGCCTTATAGATAGTATGGTTTTGCTTAGCATATTTCTATTTGACTAAATGTTCTTAAAAGAACTAATCTTAATTCGTCTCTTGTATTAAACTGTCTTCTGCAAAGAGCATTTTTAACATAATTCCTCTTTTAGGCTTCTTAAATATCCAAATGGGGTAAAAATTTAAAACACGGGGTAATGAAGGAGCAGTAGATATAATAATCAGTGCCGGCACTAGCGCTAGTCCCATTGAAAAATTCCAAAAATTCCAAGTAATAAAATTTATGATAGGGTACCAACCATTCAATAAAATTATTAAACATTTCATTTATTTTAGACCTTAAATTCCAAGCAGTTTTAAATTCTATAGTAAAAGAGATTTTTTACTTCCGTTCTATTGCAAACATTTGGTTTGAGGTATAAATCTCTCTCTATATTAACCAATCTTTGGATAGCGATAACATTCGTCTAATTATTTGTAAATTGTAAATAAGTGGGTGATAATTAGTGCAATTTGACAGGTATATAAAAACGTCATTTATATTATATTTGGAGTCGTGTCTAGGCAAGGCAAAAGAGAAAATTCACAGTAATGTACGCCTTTTGTTTATGAAAACAAGCAAGAAAAACATAAATTCAAAGCATCAACAACGTTTATCGGTTTTTGTTTTAACTTTACGCTGAAATATGGTGCTACTGTTTTGGAATTTACGTGAATTTTATGTTTCTATTTATATTATTACTTTTTTGTAACTTTGTTGAATATAATACGTAGGTATGTGTTACTTAACCTAAATGGGAACTAGTAGTGAAAGTTTTTACCCTTATTAAAAATAATTTCGTGGGGGTGGGGGCGATTTGATTCAAAAAAATAAAACTCAGAGTATGTTTTGCCATAAAGTTGTAATTTTGGATGATGGTAAAGTATTCTAAATTATTTAACTTTGCTTTAAAACACATTTGAACATATAAAATTCAAAAATCGTTATTTTAACAGTTGTGTTTGCCACGTGCTATGAAAACTAATCGGGAATTGTGCAAAGCTACTTCAAAATTTAACAGAAGATTAATTCTCGTTAACTAATAAGCAACATTATTGCTCTTACTATTGCAACGGTGTTTGATGGCGTCGTTAACTTTGGGCAAGCGTTGCGAAACCGGTCTTAAATATGTTTTATCACAGTATTTAAGATATATCGATTGAAAAATTTACTTTCACACCATTCAATGTTGCATTGCATTTTAAGCTCTCTGCATTTTCACAAAGTTACAAATGTGCTGTAAAGGACTCTTACAGCGGTGAACAAAACGTCAATTAAGTTGAGTGTCGGCTTGATTCTACTTTTGATACCAAGAGAATTCAAGTGACATCGACATTTATTGACCAAAGTCTAACCGTCATTAGACAAATACCCAATGTAGATTTGCGTTAAAATTAGGTGAAGTTATTATATTTCAATTCGTTTTTCTTCTAAGCTGTTAAAAAACTTCTGGGCGTTTAGAGTTTAAAGCGGTTATTAAGGCAGACCCGATTGGCAAATACTAAATATCAATTTAACGGCTTAATATTGCAGCCGATTTCGACGAACTGTTTTAGTTTCGGGTGTAAATGTGTGTTAATAATGGGTAGATATAAATTTTGCAATAAATATTTATGTTCTAATAATTGTAGTTGTTGTAAGTAAAGATTAACTTTCCAATTACGCGCGACAATAAATTTTAGCTGGTTGTAAACTGAAAGATAATTCATACGTATGTAGTTGTTAGGCTCACCAGGCTTGCTAACTTTATTACGGCGCTTGAGCTGGTGACTGCGGCCTGGTATAGAGGGACTATAAAGCTCACAGACCCAGGAAAGCCCCAAAGCCCGTCTAGGCTACCGGTATCTCACGACGCCTTTGCTGCAATCCTAGTTTACTTGGGATTTATTAATATTTGTTCCGCAGTCGAAGGTACAGATATTTAATTTTCGGGTATTCCAAATATTGAATGTAAAGCTGTTCAAGTTGGAGAAAACCAATAATGCGCATTCCGTGTTATGGATAGTTCCGGTTCCCACTTTTAACTCAGGTAACGCGATTTTTAGGGGGCGCATGAAGCTCGAGAAACAGTTTCAGTAAATCCATATTTCGTGTGTGCCTTTTCGTTATGTAGTATGTACACTGTACAGTGTGACCCAAATTTGATGAATATGTAGAAAATATGATTGTTAATTCTATTGAGTACTATTTTAGGAACAATTTTTTTTACAAAATCACTGAGACTACGTAGAGGTACGTATGAAAAACTTTTAGGAAAAAAAAATGTGATACTTGGTCAAAATTTAAAAAACTGATTGATATTTTTGATAATATTAGGTAGGAGCAAAAGTATTCTCGTTTTTGAACATGATATTTATTTTTAATATTCTTAACAAACTAAATTAAATCAAAAATCAAAATATAGTCCATTGTATTGAATGGTCTTAATCCATTTTTTTGCCAGGTTTTCAATTCCCCTCCGGTACCATTCTTGGCACTTAGAGTCGAAGAACTCGCGACACCCTTCTTCTACTCCCTGAACATTAGCAAAGTCCCGCCCAGTCAGGAAATGCGCCATTGACCGGAACATGTGGTAATCCGATGGTGCTAGGTCGGGACTGTATGCAGGGTGTGGTAGCACTTCTATTCCATCAAGATCCTCCAGTTTCCGGAGGGTCATTTGGGCCGTATGCGGTCTAGCGTTGTCTTGCTGTAACAGCACTCGTCGTCGGTTGACCAAAGCAGGGTATTTTCGTTGTAAGGATGCGTACACTTGATCAAGCTGCTCGCAGTAGAGTTCCGCGTTGATCGCTCGACCATCAGGAACCAACTCAAAGTGAACCATACCTTCGTAATTCCACTAGACGCAAAGCATAACCTTGGTTTCGAATCTTCCGCGCTTTACCACAGGTTCTCCACGTTGGCCTCTACTTAACCACTGGTTTGATCTACTGGGATTACGAAGGTAGATCCACTTTTCGTCGCAGGTCACAATCCGGCGAAAAAACCGATGGTCTTGAGGGTTGCTGAGTAGTTCTCTACATACACTGACCCGACGTTCTGCTTGCTCTGGTGACAAATCATGGGGTATTTCTCTACAGCGTTTTTTGGATTTACCTAGCTTATGTAGGTGGCGACCTATAGTCCATCGCGAAGGCCCAAGTTCGTGCGATAAATTTGTAGTAGTTGTTGCTGGCGATTCCTCGACGGCTTGAAGTAGGGCCCCCTGGTCTACCATGGAGGGCCGCCCAGAACGAGCTTGTTTTTGAAGGCTGGTATCGCCGTTTTTGAATTTTATATACCAATTTTGCAGTACGATTTGAGATAGTATCCTGACCTTCCACATCACGTATAGTTCGTGCGGCATCAGCGGCGCTTCGCCCCAATTTCCAGTAGTGACGTAAAATTGCAAGAACCAACATTTGTTTCAGACATTTAAAGAACTTTTAACCACAAGCAATTAAACTAACTGACACAAAAACTAAACTAGAAGATGCGCTTTTTAATTTGACATATAACTTGTCAAACTTTTATCAATTGTTTAGTATCCAAGATGACTAGAAAAAAAACGAAAATACTTTTGCTCCTACCTAATATTAACTCTCTTGATGGTGATTTTGTATGATAACATAAAAAAATGTTTGCATCTATTGTGCAAATGTAGCAATGTTCCAAAAGCTGAATCTGTGGATTCTAAAATTAAATTTATCAAACTTATATCAATTAAGAATATGCTTATTTCTAAAAGTAACAAATATGAATCAGAAATATTAATTTGGGCTTCCACATTATTTTATTCCTACCCAGCAGCTTACAGATATATTAGATGGAGTGGTGTATTAACTTTACCCCATGTTTCTTATTTAAGAAAAATTTGTTGTAAAGATTCTATGACTCAACCGGATGTTACTGAAGAAAACTTAAAATATTTAGCCAAAAAGGTGAATTTGTTAGAAGAAAAAGAATTGTTAGTTAATATCCTCTTTGATGAAATTTATATTAAACCTGACATTTCTTATAAAAATGGTAGAATAACTGGATTTGGTATGAATGATCATACAGAAAAAGCTACAACAATTCCAGTTTTTTTGCTCACCTCCATATTTTCGAAAACTAAAGACGTAGGCTTTTTTCTAGTGAAAAATATTACTTGTAATTATTTATTTGAATTAACTAAGATTATTATTAAGCAAATAACTGATTGCGAATAAGAGGTATTATCCCTAATCTGTGATAACAATAAAGTAAATTGAAAGCTTATGAATTTTTATGCAGTGGTAATATAAAATCACATATAATAAATCAATACAACCAAAAACCGATTTTTCTCTTATTTGATACTGTGCATCTATTTAAATGAATTAGAAACAATTGGCTTAATCAAAAAGATTCCGATCAAACATTTTTAATTCCAAATTCTAGTTTTGTAGAATTTATGGATAGCAGTGACAACAATATGTATTTAGATGCTAAAATTGCACACCTACATTCTAATGTAGGTAATTAAAACTGCACCTGCTTTAAGCAAGCTAGTCTTGTCCCATAGGAATTCAATGACAAAATGTATCACTTTGTGTTAAATTGTTTGACGAAAAGAACGTTACTGCTTTGAAAATGCTCCAAAATGATTTAAAAATTAATGCTTTGGATACAATCACATTAATGCAATTAATTTCTAATTGGTGGATAATTGTAAATTGCAAAAATGTATATAAAGGGCAACGTCTTCCTGATCAATATGCAGAACCAATAACAAACTTGCAACATGAGAACTTAGCATTTTGGAAAAATTTTGTAGAATGGGTTAAGAAATGGGATGAGTTAGAAATTCATAACATTGCTAAACGAAACGAAAAGTTGACAAACCAGACATTTTCTTCATTAACACTTGCAATACGTTATTATTATTGACAAAATATTTATTTGAGCAACATAAAATACGATTTGTATTGTTGGGAACATTTCAAACAGATCCCTTGGAAGCAAGATTTGGTCAATATAGACAAATGAGTGGAGCTTCTTACAATACAAGTGTAGAACAAGTTTTAGAATCCGAAACGTAAAATTGTAAAATTACATCTTCATCGAATATAAATGTCAAAAATGTGTAGGCAAAAGATTAAATTATTACTTTCTTGTTTACTTTGATATGCTACTCTTTTGTGGAGCACCCTGTACGTTTGAAAATATTTTTAAAATGTAGCCCTTATTGACTCACATAATCTAACTGTGACAGAAGTTGGAGAATATATGCCGTTTCGCCATAAAACTCCGTGGCGTCCGTCGTGACTCGCCCTGTGCATATTCTAAAATATAACGATTCATTTTGGTGGTTACTGTAATAAAATTGATGTAATGATTGAGACAGAAAAGTTACTACAGAAAAAATAAATTGAACGAACGTTTTCATCTTTTTTGCTATAACATCTGAAGTACAAGGGATGTTTTAAACTTTTTAAAATTAATTGTAGTTTCTCTAAAATAATTCATTTAATTTTAACCAACCTGTATCTCTTATAATAAGCGAGATCCCCATGCTGGAAATGTTATCTTGGACACCCTGTATATTTCTTAATTTTCTTATCAGTAGTTTATTTATTTGCAAATTCAACTTTTAAATAAGTTCCAAAAACTTTTATACCGTATTGTTTAATTTTTGATAAAAATGACCAATTTCCAAATTGTGAGAATTTGATTTTGATTTTTTATAATCCGAATAAAAAGAATTCATTATGGCACGTTACGAGATACCAATACAAATGCTTCGAATTCGGACCACACTACAGTTCCAGTAGAAGTAGCTAACAGCTCTGATTGTCGGAAAGCAGGCAACATTCTTTTTACGTGTTCGATTCCTAAATTAACCTGACTTTTCTAGGTTTTTTTTTTGCAAGGAAGGGTTCTAATAGACTTTTTACTACAAACTAATTAAAATATTTCTTGTATCTATTTGTACAGGGTGGTCCAAATTCGATGGGATTGCATGGGTATCTCGGTTAATATTTAAGATAGAGAAACGGTTAAATTACCAAAAATGTGCAGTTTTTTGAGACAAACTCAGAACCGTTTTCAAAAATATTCTATCATTTCCGGTTTTCGAGTTATTGAATAAAAAGTGTTTTTTTGTCATATTAATAATGTGTCATATCTCCGTTATTGTTGTAAATATCGAAAATATTTATTAAGAATATTTTGAGATATTTTTATGTTTAATTTAATTATACAAAAAAAAAATTACGCTCGCGGTTAAAAAGTTATGACACAAAATTACCTTTTTTTAAATGGAAGCGATAGTTGGCTATGACATATTTAAATTGCTCATTTTTATCTCATTCCAAATATATAAGGGTCAGGTATTTATTTTTAATACCTAATACGCAAGTTATGAAGGTTTTTTAGGTTGTTTAGGTTTTTTTTCTAAGAAAATCATAGTAGGCTATGAAAACAAAAACCAAACAAGGTGTAAAACCTTACAAAACTCATGTAGTACAAGTTACCAAGGTTTTTTAATTTGTTGTGGAGATAAACATTGTAAATATTTGAAAATAAGAAAACAACGATATAGTCGGTATCAGCAGTAATGTAGGATATTGTTGTTTATCTTATGTTCAAAAAATTTCGTATTTATCTCAATAACAAATTAAAAAACCTTGGTAGCTTGTACCACATGAGTTTTATTAGGTTTTACACCTTGTTTATTTTTTGTTTTCACAGCCTACTATGATTTTCTTTAAAAAAAAAAAAGTAAAAACCTTCATAACTTGCGTATTGTTGAAAATAAATACATCAACCCTTATATATTTGAAATGAGAAAAAAATGAGAAATTTAAATATGTCATAGCCAACTATCGTTTCCATTTAAAAAAAGGTAAGTTTGTGTCATAACTTTTTAACGGCGAGCGTAAAATTTTTTTTTTTAGTATAATCAAATTAAACATAAAAATATCCAAAAATAATCTTAATAAATATTTTTGGATATTTACAACAATAACGGAGATTTGACACATTATTAATATGACAAAAAAAAACACTTTTTATTCGATAACTCGAAAACCGGAAATGATAGAATATTTTTGAAAACGGTTCTAAGTTTGTCTCAAAAAGCTGCACATTTTTGGTAATTTAACCGTTTCTCTATCTTAAATATTAACCGAGATACCCATGCAATCCCATCGAATTTGGACCACCCTGTACATAGACAGCCACTTAGTGTGAAAAATTTGGAATATAAAAATTTAAACATCTAATACGTTTTGTGAATTTAAAGACTTTTGGAATTTTTTTTATTGAATATCTAAAGACATCAAAGGCATTCGGGAAACAATTTAAGCCCTTAAAACGACAGAAGTATTGATTTGATAAAAAGCGTAAAAGCAAATAATTTTAATAGGGCTTTTGTATTTGAAAATAACAACGCCATTGTCGGTATTGTGCACACACATTTTAAAATCTTTTGATCTCATATTATCTTTAAATGTTTGTTTGCTCGACGAGGAATAAATGTCAAGAAAGTCACGTGTTTTAGTAGAAATATTAAAATAACGACATGACAGTGGCTTAGAAATAAAATTTTATGCTAAACCAAGCAAGCAATTTTTTTAAATGTATAACCAGGAAAGTGAGGCCAAATGAAAAAAAAAACAGTATGTCGGTTACTATATTGGCTTTGCATTTATTTAAAATGCATGTTGGGTTGGACTAGCATCACAGTAAAAATGTTAAAGGTGTGCTTCTCTGCATATGCGTTGACGAAGTTTAGTTTAGTATAGAAATCTTCCATATTTCACATCAAGTGGCTTATGTTGCTTAAGCTTATGTATTAATAGTTCGATGGAGCACATAATTACAAGGGATGTTCGATTATAATGGTAGATTTAAATTAATTTGCATTCATAATGAGTCCACTAATAGTTAGATTATTTATTTAAAGTCTTGTAATTTAGGACTTATAGTTGAATCACATTATTTTTCTGTTTAAATCAGATAGTTATGACCAATAAATAATAAATCCTTAAAACGATATATGTCCCCGTTATCACCGCGAATATTTTAAGTGGTGATAGAGGACCTTTTTCTAAGAAAAAATTTCAAGTAAATTTTTTTCCTAAAATCAAATGCTAAGCTGATATCAACACTTACTTGATTTTTTTACACTTCTGCATTTATAAGACTCTGTAGCCGAAAATATCAATTTTATTGTAAAATACCTTAAAGCTTTTTAATAGAACATGAAATTATCTACAAAATTAGTTGCATTCATTTTTTTGTCTACAGGCAATGGTTTGAGAGTTATAAGGCAGTTTGTACAAAAAAATTTAAAAAATTAACAAAATTTAATTATCTCTTAGACTTTGCAACCGCTGTATCTTTAAAAAAGCTCCTTAAAAGAAATGACAAGGGGTGGTTTTCTGAAGAATCTCAAACTTCATAAAAAGCTTTGAAACTTATGAGATACATAATTTTATGAATGTTGCCGATGCTATGGCAAAATATCATAATTAACGGGAGTTTTTGTTTTTCGATAACGATAAAATGCAAAACCATGCAAATCCATCTGGACGCAATAAAATTAACATGTTACCACAAAATTACTTCAAAAAGTGTTCAAAATGACCTCCATCATTCAATTACGTAATCGCATTCTCTTTAAAAGCATTTTTAAATACAAAACAATATTTGTAGGAAATTTTGTTTTTGCACTCTATTCCATATTTTCAGCTTTTCCGGAAAAACGGTTTGATTTTCAAAAAACTTCACTTGACCAAAGTTGTAGCCCATAAAATTTGCTATCCGGAATGGGCCGTCGGTTTTTTTGTACAACCTTTCGTTTTAAAGATACAGCGGTTGCAAAGTCTAAGAGATAATTAAATTTTGTTAATTTTTTAAATTTTTTTGTACATACTGCCTTATAACTCTTAAACCATTGCCTGTAGACAAAAAATGAATAAAACTAATTTTGTAGATAATTTCATGTTCTATTAAAAAGCTTTAAGGTATTTTACAATAAAATTGATATTTTCGGCTACAGAGTCTTATAAATGCAGAAGTGTAAAAAAATCAAGTAAGTGTTGATATTAGCTTAGCATTTGATTTTAGGAAAAAAAATTACTTGAAATTTTTTCTTAGAAAAAGGTCCTCTATCACCACTTAAAATATTCGCGGTGATAATGGGGACACCCTGTATACTGGTTTGCGCGAGAGTATGGAAACAGACAAATATCTAGAATACTATTACAGATATGACAATGAAATCGTGTATCTGAGCGTTATGATATTATTCGGATTGTATGAAAATATTAAGGTTGCAATACGGCTTCCAGTTCAACCGGAAACGGACCTAAACTTTGAAATTTTAAATAGTACACCCTGTATATTATTACATTTTTGGATTCTTCTTAAAATCTTACCTTAAAAAATGTACCTACAAGGTTATATGGGTCTAAAGTCAACCGATACAGCACTTGATTTTTTTTTTTAAGATTATACAACCCGTTCAATGTCAAACCCGTAAATATACGTTGTGCAATAACATGTTGCTATATATTGTCAAACTCGTAAATATACTTTATTCTGCCCCTCAGAGTTGAAATTCTGGTGAATGCGCCGGGTTATAAAATCAAGCTAATTTTAAGACAAATTATTTATTATCTTGGTTATTAGGGAAGTTACAAAAAAGTTTTTTTCACAAAAGTTGTTAGAATTTATTAGCTTTATAACCAACAATTATTTTTAAATGCACAGAGTATTTAGTTTTCTTTACATAAATAACTATAAAATATAATTTCACACCCACTAATGAAAACCTACACTAGTAGTACCTACTGCGTAACATCGATGCAAAACTGTCCTGCCTACTCTATGAAACAATTACGAGTCGGTATTTAAAACAATTTTACAGTAAGATGCAGCTCAACAATTTTAAGAGTTTTAACTATTTAAATAAGTTTACACGCATTATCTTGTATACCTACTCATTGGACGAAAATGCAACACGTTTGTTGTGCATCAGCAAAATTCGTATTGTCTCTTTTTTTCTGTCTGTTGTACCTATATTTAGCATTTACCTGTGCCGATTAAAAGTTAACTAATTTTCTTTTAATTTGGATCCATGTTGCCACTCTGATTTTTTGGTAGGCGTTCTCCTACCCAACGCCGACACGTCTCGAGCTATTATTATTATTTCCTTACGACAGCTTTGCAATGTACGAATTCCATTTTTTTTTTTTAATATCCTATTCGTTTATGTTTTCTACTGGTTCGAAAATCTTTAATTCTTCTTTAAGCGAAAAGCCTATACTTTTGTAATTTTTAAGGTTGCTGTCTGGTAAATTTTTAAACGCTCGTTTCTTTATCACAATACTTGTCTCATATTTCTGGTTTGTACAACATTTTAATGAACACATTCCTTTGAATTTTGCAATTTAAGTGTACGCTTTATTTATTTGCTTTACAAACCCTGTGAGTTTCCATGAAGTGTTATTTAGTGTTATTTTAGGTATCAATCATTACATGAAATGCTATATTATACAGGTGGGGGCTTTTATGTAATTGTTTTTTCTAAAACGTATTCTTTCGGAGTTACACCCCCCAAAAACGGAGCGGTAAAATTCGGTTTATTTATATTTCAAATTTGGAGATATGTAGGACAAAAATGTTTGGTAGATCTTTTATACTTACTAAAAGGTTTTCCACAGTGATATTTCAATCATCTCCCACTTTCACAGGTAGCTAAAAAGTGCGAGCGCTGTTAGTTTTTTACCAGAACTTTTTGAAGGGTTGAAATTTTGCAATTTAAAAAGTTTTTATTATACAGGGTGTTTATAATTGGCGGAAGCGCTACACGTGACGATGTTCTTCGTAAAATTCCAAGTCAAAAATCTTGGTACAAAAATGTTGTACCATGCTTCCTATGGCCTCAGAAACCATTTAAAGAAACAAAAATTTGGCAACATTACATCCATTGATTTGCGTTTGGACATTTTTTTATCAGCAATTTTTACTTAGGTATTTACAATTTTTGTTGGAACTGAAAGCCTTCAGTTCGTAAACATAGCTGCAAACTTTTGGGTATCGTAAAACACAAACTAGAAATAATTACGAGAAAAACAGAGATGACAGATAATGACAATGTTGCCATGTGTATTATTTTTATTCAAACCAGTGATTAACATATTTTCAACACCGATTTTTGAAAGGAAAAACACAATATCTAGGAAAAATATTATTCGAAATTCATTTTTATTCCAAATCGCAGCTTTTTCATTAAAAAATATTAAATAATAACGGTTTTTAAAGGACTGCATGTTAAAACTTTGAGGAGATCTTGCAGACACAGCAAGCATGGAACAACATTTTTGTATTAAGATTTTCGACTTAGAATTTTACGAAGAACATCGCCACCTGTAACGCTTCCGCCAATTTATACACACCCTGTATAGCTTAATTTATTTAGATTTTTATAATTCTTTAATTTTGCCTAAAAAACCTACAGTTTTTAGGTTAAAAATTAAATAAGAGATGCACCATATACATCCTAAAATAAAACGATTCATTTTGGTGGTAATCACGGTTTATTCTTGTTCATATTGAGTGGAATTGACTTTTTTTTTCGTGTTGTAAACTCTTGTTCTTTAAAATATTAAAATGTGCGATATATGTACATTTCGTTTACGGTCTTATTAACCGTAATTTATTAGCCGCCAAGTGTCTTTATGAAGAAAGATATCCCAACCGTACAATTCCACATCATACGATGATAAGACGAAAAAACCTGTCAATTTTACTCAATATAAACCATTGAATAAAAACATAAAGGAAGGAGCGTTTTAGCAATCCTAAGGCGACAAAAAGGCTTCTCGATATGACGGATGCATGTCCGTTTCTGCTTCTCAGTGGCGTATCTAACATTTTTTTATATGTATTGAATAATGTACCTAATTACTTGCTTTGTTTTGACTTGAGCCAGTTATTTACTTATTTATTTCTGGTTTTGGGGTTGAGGGAATTAAAAAAACGAAAGCATATTTCATGATTTATAATGATGCTGTACACAAATGCACGCCACTGATATGACCTACCATTTTGACAAACCACATTAAATTTTCGATACATGATTACACTACAAAATATTAATGTCTACTTACCTATGAAACGTAATCTTCTTATCTTCAACATTTTTTGACTTACCATGGAAGGTCACTATATGTTCCTGCTAGAATCTGATCAAGGCTGTGTTTATTGCATCTAGAATATCAAAACTAAATGTTTTGCAGAGTTATACGTGCCAGCTGCCACACAAAGACAAGATCGAACTTTTTCTATTTACCAATGAGCGCATCCTTTGCAAGTAAAATGGTGCAAAGTTTTTGGAAAAATTTTAAACGGTTCCGGAGAAAAACGCAAAAAACGAGGCCTTTGTAAAAACAAGTTTCCCTATGTTAAACGCCTATGCAAGTCGCATAGATATAGTTATACAACTTCTCTCAAATCATAGCGCTTTTGAAGAGGTTTCGTTTCTGACGTTTTTCTCTGGAACCGTTTAGGATTTTTTCAAAAACTTTGCACCATTTTACTTGCAAAGTAAAGTGACGGTTTCATGGCAACGCGATCGCAAAAATGACCTTTTTATACCAATTTTTCAGCTCTTAGCCTATTTTTCAGAAGGCCAGTGGCACCTATAACTCTGCAAAACATTTAGTTTTGATGTTCTTGATGCAATAAACACAGCCTTGATCAGATTCTAGCGACAATATATCGTGACCCTCCCTTGTTAGTAGGACTACAGGATCCTAAAGTTTTTTGCAATGTTTAAGAATCACCCTGTATAATATTGTTGACTTTTTATAGGTAGTGCCGGTAGTGGCATGGTTACGATTGAATTATTTTCTTAATTGCAGATATAGTTCGATTTTAGTTAAGAAATATGTTGTTTGCGATTTAAAAATCAATTGTTTACACTTTTTAATCTTCTTTAATTTTCAGCATTTAAATATTATCAAAGTAGAAGTATCGAATTTTCAAATCTGATTAATATGTTTATAAAATCTTGAATACTTAAAAACTGCATACCAAATCACTTTTAAAATAAAAACAACTTCCATAACGGTTTAATTATCTAAATTTTTAATAATCTTTCGTTTCAAAGCCGCAGTTTTGTAGACTGAAGGGTTTGAATGAAACTCATTTCTGTTATACCTTATATGTTGATCAACCGGCCTACTGGTAAATACCGCAGGTTTCATGATATGATTACTTGTCAATTAACATGTAGAGCAGTTACGGACCTGAAGCTTTGTCGATTGTTAACGGTTTATTGGTACTTATTTGTTTCATCCAATTCCCAAATGTGACCTTGCCAATCGCACACGCAAATTTAATTTTGAAATAATTAAAAGTAGATTATAACCGTGTGACGGTTTTAATTGGGGATTGGCCTGTTTTTATAATTTAATTTGGAACAAATTTTAGGCTAATTGGTCTGTCAGGTGCGAAACAGTTAACAAGCAAATGACAAAATGTAAAATGCTTTTTATATTATTTTAGCAGGTTCGTTGCGTAATTTTGCAATAAAAATTTTTGAAATAAACAATAAAATTTAAATTAAAATAATATAAGGCTATATACAGGGTGTTACACCTCAACGCCTATACAGGTGGTGATTCCATATTGAAAATTAAGAGGGGTCTTTCATATAATATTTTTTCCTTAGACGTCTACTTTCGGGGTTACATTTCCCTAAACGGGAGCGATGAAATTAGGTTTTTATTTTATTTCTCAAATTTGGATAAATGTAGGAGAATGATATTTGGTAGGTATATGTTTTATACTTATTATAATGTTTCCCATAGTAGTATTTTTAATCATCTCCCACCTTCACAGCGGGCTGAAAAATGCGACCCCTGTTGTTTTTTTTAATCAGAACTTTATGGTGGGTTGAAATCTTGCAATTAAAATATTTTTGTTTAAAAAGCTTCATTATTTATTTAGAAACTTTTTTTTTTTTTGTAAAACTTACAGTTTTAGTGTAAAAAATATAATAAGTAAACATAAACCATTTCAATATAAAACGATTCATTTTGGTGATTGCCATGGTTTGTTTATGTTCATATACATTTAGTTTAAAAATTTTGATCGATTTCGGTTTTTTCGTTATATCACGCAAGCCATGGAATTTTTAAACCAAACAAGACCTTGTTTAAAAAACACTCCTAAGTAGCTAACTTTTGTCCCATTTAACCAACCTTCATCATTTACGGAGATAGCAATAGTGTCCTATGGAAAAGTGAAACACCCTGTATATGAACATAAACAAACCATGGCAATCACCAAAATGAATCGTTTTATATTGAAATATTTGATGGTTCATGTTTACTTATTATATTTTTTACACTAAAACTGTAGGTTTTACGAAAAAAACTAAAAATAAAAAAAGTTTCTAAATAAATAAAGCTTTTAAACAAAAATATTTTAATTGCAATATTTCAACCCACCATAAAGTTCTGATAAAAAAAACAACAGGGGTCGCATTTTTTAGCCCGCTGTGAAGGTGGGAGATGATTAAAAATACTACTATGGGAAACATTATAATAAGTATAAAACATATACCTACCAAATATCATTCTCCTACATTTATCCAAATTTGAGAAATAAAATAAAAACCTAATTTCATCGCTCCCGTTTAGGGAAATGTAACTCCGAAAGGAGACATCTAAGGAAAAAAAATAATATATGAAAGACCCCCCTTAATTTTTAATATGGAATCACCACCTGTATAGGCGTTGATGTGGATATCATTAGGTGGTTCGCGTGTGTGTTACGCTCGCGCGGCAGACTGCTATAGGGGGGTTGATCCCCTCTTCAATCGTAAGTGGTACAAATATAATGGGTAAGGATGTCGGTAGTCAAGGATGGGCAAGGGTAGGTGGAAGTACTGCCACAGCATTTGCCTTAACTGTAGAGGAAACCACCTGAAACCTCTAAAATGACAGTCGGTCCTGGGATTCGAACCCACGACCTCCCGATCACAAGTTAGGTTGTGCCACCAAACTCGGTATCATTAGATTAGAATATTCCGGCAAGTGAAAATGAAAAACCACACTGAGAAGTGTTTTAAAACTATGTAAGCGAATATATTCGTAATTAACACCGTATTATAGGGAAATAAATCAAATGCATATAGTGTCTAAATTAATTACAATAAAAGTTGCATAAAAATCGTAATGGAGCACTATATAAAGCTAACTAGAACCTTATGAAATCTGAGTTGTGGTAATTCACCCTCAAGCTGACTTTTGTATTTAGTATTAAATGAAAATTATGTCTGATAAAAGCCGTCACAAGTTATTTATTATCCTTATCTTGTGGTTCCCTTAGGTGTGCTGCTTGGGTATGTATCCACTTAATACAAAGTTCATCACAATTTAGTCAAGTTAATAGCTAGACAGCCCTTTATCGTATCACGATTTGAGATCATGATTTTCAGAAACCGGCTATTAACTAACTCGCATCGGCAATTATTTTATTTTACAAATTCATGCAAATTATCGTATTACTTGTAATTTACGGGCAGTAAAAGCTAATAGAGAATCTTTAAAGTTGATGTATCTAATTACTGAACCATAATTAACATATAATTTTTATATCCGTCGCTGCGTTAAGCCGATTTAGGCCTTAAGCCAATGAGAGTATTTTAATCATTCGTTGACAGTTTAAACATCTTCTTTAAAAATAAATAAATAAAATATATCAAAGTGACGTTTTATGCCAGGGTTTGCACTTTACAAACAACCACAATATCCTTAAAATATTATACAAAATACCAAAAAGTGATAACTTATCTTTTTGAAAATCAGGATAACTGAAGTAAATAGTGTTTTATTTATTAATTAAGCTTTATAACACCGTTAAGTTTGACAAAACTTTGAATAAGATAAATAAATTCCTTTAAGATTTTTTGTAAAACTTGATATTGTATTGGGGTGCCGGCAGAAAACTTCCTGACGATCAGCTTCCCGATGACAAAACTTCCGACAGACTAACTTTCTGGCAGTCCAACTGTCCGAAAACTAACTTCCCGATAGTTCATTTTCTAGACAATCCAACTTTTCGACCGACCAACTACCTCAAAAATTAATTGTAGTAATGTAATGGTAAATTTGACAAACAATCTCATTTGTTGTTGTCCTGGAAGATTATCAAATTGATGGGGCAAGTTAGGATAGCTTAGAATAAGTAAGGTCAGGCTAGGTAACCGACATAATAAACATTTAAAAAAAATCGTTTACAGTTTTAGTCATGTAGGGGGGACCGCAGTTGAAAGTAACACGTGTAGGTTGTAACAGTGCCTATAGTCTATTTAATTTTTGTTATATGTCGTCCTAAGCCCTTGTGCAATGTTCATTTACACCCTACCTACATTGCTAGTTTTCATGTCATAGAAATTTAGTTTTGCCTACCAGAGTCACTATTTTCCGCCTAAAAGTGAATGCGTTGTGTCACCGGTGGAATGACTTTTAGGCGATCTCTAATAGAGAAACAAAAAAGTACCTAGATTTGATGTTCTAAATTTTGTTAGCTCTTGGTGGATGCAATACAATTTAACGTTGGAATCGTGGTTGGTTGTGGATTCCCTCCAATTTGTTTTGTGTACACTTGGGGTCAAAAGTAATAAAGTGTTACAACCAACCCCAATCAATGTTTTCACTTGCCATTACTCACTCTTAGCACATAATTGGTGGTTTTCTTCGTAGATGAGAACATACAAAACTTATCAGAATAATTTTCCAATTGGTTGTATCTTTTTGTTTCACAATTTTGAACATTAATAGTGTTCACTTGACTCGCCCTTATAAACCATAATTACTCTGGGTCTAGTGAGTCACCATTTCGTAAGATCTGTTTGTCAATGTCTTCATCTGATTCTTATAATAAATCTACCCAATATCATAGTCATCAATTAGCTTCATTATGATTCCCGAGCTACCCCCCATCGTCTTTAAGGTTTAGGCCTTAAAGCCTTTGTGACAATAGATCATTTTAACCCATTTAATCAACTCTGTATCTCTTACCGTTTAAGAGATCCCCATGCTGTTCACTATATTTGGGACACCCTGTATATGAAGGGACACATGAAAAAAAAATCGGTAAAAACGTTTTATTTAGGTCCTAAACATTCGATTTATGCAAAGTTTAGCGAAGGCATACCTTGTGGGACACCCTGTATAAATGCGCCCATATTATTTGCGAAAATTGTGATTTTGGAAAATTGCGCAATAAAAATTTGCAATAACTTTAAAACATATGTGTAACTTTAGACCTATTAGAAAGCCAGAGCGTCGATTTATGCGAACTATGAATTACTTTAGGTGTTCAGGGACTTAATTCTCTTTTAAAATGCATCATTGTTGACCAAAATTATTGTTTGATCGCTTTGCAACTTGCTGCTCACCTTACCACCAAAATTAAGATACAAAAAGACTTGTTCAACACAGAACCACCACACTATCCGTCGACGATCCACCTCATATCAGAGCTACCTACTGCGGCGAGTTATCGCTAGATTTGAAGCTGTTGTATCTTGCAGCCCTATAGACCATTACACGTGCAGTTGAGCGAATTTTCGCTACGATAGCGCACAGCTCGATTCTTTTAATAGGCTTTGGAACGTAGCCTGCGGTCGAACCATCGCTTCGATTGACCCCATAAAACTTTCCAACCAATTCCAAAAGTGAGGTCTGTTGAGCGATTAAATAAAAAAATTATATTTTATTCGTCGCTGTTCTCATAAATTTTAGCAGTATTTGTCAAAAAAACATTGTTTATTAGCTCGAATCTGGGCCCCCTTTGCAACACCAGGCCCCGCGAATCAGTCCCGTGTTCACCCCGCCCCCGTGATCGGCCGTATAGATATTCTACTTTGCGAAAATGTCCTTGAAATATGTAATCAAGATTGAGTTTGCTAATAATTATTGAATAAGTTTGTACTTGAAATTCATAAAGTATTTTGTCTGCAGGGCGTGTGCCTTTATTATCTTCGAGAGACTTGTAATATTTGCTGTCGGTGGTGTTTTCTTCACGGTCGCGCTCACCAAGGATGTACAAGAAAATCTCTTGAGGCTATTTTCTTTCGGTGCGTACAAGTTTTGAATTCTAATTTGACGTTTTTAATGTAATCCAAACAGCTTCCAAAGTTGAAATTGTAGGTAGCAATGTTGGTTTTTAGAATGCATAATGAGCAATGTTATTCACATTTCGCCATTATTACGACAAAATGAACTGACAGATTTGTTTTTCAATTTTAATCCATTTTAGGAATTTCGTTTTTAGGGCGAAACTTTTCTGGCATATTTTATCAGTTCGTTCTTGTAACATTTCGTTGACTTTCAACGCTTTAACTAGGTTTGTGGGCGTTTGAATTTAATGGCAGTCAAACTCATTACCTTAAAATATTTTAAAGATGATTAGAATCGTAGTGCCTTATAACTTTAAATGTGAATGTTTAACAGGGAAGTGTAATTCAAATTTAGGAGCGCTATTTAAATATTAAATTACCGATAAATCTTGGAGCATTAATTTAGGGGTTAATTAAGACACGCACAATGGAGATCACGCACACGCGCGTGCTACCATACACGCGTATGTTACAAAAATTTTAATATTAAGTACTTTTACGATAAATCTCGGTAACGTTTAATTCACACAGATAAGGCGTTGATCATGCTCAGGGCCGTGCCGTGCTATGATGCAGAGAGGCGGCCACATCAGGCGGCACCGTAAGGGGGCGGCATAAGCAGCGAAATCAAAATACAATTTGAACCATACAATAATTAAAAATCTGGCAATCACGAAGAGAGGGTCTCTCCGGGTAATTCACGAATGACGCAAACGTAAGAATAACGTAAAGTATATTCTTTGATATTCCATACATGAAAAGATTCACTATAAGGTTAGGATATTTACTAATTCCTTGTTACTTATTGTTCATACGTACAAGTTCTTTGAAATGAAGATGCATATTGTTAAGTTGCATCGAGGTTGTTGTGAGGTTATACTGGTGATAAGACCGTGCATTGTGAGCTGCGTTATCTATTTCGAAACTTCGGGAAATAACAAGCATACAAAGCACGAAAAACGGATACATGGTGAAAAAATAACAGGGAAAAGAGATAGAAATAAAAATATTAAAAAAATAAAAGTAAGGTAAGATTAGTTAGTAACCCAAAAAGATCAAGGTGTGATAAGGTCAAGGTAAAGATAACCTCATCCGAAGTTCAATAAGCCAAACAAAACTTAGAAATCTGTCATTAATTTCTATTAAATCTACCTTGGCTGCCACTCTAGACCAGGGGTGGGCAACCTTTTGTATAACAGGGGCCAGAATAAGATTTACGTTTCGTCCGCGGGCCTTAGTAGTTAATGGACACATTTTTGTTACTTGTATTTTTTCCTGAAAATATAAAAACAATAATAAAACAAAGTTAATTAAGTACTATCTTTATTTCTCTTATCATTTATAACAAATAATAAAGAAATGAAAAAAATAAGTAAGTATTAATCACAAAACAGTAAATATAAATGAAAACGGATTTTAATTAATGTGTAGATTTTGATTGCAATTCACTGTCTGGTTCGATTTGTGTAGTGCTTAAACGCAAGTTGTTTTCCAAATTCCTATCAGTTATGGTTTTCTGTACCTCGATTTTAGATACTTCATCTTGGAGAATAGCTGTTCACATCGATATGTTGAGCCAAATAAGGAGTAAATGTACTTCGCATTATCAACTAAACTCGGAAATTCTTCAGCCGGCAGATTTTTATAAAACTCGTGCAAAGGTGTCAAATTAAATGTTTCTCTTAAATCTGCCCTCTCTTTGAGAGCCAAAAGTTCCATTTGAAACTGTTCTGAATATTTTCGATTTTAGTGATGGAAAAGGGCGAATTAAATAAATGAAAATAAATACTTTTCTTGTCGAAATCTTGAAAGCGTTCTTCAAATTCTAAATAAAGATCTTTGATTTTTTGAACAAAAATTTGAGGATTATATTTGTCACAATAATTACTACACGGATTCCACGAACGAAGAAACGATTATTGAACATATCCGAAGTTTCTGTGTTACGACTTTCAATATTACGACGTTAGTACTAAATTATAAACAAAGACGTAGCTAGGTGTGTTTAATTTAAATAAGACGAATTATATCGAAAATTAAATTGTAGATCTCTCCCTTTTCTCTATGTTAGGTACTAACCTAATCCTTTTCTTTCAAATTTTTGTTTTTGAAAATATTTATTTATTATTTCTTCTAAAGATCTCGCGGGCCGGATTAGAACGTTACGCGGGCCGGAGGTTGCCCACCGTTGCTCTAGACTACACACCCTAATTAACGAATATGTTAAAGTTAAAAGGTTAAAACTGTAGTAGATTGTTGTAGTTTATAGTTGTTATCATTATTTTAAAACAGTATTCGTATATTTTGTGCAGTTTTAAAAAAAAATCCCAATCAAAGGTTATTTAAAAAACAAAAACATTAAAGTGGCGGCATTTCGAAGACTTGCATCATCCTGAGAAAATCTACCGCACGGCCCTGATCACGCTTTGGGGCAAAACTTGACTTGGTTTCAAAATTGTTTCATTCATAAAACGGGGTTTTTTTTTTCATTATGTGTAGGAAATAAAGGATCGGAAAAAACATTACCCCTAGCCATTATGGCTAACTATGTGATTCTTTAGCTTAAAACTTTAAATATTTTATTTTTGTGAAAAAAGCTGTATCGACTTTTAACATCACAAATAGAAAAATTATGAAATTTTATAAATTCGCAGCCAACTACTATTTCCTTTAAATGAAAGTGATTGCTATATTTTAAAAACATTGCCGCAAAAAACACGGCTGTTGCTTTTACATCCTAAAATTATCTAAAACTGTTTTTTGTACCAATGTCATATGAAATCTCAAATACTGATATGGTTGCCATTACTATGTACAGGGTGGTCCAAATTCGATGGGATTGCACGGGTATCTCGGTTAATATTTAGGATAAAGAAACGCTTATATTAACAAAAATGTGCAGTTTTTTGAGGCAAACTCAGAACCGTTTTCAAAAATATTCTATCATTTTCGGTTTTAAAGTTATTGAATAAAATGTGTTTTTTTGTCATATTAATAATGTGTCATATCTCCGTTATTGTTCTTAATATCGAAAATATTTATGAAGATTAATTTTAGATATTTTTGTTTAATTTGATTATACTAAAAAAAAATATTTTACACTCGCCGTTAAAAAGTTATGACACAAACTTACCATTTTTTAAATTGGAGCGATAGTTGGCTATGACCTATTTAAATATTTCAAATATGTAATGGTTGATGCATTTATTTTCAATAATACGCAAGTTACAAAGATTTTTTAGTTTTTTTTTTTTTTTAAATCGTAGTAGGCTGTAAAAACAAAAAAAAAATGTGTAAAACCTTATAAAACTCATGTAATACAATTTACCAAAGTTTTTAAATTTGTTTTTGAGATAAACTTCAAAGAGTTTTGAACATAAGATAAACAGCAATCTACTACATTACTGCTGATTCCGACTATGTTGTTGTTATCTTATGTTCAAATATTTACAATGTTTATCTCAACAACAAATTAAAAAGTTTTGGTAACTTGTAACACATGAGTGTTATAAGGTTTTACACATTGTTTTTTTTTTTGTTTTTCAGCCTACTATGAGTTTCTTAAAAAAAAAACTAAAAAATCTTCGTAAGTTGCGTACCTACTTATTATTGAAAATGAGTACATCAACCGTTACATATTTAAAATGAGAACAAAATAAGGAATTTAAGTAATTCATAGCCAACTATCACTCCCATTTAAAAAAAGGTAAGTTTGTGTCATAACTTTTTAACGGCGAGCGTAAATTTTTTTAAATTTTAGTTTAATCATTTTAAACATAAAAATATCTAAAAATAACCTTGATAAATATTTTCGATATTTACAACAATAACGGAGATATGACACATTATTAATATGACAAAAAGCACTTTTTATTCAGTAACTCGAAGACTGGAAATAATAGAATATTTTTGAAAACGGTTCTAAGTTTGTCTCAAAAAACTGCACATTTTTGGTAATTTAACCGTTTCTCTATCTTAAATATTAAGCGAGATACCTATGCAATCCCATCGAATTTGGACCACCCTGTACAGGTAACAGAACGAAAGTGTAACTTTTGCAAGAAATAAGCCGGTTAAATAAAGCTTTCATGGACTGACGTTAACACTTGTTGTTATGTTATTAGAAATTTTAAATTAGTTAACATGTCGTCATCAATCACTCAAAATATTTATCTGATTTTTATTTTAAAGATAAACACATATAGATACAGCACACATCAATCAAACGAGAAAAAACTCCTATTTAATGAACCCTTAGCCAACCATGGTAGCCATTTCAAAAAAGTCAAGTGTGGCTTATATCACAAAAATCAAGTGTGTTATAATTTTTTAGATATTTTTTTCCAATTATTCGTAAAAATATCTTCAGCAACCATTTCACATTTTGATTTCAACGTAGGAGGCTATGGAATTATTTACCGTTAAAAAAATCGTCTATTTTTAGTTTTTTCTAAATATTTAAAAAGTTGAAGGTGTACGTCAAATGTCAAAATGGCTTAATGTTTGTCTTAAAATTCTGCCCAACTTTGCTAATTTAACCGACCATGTAGCTCTTATAATAACAAAGTTACCCATAATTTTAAAGAACTATTGCTTGGCCATATTTGCTGAGCTATAAACGCTTCCGGGAAGATGTATCGACATTGTTTCCGTAATAACAGAGTAATCCCGTGTTGGAATAATTATAGAATAAGTCGCCCTGCACATCATCTGTATAATGTGGTGTTCAGCAGCAATATGATGACGTTGTGTCGTGTCACGGTCGTGGCCAAAACTAAACATTGACAGTACGTGACTGAAAGCGAACCCCTCATTGTCGTCTTTTATTGGATTTGTATCGAAGTGTGGAGCTGCACATACACACACATACACGGACCTAGTGGGTCATTATAGCGATTTTAGCACCAACGGTCCTTAATAAAAGTGCATAGCAAATGGTTATAAAATATTAAAATCGTCGGGTATACGGTCTCGCTCGTAAAATTGCGCTCGGAAATTAAACAGAACTGTTTCCAAAATTGTTTCGATAGAAACTGCCTCTAATTAATTTTTATTATACCCAACGGTTGATGTATTTATTGTTCAATTTCTTGGGTTTGATGCTTTGCAGTTGCCAATTTTCTTTCTTTATAATACTGGAAAGCTTATCTTTTTCGCGCATTTACAATATTCGCTCGTTGCAAATTTTACAGTCCTGTACATTTACACAGGATCATTTTGCATCGTTATAATACGTTTATCTACTCTCTTGGAAATCTTTATTAGCTTCTAAAATTTTACAATGGGAGTGAAAAGTTTAAAGCTATTGTATCAGATCTCGTTTTAAATTGTATAATGAAGTACCTGTAATTACCAGTTCGTTAGAAGCGAAAACATATATTAAAGTTTTTTTTATCTTGAAACCAGGGTTGAGAACGCAACAAAAACGAAAACGTTAAATGAAATTAACCGATTTTTTTTAAGAACGAAAACGAAAAAAATAGTAAGTACATAAAACCGGTTTTATCGCTATTTAATTTTCATTCATTAAACACAAACGCGAGTTTACCGTTTGTGCTGGGAAGACTCCACAAAGCACTAAAATATCTCACTTAAAATAAATGAGCTTCACTTTTATCCATATACATATGTATTAACAAAATGGTTTTAGACCGGGTCGATCCACTATAGATGCTATACACACATTAGAACAAATACTCCAAAAAATGTGGGAATATAATAAAGAGATACATGCAGCTTTTATAGACTTTAAAACTGCTTTTGATTCAGTTAACAGAAAATAATCGCTAAGAGAACTGGAACTATTAGGAATACCTACCTGGAAAACTAATAACACTGCTAGAAATGGCCCTAAAAAACACAACAGCAAAAGTGAGATCCCAAGAAATAACAACGGAATATTTTAAAGTAAACCAAGGTGTAAAAAACACTATCCCCAACTATATTTAACTTAATATTAGAAGAGCGAAACTAGATAACAAAAACATTATGATCAACCAAATGCAAATAATAGCGTATGCTGACGATATGGCAATTGATTATAGGGAATAGAAGAGAAGACATAATAAGAGCGATAGATCAACTAGACAAAGAGGCAAAAAACTGGATGTAGAATTAAATGAAGAAAAAACAAAATATATGAAGATAGGATGAGAAAATATGCACGCACAGAACGATCTACAAACAAAATAATACATCTTCGAAGAAGTCAATACTTTCAAAAATTTGGGCGTGACAGTGGGACAAGCTGGAAAGAATAGAGTGAAGGAGAAAATTCTGAAAGAAAATCAGGCATACGGCAAAAACAAAACCATACTTAAGTAAAACACAAAGCAAAACAACAAAAATAAAAATATACAAAACCCTGATAAGACCCTTCATAACATATGCTATGGAACCAATAACAATAAATAAGAAAGAAGAGGAAGACTTAAAAATAGTAGAGAGAAAAGTAATGAGAGCAATACTAGGACCTAACGTAACAAGAGATGGAGAAGTAAGACTGAGAAGGAACAAAGAAATAAAGGAGAAACTCGGAGGAGAAATCGACACATTATAGGACAACGATTACGATGGGCAGGACACATCATGAAAAGGAAACCAACCGAAATGATCAGGAGGATAACACAATTGATCTCTGTTTGGCCCAGGAACAATGGAAAAGATGGAGAGACGCCCTGGAGGAAGACACAAGGGCATTGGGAATAAATGACTGGAAATTGAAATGCAAAGATAGGAAAGAATGGAAGAAAATAACGGAGGCAGCCAGGAGCAACAACAAGTTTAGAAAATCAGAGGGAGAGGACCTATTCACCTCAATAAATGGATTTAAGAAAACACCTCGACGTTAGCCACAATCCTAAGGATTAAACGGCTCAAAAAACACAAACGCGAGTTTACCGTCTATGCTGGGAAGACTCCACAAGTCACTAAAATATTTCACTGTAAATAAGTGAGTTTTACTTTTCTCCGTATACATACATTAGGTATTAACAACTTTATTGCTAATTCTTGCAATTTCGTGCAACACAAGTTACGGTATAGATATTCTCTTCTAATAATTTTTCAATTTGATCATCAATAAATAATATGCGCTTGATTGGACAACAAAAGGGCGCGTAATATTCACGTCATTTTTAATAGTTTAAAAATATGACATTTGACGTTGATGATCCACGGTTTGACAAACTAGTTGTGTTTATGTACCTTACGGATGTTATACTAAATAAAATGCATAAATTTTATTTGATTATATGTTAAATGTGCTTAATAATTTGGTAAATTTAATATGGCGATTCGCTAGTCTAAATTATGCCGTCCATAATGATCAAAACCGAACATATCGCTGTTTACAATTTAGCGGGAGACCAGATTGCTAACAAACAGAAACAAAAATGTAAATTGACTTTAAAATTCATCGCAAACATTTAATTTCTCATATCTATTACCAAAATACAAAATATTTAATTATACGAAATTTGTTTTTTGTTAACGGCGAACTATACTGATTTATATCTTAATACATACGAACAGTGACGTACGCAAGGGGGATTAGGGGAATAAATCCCCCCCAAAATTTTGAAAAGAACAAAAATTATTTTTACCGCATTTCCATCCATATAAAATACATATAAAATAAATTATGTTTGTATATTTTACTTATATATGCTATTTCTGGGTACGTTTGACCATGCCCCGTTTGAAATAAGTCAGTATTATTTTTGCAAATTAAAACAATATTCCCCTCTGAAATATTTTTCTGTGTACGCCACTGCATACGAAGTATTTATAGTCTGAATAATCGAATATTCGAATAATTGGGGTTTCATCGTATTAATAGGGGTTGCAACACTGTCCTTTTGACATTTGACGATCGTTTTTTTTTTTTAAAGATATCTGCTCTTGATTTTGTAAAAAAAAAGGATGGCGACTAAGTAAAACTAGGTCTTCGACTTGGTGACTAAAAAAAAAAGGGAACAAAACCGGTTTTGACCGATATTAAATTTCGGTTCACGGAAACGAAAACATAATTTCATGGGTGGAAACGTAAAGAACAAAAACGAAGTATATCGTTTTCGTTCCAATCAAAAACGAACGAAAACTTTTCGATTTTAGTCCCTGCTCAAGTGTGTAGGATTAACATGGGCAAAAAATTGTTTTGCTCACTTATCTCAGATACCGGGTGTAAATGAAGTGTGATACACCCCCTTTTTTTTCTTAAGTTTTGATTTTAAATAAATGAAATTTTAGACATATGATACGTGCAAAAAACCGGGCTTATTGAGCACATGCACACATTTGTTTCACTTCCGGTTTCGCCGGAAATGACCCCAACTTTGTTATTTTAAATGGAACACCCTCTATATTTTTATATTTTTGGAAAGAGGAAGTGATTTTTGATACAACTGCACTATTTTCGTTAATTTTTATAACCTCAATTTTTTTTTAAAACAAAACTTACTTTTTTATTAAGAGTGCCGTGACCTGCACAAATTGATTTTTATTATGTCAACAATTGTCCAAAAAACGTTTTTGTAATTTTTAAACGATATTTAGGTTACTTTAATCGGCTTTGAAGGTTGCGGAATCAGTTTTTTTGACAAAAAGTCATTTTTTTTAAAAGGAACCATGCTGGTACTAGCGGTTATTTAAATCAAGCATCTTCTAACCAATCTATCGGTACCAATAACTTGTATTTTTATTAAGAATCTACTTCAAAAATTTCAAATTATTGTGAAAATGTATTAAGAGATCCTTTTAATCGCAGTAATCTAATTAGTTATATAAAAATGATTACCAAAATTTTTAGACTTTTTAATTAAATGACTATAGTAGTTAAACATAAAACAACGATCATTTGTTTTGTTTTAGTTATGCACAGTGTACTGCGATTAAAAGGATCTCTTAATAAATTTTCACAATAACTTGAAATTTTTGAAGTAGATTCTTAATAAAAATACAAGTTATTGGTATCGATGGATTCGTTGGAAGATGCTCTTTTTAAATCTGCTAGTACCAGCATGGTTCCATTTAAAAAAATTGACTTTTTGTCAAAAAACCGATTCCGCAACCTTCAAAGCCGATTAAAGTAACCTAAATATCATTTAAAATTTACAAAAAGGTTTTTTGGACAATTGTTGACATAATAAAAATCAATTTGTGCAGGTCACGGCACCCTTAACCCAAAATTAAATTTTGTTTAAAAAAAATTTTGAGGTTATAAAAATTAACCAAAATAGTGCATTTGTATCCAAAATCACTTCCTCTTTCCAAAAATGTAAAAATATACAGGGTGTTCTATTTAAAATAACAAAGTTGGGGTCATATCCGGCGAAACCGGAAGTGAAACAAATGTGTGCAACGGCTCAAAAAGCCCGTTTTTTTGCACATATCATATGTCTAAATTTTTATTTATCTAAAATCAAAACTAAAGAAAAAAAAAGGGGGTGTGACACACTTCATTTACACCCGGTATACGCCACAAATCTAATTCTGAAACTGTGCTCTCGTTTGTTTGTTCATTATTTATTTTTTCGACAAGGTATGGCATTCTGGCCTTATTCAAAAATTAGAAGAAAAAATACCTAAAGACTTCACCGATATTTTAAAATCCTATATATCCGACAGACTGTTTAGAGTGCGCCAGGAAGATCAGTTCTCAGAGCTAAAAGATATTGGGGCTGGAGTTCCACAGGGCAGCGTTCTTGGCCCGGTCCTGTATCTCCTATATACCAACGACATACCAGCAATAGATAACATGGTCACAGCAACGTTTGCCGACGACACTGCTATACTTGCAGTGTCGGGTGACGTGGGCGAGGCGGCCCAGAAACTACAACGCGCCATCAATACGGTCAGCGCATGGACCGACCAGTGGCGAATCAAACTAAATGAAGACAAATCTGTCCATATAAATTTTACCAATAAACGTATTACACAAATCCCTGTTAAAATAAATGGGAAAATAATACCATATTCCAATACTGCCAAGTATCTTGGGATGACGCTAGACACCAAACTAAGATGGAAAACCCATATCAAAATAAAACGTCAAGAACTAGGCTTGAAATACAAAAGTATGTATTGGTTATTGGGACGCAAATCCCAGTTATCCACGCAAAATAAATTAATAATATACAAGCAGGTACTCAAGCCTGTGTGGTCCTATGGTGCACAACTATGGGGGTGTTCCAAAAAAAGTAATGTAGAAATTATAAAACGCTTCGAAAACAAGATATTGAGAAACATCGTGGATGCGCCTTGGTACGTGCGTAGTGATGACATCCATCGTGATCTTAATATCTGCTCAGTGGAGGATGAAATAAAAAAAGTCGCGGTGAGACACAGGAATACACTACAAGAACACCCGAACGTCGAGGCAGCTCAACTTCTGCAAGGGGGAGGAGCGGTGCGAAGGCTAAAACGTGTGAAACCCCTTGATCTAAGTGCTAACTAAGTGATAGAGTGATAAAGTGTCATATCAATGTGGTGATGCGTTTTAATTGCTATTGCGAAATAGCCAACAAGAAAAGAAATTGTGAGACACCAGTGGGTGAGACAATTCACATATAACCCTAGATTTAAGATAATGTTAGACTTAAGCTAAGCGTTAGTCTGTAAGACTAGTTTTAGTTAAAAATAATTTTAAAAAAAATAATTATTTATTTGATAACAGGCAGACTAAAACTTAATTAACCACATGTATTGAATAGATGCATACATAATCAGGAGACGAGGATAAATAAAAGAGCGACCACAGTTCTTGATTGTGAATATAAACTTATAAGAAACAAGCGAAGCGTCGCTCATTTGCATTTGTTATTCTATGTCACGAGATTGCTTTCCAGACTTATAATATACTTTAAATGAATTTTATTCGTCTGCATCTTGTTAGCGTGACAAAGCAATAATTAATTTTAAACAAAATTTACCTGATGTGTTTAGGTGGGAAAAGTAAAAGAATTACGCTTGTAACACGAGATAATCCTTGACAGGTATTAAATAAATAAATTATTTCTTGTTCTTTTGTCGTTTTAATTAAACAAATCACAGGAAGTTTCACATTTTCAAGTGGCACAATATTTATCTCCCTGAATAATAAAAATACAAGGTTGGTTAAAGAAGACAAATTTAGCTATTTAGGAGTGTGCTTTAAAAAATATTTTGTCTTGTTTAAAATTTTTATGGCTTTCGCAATATAATGAAAAACCCGAAATCGAACAACATTTTATAACTCAAATATCTCGACTATCATTCTTAATACACAAAAATGCCAAAAGAAAAAAGGTTGACTTATTTATTTGCATAAAATGGTGACAGTCAAATTTTTATTTTAAACTACCGAACGTGATTTTTTTTTTAAATGGCAGTCTTAGTAAGTGATGTCTAAGATATAGTTATTTTTTACTTTACAATGATAATATAATATTTCATATGTATGTGCACAGAAATAAGCGAAATAATTTAAAAAATTTCGAAATCTATGTTGAAAATCAACGTTGCTATGGAAAAAACAATAATCGACTTTCAATGTTTTAAATAAACCCTTACTAGTCTATTCTGATACTTTTAAACTGTAATTAAATATTTCGCACAATAGTTTAAAAATAAAAATTTGGCTGTCACCATTTTATGCAAACAAATTTTTTCCCTTGTCATTTTTGTGAATTAGCAACAATAGCAGAGATATTTGGGTTTAAAAATGTTGATCGATTTCATGTTTTTCGTTGTATCAATATTGTATTTACATTATTTAGGGAGATGCAAAAGTGCTACATGGAAAAGAAATAACAAAAATAATACTTAAAAATCAAACTATTATTTTTGTATTGTATTTTGTAACCTCTACAATGACAGTCGGCCCTGGGATTCGAACCCATGACCAACCGATTGCAAGTTAGGTTGTTAAAACAACCAGCCACCGAACTCTGTGGTGGCTGTTCTTTTGGGTTCGACGTTTTATATGTAGTTATTATCATAACGGGACTTGACAGGTTTATGGCTCTTCGCACGACGTAGCGCGTGACAGTGCTTTGTTGATAATCTGTTGGTGGTTGATCATGCGCTGCAGTTGTATAAGCTTATTTATCTTTATAGCTTTTCCTATTATGTGTGAAGAAGGCGTTTGAATTTCGCTAATAACGTTGTTTTTAAAGAAGCGATTCCATGGCCAGGCGACTTTCTTCATAATGACATTTTTATGGTCAATATTCAGACGCTTATGCGACGATTTATTTAGCCAATATATGACAGGTTGCTTGTTTTTTCCTCTTCTTGGTCTTCCCTTTGGATTTTTTCTACACTTTGCGCTTCATAGACTTTTCTGTGCATCCTATCTTCTTCTATTCTGTACACATAACCCAGTCATCGTGACTGTGCCTCTTTGATGTTGTTTTAATTTAGAGGTTGTACTTTAAGTACTTTGGCTGCAAAACATGGGTGTTATCGAAAAAAGACAAGAGCAAAATTAAAGCAGGATGAAAGGAGTAACAAAAAGGGATAAAATTAAAAATGTCCAAATAAGAGAACAATTGAAAATGTTCAAATAAGAGAACAATTAAAAATATAATCCACAGAAGAATTCATAGAACAAAGACAGCTTGGGTGGTGGGGAGAGGTAAAACAAAAAGAGGAAGACCAAGAAAAACTCTATTGGAAATATCCTAAAGAAAAAAGGAAAAACGTGAGTAGAAGCAAAGAATTTAGCAGAGAATAAAAATGAACAGAAAAATTGTACAAAGAAATAATTTTAGATGTATGGAATAACTCCACCCTTACATCCTATGGGTAAAAAAGGAATAGATTATATATAAATATATTTTACGTCGTCATAATAAACTCAGCTGTTAAACCTATACCCATTTCTCTTCATTTTGTGGTCTATATGTCTATTACAGTTGAGAAGCACTCCTAGCGTTTTACTTTTTCTAGTTATATCTCTTCTCGAATTAGTTTTTGTTTTATTTTTTTGCGCTTACAACAATAGTTTTAGTTTTTTCGTTGCTTTTTCTTATTTTTAATTAATTTCCTGGTGGTTAACTGTAACAAAAAACAAATTGAAACAATACTCTTAACTTTGTCTTAGTTTTCCATTTAGCCGAAGAAATTTGACCTTACAGCTTATTGAAATTAATGGTAAGTTGCCTTTCACCTGATGTGAAAATTGTTTGAAAACAGTTTCTGTTTTTAAAGTTGATTTATTTCGTGTCGATTCGACCATCATACTTTCACGTTGTTGCACGACAACAAACAATATAATAAGCCGAATGAATACGTTGTCATTGCAGTGGTATTGCTGCTGGTTATGTGTTGAAATTTAGTATGCGACATATTCCATTTCCTACAGTTTCCGATATATGTTTTATTATTATGATCAATTCAATATGCGGTTTTGGAAATCAACAAGCGATTCGATTTTATAACAGCGCATTTAAAAATTGCAATCAGTGGCATGTAACTGCTCTATAGAGGGCGCTGTTCAGTTAACTATGTAAATGTAGCAATCAACTCGAGTCTCTCGCGGCAGCATTAGCATATTCGTGTAATATAGGGCTGCAATGACCAATCCTGGCATCCACAGCCATCGTGGCCAATATGTGCAGCTATATTGCTTTTTTGCCCAAAACCGTTTTATGGCTGTATGATTTTCGTCTACACCACTGAACTGTGTTGTTTCAACCCGTTTTCCATATTATTATGATCAATATTGGCCAGCTAAAAAAAAGCGTAGCACTCATGTGATAAAAACATATATTTGCGCATTTCACTTTATGCTAGAATCTACATATAAAGATTCCTTCACCTGAAACAAAATCCGTCGTTTTTAAGTTTGGCTACAAAAAGTAAGAAAAGATTTTTAATTAAATGAAAACCTATTTTTAAATTTTGTTATTAAATACGCAAAATACTTCTTAGGTCTCAACTAAATACATGATTAACGGAAAAGTTTTTAGTTATGATAAAATAAAATAGAACTAAAATATAACGTAGTTGTAACATTCCAAAATAATGTAAGTTTTGTTCTGATACAATTATTAAGAACTTATTTTTTTATGAGTATATGATAATGGTTGCTTCGCTTGTAAACAGGGTGTTTCTTAAATATTGGCAAAAAAATTCGAGAGGCGATTTCTTACAGAAAAGTAAAGGGGGGCTTTTATATATATTTTTTTCCCTTTGACGTCTCCTTTCGGAGTTGCATCCCCTAAAGAGGAGCGGTAAAATTGGGTTATTATTTTATTTTGCAATTGGATAAATTATTGTACATGTAAAAGCTATTTTACGGGCCGTTTAGGCCCAGAGCTTGGTAATGTTCTTCCACACTCTGCTCTCTTTCACTTTCTTCTTCCAACTAATTATGTTTTTCTCTCTTAGTTCTGCCTCCACAGCTTCTCTCCATCTTTTTCTGGGCCATCCTCTTTTATCCTTGTATGCAGTCTTTTTCCACGCTATCTCTTTTAGTATTCTCCTGTCCTCCCTCCTCTCAATAGCCATTGTATTCTTCTGGCATTTATTACTTTGTCTATGGTTGCTTCTTTGAAAATTGTGTATACCTCCTCGTTCCTTCTTATATATCTCTCATCTGTTCTATTCCCTCTCACTATTCTCATAATTATATTTCTTTCCCATCTCTTTAAGGCTCTCTTTGCATTTTTGTTCAGTATCCAGGTCTAACGCGCATAGATCGCTGGAGGTCTTAGTATTGTTTTATACTACAGTAGTTTGGTGCTCCTGTTGTTTTGCTCTTGTTAGGTTATTTAAAGCTCCTGGGCTCCTGCACTTTTGTTGGCTTTCAGAATTCTCATGTTTATGTCTATTTCTTTTTCCATTCTGTTTGTGAGTAGTGTCCCCAAGTAGACAAATTCATTTACTTACTTGAATTCCCCTACCAGTAGCCTGTCTTCTATTGTTTGTTGTCCTATTCTCATTAGCTTAGTCTTATCTTTGTTTATCCTTAATCCCATTTTGTGCTGATTCTGCCATTCTGCCTGTGATCTCTCCCAGTTCCTTCAAAGTTCTTGCCAGTATAGCTACATCATCGGCATAACTTAGGAGTTGGTGACTTTTGTTTAGTATTGTTCCCTCTCAGTTCAGTCTTCCGTCTCTTACTATGTTTTCCAGAACTACGTTGAATATGAGGCCTGATATTTTTACCAGAGACGGATAAATGTGAGAAATTGATAAAGGGTAGATTTATTGTGCTTATTAAAAGGTTTCTCATATTATAGTTATATCTTACATTGACAAGGGGCTGAACCCCTTTTTTTTTATTTTTTATCAAAACTTTTATGATGCTTAACATTTTGCAGTATCAAAAACATAACCGCTTGAACGCTTGATTTTTTAAAACTTTTTTTATTCTCTAACTTTTTCTGCAAAACCTACAGTTTTCGAGTAAACAATTACCTAATGACTTCATATGAAACATTCATTAATGTTTAAAAATAAAACTAGTCATTTTATGGTCACCATGGTTTGTTTAGGTTCATATTGGCTAGAATTGACGGGTGTAATTCATTTTAAAGTTTAAGAGGCGACAACACTGTAAAATAAAAACATTCATTTGTTTTAATATTGTTTAAATTCTTTAATAAATTACAAACTTGCATCGTTTAAAAAAAAAAAAAAAGCAGTTGGCCATGACTTTATGAAAAAGCATTTCTTCCTTATTTCAATAATATTAGGTTTGATGTATTTCTTTTGATATTTAAGCTCCAAACAAATAAAATTTATTAAAAAGTCCCTATGGTGCTATAGAGTGCCATGAATTTAAAAAATATTGAAACAAATAAATGTTTTCATTTTACATTGTGTAAAAAAAAACTACAACTATTTCCCCAAAAGTATTTTTGTGCCATCAAGTATAACCGAGTTATTAACGATTTAAAACAACATGCCAATTTTGATTTTTGTTTATTATCAAGCGTGCCATGGAGTTTTTTTTAAACATTAAAGCATCAATGAATAGGTCTCAGAAACGGGAACAATTTGTCTAATTTAGTTGTAGCTACCGTTTACGTGATCTTAATACTGGCCCTTCTATATCGACCACCCTCTATGTGGAAATGTTAACTTTTAATGAAAAGGTCGTTTCTACGTGACGTTTTTTTATTTTTAGAGTCCCTTTAAAGACCAGTTTTACTTATCAAGTCTTCTTTTTTAGCTTTTCGTTTTAAATTTATTTTTATTGACGAATCGAATGATTTCATATAACTTTTCTGAATGTTAATAAAACTCAAGAGTTGTAGACGCCGTAAAAACAATGTATCCAATTGTCTAGATTAAATGAGAATATGTATAGGTCGGATTTATAAAAAACTAATGGATTGAAAGAAAAAATATACAACTAAATCATTTGTAATATCCCAAAAAGGTTCTGAAACGCGTGCTTGCCAAAGATCGTGACGGCGCAGGGTTAGAATCGAAATAGAATGATAGATAACTTCGTTTCTTTGGCATTTTATCTGAAGAACCTTACATTAATAAGAACGTGAATATATAGCTGAAAATATCGATTTAAAAGCTATTGGAGATAGGCAGGCGTTTCTAATAAAAAATTCAGAACTTGAGAATGCCATAGCTATAATCAGAGATGAGGCGGGGAGTGGCAAACTCAATTTCATAATATTCATTCTCTAAAGATGTGGCCGCATAATCTAACTTTACTAACACTTTTATTACAAAAAAGTGCGACTTCAGGATTGGCTCAAAAGCTCATTGAACTGAGGAATTCTGCGCGGTATTTAAAATAAATTTTAGGAAATTATACGAGAAGGTTCCTGTTTAGCATAACCAAATCGATATTTCAAATGGCATCCTATGCGGTAAGATGTAATTATTTTAAGATATTGCCAAGACGGAAACAGGCGGTTTGTAAAACCATTTATCATGCTTCCATAATAATTGCTGTATCTTTTCACACCCAACTTAAAATTTGACTTAAACTGTTTTGAAATATTAGACTAGATACTAGATTGCTCAGTTAATTCACTTTTGCAATATCATCGATGGGTGGATTATAAATAAAACGAAATAGTGAAAATAGTATTGTTCTTTGCATCCATTGTCAGGATCATATTTTCCGTGAAGCTGGAGAAACGGTCGCTTCAGTCCCCACACATTTTAAAAGGAGCCATTTTTACAGTTACTAACTGCACTTTTTTTTTAATTCGTTGTACAGGAAGATACTAACAAGAAAACGCAATATGCAACAAAAAACAATGTCTGTAATTGTGATCGTATAATCAGTAAATACATTAATTTTAAAAAGCAAAGGGCTTGTTTTCGCCCTTTCGCTTCTAGTCCAGAAACATACCGGGTGTAAATGAAGTGTGGTACACCCCTTTTTTTCTTTAGTTTTGATTTTAGAATCATGAAAGTTTAGACATATATTACGTGCAAAAAAAACGGGTTTTTTGAGCACATCCACACAATTGTTTCACTTCCGGTTTCGCCGAAAATGACCCCAACTTTGTTATTCTGAGCGGCAAACGATTAACAATCTTGTCAATTGTAACCTGTCTGTTTTCCTCAACAATGTCACGAACTGCCGCAACGACGTTTTCACCAGTGACGGTTACAGGTCTCCCAATTCGTTGCTCGTCGTGCACGTCTGTGCGTCCATTCACAAAAGATGAGCGCCAACGACGAACCATTTGAATGTTCATACACTTCTCACCGTAAACAGAGACTAATTGAGGGTGAATTTCTGTTGCACTATCATCTTTAGCGGTAAAAAAACGAATAATCGCTCGCAATTCAAAATTGGACCCGCTGGACAATGGAGTCTCCTCGCAATTTGCTCAGAGCTGCGAAGACGTATCCTAACCAAACTTGCCAGTAAAGTCTAATAAAAGTTTTAAGCGCTCGCAGAGTCTGCAAGATGTCGTTAGTCAGGAGAAAAAAAAATAGGGAAACTTACGTATGGACTGGCCCTCGTATTTTTAAAAAGCTAAAAAATATAAATTTTATATATCAAGAGTTAAATTCGTCAAAAATTATTTTAAAATTAGGCATACAAATATTTATAAAAAAAGCTTGTATAAATTTACATCTATTTTTATGAAAAATAAGTTTTAGTAAGATTTTAAAACCAATGAAATTTGATTTTTCGTCTGTAGTGCCAAAACGAAAAATGATATAAAAAAATCGGATAGCACAGATAAGAATATATCAGATTTTGACCAATTTTTATGTCAACCAAAATATTCGAATTTGGTCCACCTTGTACCTATATACAAATGTTATTTTATAGATTAACGGACCAATTATTATACAGTGTGTCCAAATGAAATGGAATATGCTATATATCTCAGTAAATATCCACTTTAGGGAAAAATGTTTTGAATAAAAGTTGTTTGGTACTTAGTTTTCCACCATAAGACAAAATTTAAATATTTTTTTCGAATAACAAAAGCGCAATGAAAAACAATTGACTTTTTTTAAATGGCAAGGTACCCCTATATTATACTTATTTGATAAAGAATTTTTTTCTCTTTTCAATGATACTACTTTAGTACCCTTACTTAAGCAACTTTTTGAGAAAAATGCAAAAATTATTTCTATTGATTAGTATTTATTTTCAACAAAAACATCATAAGAACTAAATTTTTTTGACGAAATCTGCATTAAGTGTTTAAACTGTGAACCATTTACAGCTTGGCAATGATAAACTCGGTTTTTAAACCCGTTTATAACATTCCCAACCATTTCAGGTGTAATTTCTCTTAAACGATCTTTTAAATTTTCGATATTCTCCGGCTTCTTAGCATAAACTTAATTTTTAAGGTGACCCCATCATTGAAAAGAGAAAAAAAGCTCTATCAATTGAGTATAATAGAGGGGTACCTTGCATTTTAAAAAAATCAATTGTTTTTTATTGCGCTTTTGTTATCCGAAAAAAATATATTTACATTTTGTCTTATGCAGGAAAACTAAGAACCAAACAACTTTTATTCAAAACATTTTTCTCTAAAGTGCATATTTACAGAGATATATAGCATATTCCATTATTTTTGGACACACTATATATTTATTTATTGCTGAGTTACTCTATCCACCTATATATTTTCCTAGTATTGATTGTAACTAAGAAGCTACTTTAATTTTATTTCAATATACATCTTTAATAAATATGCTTTGTTTTAATAAGACGTAGACAGCTTGTATTTGTTAAATTTCTCTAAAGCTTAGAACACAAGTACTAAATAATTGCAACTTACTGCACAGGAACTAGAGATCCTCTTTAATATTAGACGATGTTGTAGGAAGCAAAGTTTTAAGTAACTTCATCTTAAATTTTTATTTCAAGCAAGATTTTTAAAATGAAGAAGCCTCACGAACTAAAACGTTTATTTTACTATTCCGTTCTGCATTATCATGTTTTATTAGCAATTAATAGTCAAAACCCACAGCTAACCATGTAACAGTTATACCTAATGAATTGCCTCTTTATTAATTTGATTAATTGTAATGTTATTTAATAATAGACGGCGAGTGATGGTGCGAAATTCTGCAACGTTATAATTCATTTCCAGTGACACAAAATGTATCAATATATAATT
The DNA here is from genome assembly GCA_947652605.1 of Elmis aenea. Classification (NCBI taxonomy): domain Eukaryota; kingdom Metazoa; phylum Arthropoda; class Insecta; order Coleoptera; family Elmidae; genus Elmis; species Elmis aenea. The sequence goes on from OX393581.1 coordinate 42,785,396, forward strand.
TTCTTTTTAAATTATTCACAAATTGTTCGTATCTGCCATGGGATCTGGAACATTTCCAGCAAAAGCGAATAGCAAAACGCATTGAATCACTTGAAGGCAAGCAATATTTATAGCTATTTTATCGAACGTTTCAAATATGTGCTCGATTATACCCCGCGGGTGCAACTGACGTTTATGGCTTAAATATATTTGGTTGTAGCAACTGACTCAGTCGTAATCCTAAATGTTTTGCCATGCTGTTTAATTAGACACCGTCTACCTTCCAGAAAATGAAAGTAATAGAGACTTAAATGTAACCGTAAGAACAAAATTACACAGATATTTCGTCGGAGGTGGAGGAGCACATAATAACACGCTGAAAAATTGTTATTATGAACGAAATTTTCGGGGAAGGCGAACAGATTGTTCATTTTAATTTCGGTTTATTAGCTGGTAGCTTAAATAAAATATGAACTGTTGAGTTTTATCACAAAAATTCTTGGAATACTTTGCAGCAGACTGTTAAGAAATAATAGAGAATCACTTTATAGTGTCACTATTGTTTAATTAAATAATAAAAGCTTTGATAATGCAGCATACTAAATGTGTTGCATTTTAATGTGCATAAAAATATTTATGCAAACTTTAGAGAAATTTCACTTATATATTTGTTATTTCGGTTGCGTATATTTTTCTGTTAGGTACATAATTTCGCACAGACGTTAGCGAATCGTCATTTTTCATTACTGTAAAGTGACTAAGCCACTTTCAAAATTAGTAGGTTATAAAAACTACGGACTTAATTTTGTTCAGTGTGTTTTGCCACAGTGACGTTTAATAAAACAGTAATTTAAGAAAATTGATGAGTAAATTATGTTATTAGAGTTATTTATGTGTTGTATTTCATTATACGTGTATTATTCAAGTATTATTCATTACCATAATTATTCATATAATACATGGATAATAAGTAAATTCATCAGTACTTTTTAAAATATAACCCCAGTAGCACAAAATATTAGGCCAACATTGGCTAAAAATTGACATACAATACTGGGAAAATATAGATATGTCAACATTTTTTAATATTGGTAAAATATTTTAAATTAATTTTAATCCAATAACATTTTTTTTTATAAGGGATCTATATTGTTAAATAATATTAGATTAATATACCGTATCGATATTGGTGAAATGTATACTATACAAGTATACACAATTAAAAATATATTCAACCAATATTATTCACCATGATTGGTACAATGTTATATGTGCATAAATCTCCTTCATATGTTTTTATGGTTTAGAAATGTTAATATCCAATAATAAAATAGTCCAATAAGGCTGTATAAATGATTTGTTCAAACTAAAAATATAAAAAAAATACAGAAAACCAAGCATAATTTTCTTACAAGTCTGTATCTGGCCGATAATTTCATGCCATAACTGTAATACTTCAAGACTAATCTGAAAGTTTTCCAACAACAACAACTAGGAGCATGGTAATATCTTCCTTCCACTTGATAAGTGTTTTTCACTATTGATATCCTACTAAACCACATATCGATGTCCGACTCAGGACTTCCATCGAAATTTGGTATAAAAGCCGCCACTTTTTTTGATTTCATTCTAGCATTCTCACTAACTATCATAGCGTTTACTGCAGTGGCTACTATATCATCAACCAACATGCTAATGCTTTCGTGTTCACTCATTTTTAAAATTGAAAACACGTGGTAAAACTTAGCCTCAAAAATGTGTTTTACGTTTACAATACGAATGATGTAAATACTATAAAATAACCTGTTAATCCAACACTATAAACTAATCACTTCATCAGTACCAGATCCCTCTTTTGAAGACTGTGGTGATGGCTCACATAAATCCACATAAATTATTCTAAACTATCTAAGAGGGCAAACATAAAACCAGTAACAGTAACAACATTTATTCGCACTCCCATTCTGCCAATTACAATACAATTCCGCCAACGGTAACCTAACATACGCTATACACTAATTCCATCTACATCCTGGAGCGCCAAATTGAAATTTTAAACTTATAATCTACTACAAAACAATATAAACATATTGGACCAATAACATATTAACATTGAGTTTTCTGATACTGGTTGTTTATTAAAAAACTTGAAAAGACCTATATTGGCTAAATGTTGCAAGGCAATATAGGGTAAATATATTTTGTTTATGTCTAGCCAATAAAAATAAATTGGAAATAATTATGAAACAATATAAATATATTGGACCAATTACATATTAACATTGAGTTGTCTGATATTGGTAATTCATTAAAAAACTAGAAAAAGCCGATATTGGCTGAATGTTGCCAATATTGGGCCCGCGTAACAATATTTGGCCAATATTAAGCCAATATTATTGTGCTACTTGGGTATATTCTCTATAGTTCTACTTGACCCTCGTATGCTGTATTTGGAAGTCTCTTTGGAACTTTTCAAAGGAGTTTTTAAACTATACTTTACAAATTTAATATAGGTACCTGCGGTATTTTGTGTTGCATTTCAAAATAAAAAGCGATATGTTGAATATCTTAGGTAGAAAAAATACCAAAACGAATATTTATACTAACAAGACGATTTATTTTATTTTAAATATTTGGAAATATGCCCTTGTACACTATGCGAAAAAAAACTACGCCTTTTAAAAATTAATACAAAACAAACCGTTTTAAGTTTGCAAAAATTCGACCAATAAATGCAAAATAAATATAAAAATTCGACAGAAACCGTTTAAATTAAATTTAAAAGATTTCAAAAAGTTGCAGCAAACAAACAGTCAATTTATCGTTTTGTAGTTGTGTTATTACTAATAAGCATACATTTTAACAAGATAAAATATTAACGTAGAGTGACTGACCAGAATTCGCTATGCTCAAAGCAGGACACTTATATACAGAATATTTCAAAATAACTGAATCTTAAAGATCATAACCAACCAACAAATTTTTAATTTTATTCTTTGTTAATAATAAGGAAACTACATGAAGAGTAACATAATTTTAAAAAAGCGGAAAATTTCAACGACTGAACGTTGTTAATGCAGTGTTTTTTAAACTTTTTACTCTAAGGACCCGTTTCAAAATTAGGAGCTTGCAGAGGACCCCAATAAATTGTAAATAATATTTTAGTCTGAAAAATAAATTTGGATGTTTTTCGAATATCATGATTAGGTTCGGGAAACCCCTTCAGAAGGATACAGGAACCCCCTAGGGGTCCGCGAACCACATATTGAGAAACACTGAGTTATCGTATTGTTATGGTTATAGATAATATCAAAATAACAATATAAACTAAGCTCAATTTTTTTTAAGTTAACAGTATAATAATAATAATAAAATTAAAATAACATAACCATAGGCAGTAAGGCGCGTTAAAGTTTGATTAAATTATAAATTTGTGCCTTGAAATTTCATTGGATGAAATAAGTTCTTATAGGTTTTATTAATATTTTTATTGGAAGAATATAAAGTAGGGCATTTATGCTTTTTTTTGTTGGGTTGGTAGGACAGAGTACAAAAGGCTTAATTGTAGAATGTCCTTCCAAAGTAGGGCGGATGATCACCCTATATTGACGTACGCTCTAACTTCTACAATAAACCAGATATCCTTGTTGGAACTTGAATTTCTATTAATTTTTACACACAAAATTTGACGCAGCGTTTTCAATAGTTGCAATAGCATTTTCAATTTTCTACTACTAAATTTAAACAAAACGATTTACGTAAATGATGTTTGTATTTAATTTGAAACCATATTTTTCAATAATTAAGCATGTTGTGTTTTAATTAACACTGGAAAATATTTGCTATTTTGCGAATAATTAACTTTAGTGAAACTAATGAATGCTCTTAACGAAATTTCAGAAACTTGCTGTAATGTTATTTGTTTGAATATGACTGGAAATTAAATTACTTTTTATAATTGTCATTGTTGGACCTTATTGTCCGGCGACAATGAAATATACATGTTTGGCGATGTCAGCTCATGGAAATAAAAATGTTCTGTTAAGTCTCTTTGTGATATATGTTTTATTTATTAATTGCTATCCAGTTTGTGATATCAGAGTTGTTTAAATTTACGAGGTGAGCGTCAAAATTTCCCGGCCTGACTATGAAAGAAATGGCGCAGGCTCAAAATGAAATGTTACTTTTTAATATAATCCCCCCTGACATTAATGCATTTATTACATCGTTTCAGCAACAATTCGATACCCCTAAAAAAGTATGCCTTGGGTTTGTCTGCACAATGTGCCCAAACTGTAGCCTTCACCTCTTGGTTGTCACTTAAATGGCGCCCGCGAAGGTCCTTTTTCAAATTTCCAAACAGGTGATAGTCACTGGTAGCCATATCTGGACTATACGGAGGGTGACCGATTTGTACATAACCGCAGTCACGAATTGCGGCTTGAGAAATTCCAGCAGTGTGCACGGGAGCATTGTCGTGCCGTAAACGCACGCCTCTGGTCAGTTTCCCACGTCTTTTCTCCGGAATATTTTGTCGTAATTTGTGCGGGAGTGCTGCATAATATTCCCCGTTGACTGTGGTGATGCGTTCTTTAAAATCTATGAGAAGACTGCCCTCACAATCCCAAAAGATCGTAGGCATCACCTTTTGTCGACTGACCAATCCTGAACTTTTTTGGCGGTGCTTCTATTTTTCGCCGCCATTCCATCGATTCTCTTTTGGACAAAGGATCATAGAAGAGAACCATGGTTTCATTCCCTGTAACAATTGTCTTTAACGCGTCCACAGGACTTTCTCCACAGAGCTCCAAAAAGGATCGAGCACATTCACACGACGCTGGCGCTGAACTGCTGAGAGATGTTTGGGGACCCACCTTGCACTAACTTTATTCATGCCTAACCGATCGTGGAGGATTCGGCGAATGCTTGTATCTGAAAGCCCCGACATTTTTGATAGTTCTTTGACGTTCAAGCGTCGATCGCCTAATACGAGTTCCTCAACAAGGGCAATCTTGTCGTCCGTCACCACTTCCACAGTCTTTCCTGTTCTTGCATCATCTTCCAAGGTTTCTTGCCCCATTCGAAACCGTTTTGACCAATCTTTTACCACAGAATAAGACGGAGCATTGTCCCCGTTCGGTCAAACTTCGATGGTTTGAGGAGAAAGTCTTTTGGGAGTAACATATTTTATAACAGCGCGATAATCAATTTTCGTGACTTCTGACATTGTGATGAACGAATGACAGTTACAAGGAAACTAATTGACATAAAGTTAATTTTTGTTTCTTCCAAGGCTAATATGACTTAAACCAATGTGTTAAAAAAAATTTGACCCGCCTGCGATACCTAGATCGATGTCAGGCCGGAAAATTTTGGCGCTTGCCTCGTGCGTACCTAATATTAGCAATTTACTGAATTCAATTACAAATAATGCAAAATAGTTGACTGCTTTTTAATTTTCTATTAGGTACATTGTAATAAACTTAAAACAAACCATTTTTATGTTTATACATGGTTCCTGTTGTGGTTTGCTTATTTTATGCTGTTGTAAAGCATCTGAATACATACAGGGTGCGCCATTAGTGCGATAAAGTCCATTATTGCCGTTAATGTCAACTTAATAAAAAAAAGTTTTTTATGAAACTTATAGTATTTCTACACGTGCATGTTTTAAAATTAGTTTCAAGTATACAGGGGGTTTCATAAAAGTGGGGCGTCACTAAAGGTATTTTTTTTAAATTGAACACCCAGTATATTTTTGCATAATCGAATTCAGCAAGAAAATCTCCATATGACAGTATTTTGTTTTTTTCATTTTTTTGCGACGTTGCCAATTTATCTTAAAAAATCTTTGAATTTCCAGAAAAACAGGGTACAATACTTGTCAAGAGCACAACCTTATGAATAATAATTGGCATAAGATATTTTGCACATACAAAGTCAAAAGGTGTAGTCACAGTCTAAATACATCAAAATTAATTTATATTATACAGGGTGTTTCTTATAGATGTGCCAACTTCCCAATTTTCAAAAATCAATAACTTTATTTTTTCAAATGGAATACATTGTATATTATTACGTCATTTTGTTGCATTTTTGTTTTTCTTCAACTTTTCTTAATACTTACCTATACCTAAAATGAATATTTTCTGTGATATTTACATTTTACTTATTCTTATAAGCGTTGTGTAGGAATTTCCTAGTTTTCTCGGAGTAGGCCCCGACTTTGACAATAGAAACAATAATTTCTGTAGTAACAAATGTCAGAGTAAATTGCTGTCAATTGTTAAAACATAAATAAATGAGTATAACATATGCAACATGAATATTCCAAAAAAAGAATTGATTGATACGGTCTATGTTCAGGGTGGCGTATTTTCGATGCCTATACAGGGGGGGTATCTCGGTTATTATCAGAGATAGAAAAAAACTAAGTACGTAGTCTCGATTTCTTTTTTCGAGAGGAATTTATTGTCGTAAACAGATTTTTGATCTTTTTTAATTTTCGAAATATAGTTTTTTTTTTAATCTCTGATAATTACCGAAATACCCCCCCTGTATGGGCATCGAAAGTACGCCACCCTGAACATAGACCGTATCAATGAATTCTTTTTTGGAAAATTCATATTGCATATGTTATACTCATTTATTTATGTTTTAACAATTGACAGCAATTAACTCTGACATTTATTACTACAGAAATTATTGTTTCTATTGTCAAAGTCGGGGCCTACTCCGAGAAAACTAGGAAATTCCTACACAACGCTTATAAGAATAAGTAAAATGTAAATATCTCAGAAAATATTCATTTTAGGTATAGGTAAGTATTAAGAAAAGTTAAAGAAAAACAAAAATGCAACAAAATGACGTAATAATATACAGGGTGTTCCATTTGAAAAAATAAAGTTATTGATGCTTGAAAATTGGGAAGTTGGCACATCTATAAGAAACACCCTGTATAATATAAATTAAATTTGATGTATTTAGACTGTGACTGCACCTTTTGACTTTGTATGTGCAAAATATCATTTGCCAATTATTATTCATAACGTTGTGCTCTTGACAAGTATTGTACCCTGTTTTTCTGGAAATTCAAAGATTTTTTAAGATAATTGGCAACGTCGCAAAAAAATGAAAAAAACAAAATACTGTCATATGGAGATTTTCTTGCTGAATTCGATTATGCAAAAATATACTGGGTGTTCAATTTAAAAAAAATACCTTTAGTGACGCCCCACTTTTATGAAACCTCCTGTATACTTGAAACTAATTTTAAAACATGCACGTGTAGAAATACTATAAGTTTCATAAAAAACTTTTTTTTATTAAGTTGACATTAAGGGCAATAATGGACTTTATCGCACTAATGGCGCACCCTGTATGTATGTAATATGTATCTACATAGCCTTGTTTATGACAATTTTGTTTATTCGGGTGTAATTTTTCAAATAATTTCATGTTGCAGCATCCGACATTACGTAAAAATATGAGACCCACTAAAACTTAAGCTAGATGTATAGTAATAGTAATATTGTATGCGAGTCATACCCTCGAGAAAACTGCACTTTGTAGAACATATTTCTAGGCTCAGAGTAAGGTGCCTTATAACAAATTGATACCATCCAAAGTGGTTTCGAAATTGTATGTTTCCTTAAGCATTCCGTTCACGTCATTTATTTTAATATTTATTAGCGACAGTGACATTTTTCTCGCAATAATTTAACGAAAACGAATTGTTTAATGCGGTGAACTTCGGAATAATAGTTATATGGCATATCTAAAGTGGTTATTATTATTACACGCGAATTTTATTGGCATATGCATGGTTTGCCTAGGTACAGCTACTCAGCGTAATCGCAAGAAGTTCCAGCGTGTACCTGTATGCCATGAAAATGATCAACGTGTTCTATTGTATATCTCGGAGTATCGTACCAATCACCTTGATGTAAAATTCACTGACCCGAAATTACTTCTGAACTCCGACTCCAGGATTCCGACTCCACGACTCCGACTCCACGACTTCGACTCCACGACTCCTACTCCACGGCTCCGACTCCGGCTCCACGACTCCTACTTTACGACTCCGACTCCACGCCTTCGACTTCACGACTCCAACTCCAACTCCACAGACCTGGTAAAAACTACAGCGATGATTTCATTTTGCAGTGCATAAAAAAATCTACAACCTTTTTCCAAAAATATTTTGTACCATCAAGTATAACCCCAGTCATTAACGATTTAAAAAAAAAACTTATGATTTTTGTTTTTATTTAGCGTGCCATGAAACTTTATTATAACATTAAAGCATCACTGTCTTCTATACTCTTCATTTTGCATTACTTAATCCAGGGTTGAGCAGATTTAAATCAATTGATTTAAATCACGATTTAAATCATGATTTAAATCAAGTGATTTTTTTTAAATCATTGATTTAAATCAAGTGATTTAAAAAAAAAAATTATCAATTTAAATCACATATTATATGAGTAGATACAGTATAATATTTATAATAAAATAAAATTGTATTACTATTAGTAATGAAATACACGAAATGGTGAATAAACCATATCAATTTGCTCTTGCAAAGTAATATTCATTGCGGAAATGCAATAATTCAAAAAATAAATGCAAGTTTCTGACGTTAGCGAAGTGAACAGTCAGTTTTTTCATTTTCCACGGCACTCTATTGCTTCAATAACGATTTGAAGAAAAATGTCGAATATCTCGAAAAGTATGAGTTTTGGGTATAGGACATACTTAACAAAAAATGAAGCTCTTTTAAAGACGAATTCGATATTCGATGACATAAAAAAATACAGGGATTTGCATTTGAAAAAATCGAGTTACGAGCTTCTGAAAATCATGGAAGTTGCCACCTATTTATAAACACCCCTGTATGTGTGATTCAAATTTTTTCATATCGGGGGAACAGAGAAATTTTTTCTGCGTGTCCATACCAAATTACAACTCTGTACTTCAAAATAACTTCAGGAGAGCTTTTTAAATAAAGACTTAAAACCTTGAATAATTAAGAAAATTAATTTTTTTTTACAACGCCGTATAAAAACCTGTAGTATTTTATATTGATGCAAAGCTAAAATTAAGGCGGTCAAAAATATTAAATAAAAAGTTGGGTATTGTATTTAAAATATAAAAGTTGCTATTAGTTCCAGAAAGGTGACTCACCTTGTATATTTGAAAATATTTTTATTGTGTGTTTAGAAAAAAACTGTATAAAATAGCATTTGAATCAACTTCATATCTCAAGCCGTTTAGCCACAATCGACCGATCCCGCACTAATGACACCCTGTATATAATTAATTAAACATCACCATTTAGCACTGATTTTTTCAAAATTCTTAATCATTATATTTAATTTTTCATTTTGACAAAAATTCACCAATGAATTTAATATATTGGTTATTAAATATATTAGCACAAAACAGAAATAGCATGTGAATATGTCACTAAATTCGATTATATGGTATATTTGATTTAAATCAAAAAAATCTGATTTAAATCAAAAAAATCTGATTTAAATCAAATAAATCGATTTTTTTGATTTTTTAAAAAAAATCATGATTTTTATCCACCCTGCTTAATACATCCTTTGACGTTAGGATTCTTGAAGGGTACTTGCACCTTCAAATCCTTCTTTTTTAGATACCTACTCTTATTCCTTTTTTATAAATGACAGTTCCCATATTTAAAACTTTGTGTTCTTTCTGTTTTAATTCCATTAGTCCTCTCCATTCCTTCAGTAAAATGTTAGTTCCTTTTCCTTTTTTGTAGCGTTTCCAACTTCTCATTTTTGTTTTGTCTTTGTTTACTTCCAGCCAGTATCATAATTCTTAGTTTTCTTTCTGTTTATGTCAAAAAGACCACGTTATCGGCAAATGTAATACATTGATGGGTTCTAAGGAAAATTGTCTTTTTCATTCATATTTCACCTTTCCTCATTATTGCTTTGAGCATCAAATTAAATAAAAATGTAAAGAGAGATTTACCTTATCTTACTTCTTACTTTTTTGAATCATAAAACTTTCCGTTAATGTGTCTTTAGCCTGTACTTTGTATCTTGTATAACTATTGTATGGAAATTAATCAAAATGTGGTAAGTTTAACAACTTTTAGTTGTAGTTTTTAAAGTGTTTCACATTTCACATTAACCATAGCTGTATCTCTTACATTTTACGAGATTTCCATGCATTGCATTTTTTTTAAATCGATTTGCATTGCAATAATGGTTTTAATTAATATGATCGGCATTTTTTTTCTAATTTTATGTTACCCAGAACGAGACCTTTAAATGCGATACATTCTATCCTATACTCTAGTCGGTATGAACCTGGAAATGTGATAGTCGTACCGGAACTTCCGGAGAATTACCGGATTTACACTTCAGGTTTAATAGCTATATTTTTGGTTAGAGAAGCTAGGCGTGGATTTGCAAGATCAGGTTCACATTAAACTCTTTTACTAACAAAGTCCCTGTGCGCTTAAAAACAATTTTGTAAAAGGTGCAACTTAACAAACAATGCTAATTTTTGTAATAATTTTGGTTTTCTTTGTATTGTCCATCATTATTACTGGTGTTTCCATCTATTATCCACTGTAACTCCTAAACTAGAATGCTACTTTCGGTAGCAAATCGATGTGTGACTTAATATTTGGAGTTTGAAACTTCACTATATTTCTTTAGTTACTAAAACCTTTTTAAAGAGGGCGCTAGCTTAAGGAACAGACAATAAGTGTGCAATTCAAAATTATTTATTGATGACGAAATCGTCTCTTTTTACATCTGTTTTATATGAAAGAATCCCCGAAATTTGGTTTTGTAAATTAAATTTGATTTGGTTCTGGTTTATTCAGCTTGTGTAGTTAAATGATACTCAAGTTTTATTTATAAATAATGATATTTATTTGACGACTATTTATTTATCACACAATAACAATTATTGTTTACATAAAAAATGGCGTAGCTATCGCTTGGCAATTTTTTTAAGTTGGTTTTTATAACTAACTAATGTGCATTGGACATACATTTATTTTACATTGTAAAATATATTTTAGTAGTAGTCGTGCTTACGTCTAAAAAGCGCTTAAGAAAATAAGTCGGTGGGTCCAGTTTTAAGTAAAATGTTTGTGATTTTTACATTTTAAAACTACACTTTGTTTCAAAAATATAGACCCATAAAAGAGTCCACTTTTAAAGATTTTGATAATCTTCCTCGATTTTCAAAGGATAAAAAAAAACTGATTATTTCAGTACGTCTATTTGACAATCACTGCACTTAAAAATACAACACAGCCTCTGCTAAGGTCAATTGGTAGCTCGTGAAAGCATGAAGTAGCCAACTTAGATTAATCTGATCTGATTAGCTACACTTTAATTGTTATATTAAAAGTACTTTCACCTGTTATAATAAATTAAAGTGTTTAAAAATTTTTCTACATATTGTAATATTGTAAAATTGTATAAAATGTACCAATAAATTACTGTCCAATTCCCGCCTAACCGTAAATTGATCATGTAATATACTTAAAAATGTAGACATTTTTTGACATCAATAGCCTGACCGTATGCCCTTGTTTCATTACTTTATACCAGTAATCCAAAGTTCATAGTAAGTCAGTTAACAATTTAATTATCCACTAAAACTTAATTAGGTTCTATCAAATGCCAGTAGGTAGTCTACATAATAAAAATTCCATAAATAAAATATTAAATTAATTGCCTTACGTATACATACATTGTTAAAAGAACTAATCTTGGTAAAATTGCATTATCGCACAGCCCTAAGTTTCCATCTTAATAATATAAATGTTAATATTCTAAGGAAAAACACTATAATGCATAACGCTGTAACGTCGTTCCAGAATTGGTCCCCTTTCATGGCAATTTCGTTTAATAGTTTCATTGGATATTTGTAGTGGCAATAGTCTTCGTCTGGGCAGTAAAGTGTTGGGCGATTCAGCCCGTAGATTGCACCCACAAATCCCTCTAATCCATATCTTAGATAAGAAACGTAACTGCCCCAGTATAATGAGGGCGGTAAATCTCGGAGCGTAACGCCAAATCCTGCGAACATCATCATTGGCACAGAGAGACATGGCCCAAGGAAAGTGCCATTCTGAAATATGGAAAAAATATACCTCACATACACATAGACGGAATCATTACTTTACCAAAATGTTTTATAGAGGTACTCAAAAACCAAAGATATACGTTATAGTAGTTTAAAAATGTATCAAATTCTTATCTTACCACAACATTGAAGACGGCTCCAATCATTAGGCCGATACTTTGAGCCACAAATACAACTAGAATACTAATTGTACAAAACATTCCTAGTCTCTCCATATCCATTGGTTGGTCGGTCATAAAGTATACAATCAATGTAAACAGTAAACAGCAAACCACCTAAAGAAAAGTTTCATTTAGTATAGTAATTAACTTATATTAAAATATAAGTAAATTGGTTTAGCAAATTGAATCTGATAATAACAATGGTCTGCAAAAAGATGTCATTTATATGGTTTTATAAAAGTATTTAGGGGAGACCGGGGATAAAAGTAACATTTTTTTTGTTTTTATTTAATTTCTCATAGATTATTACAAATTTTTTACATCCAAATTGGTTTAATGATAGATTGGACATTTGTCTTGCTTCCAAGATATTTATTTCGTGTGTTTCGTAAAGCAACTGCTAGAAAAAAAAATTTTTCTTTAGCAAGACAGCTGTTACTTTCAACCTCAACGTTGGGGCTAAAAGTAACAATGATTGGGGTAAGTTGTAACGGCAAAATAATTTATACAGCTCATAAGTAGTGAGTAAATATATTAGTATTCATCAACAAAATTAATATTTTATTCAAAAATACACATTAGCAAAATGAAAAAATAAAAAAAAATATCTTTGGTACAATACAAAATGATAAGTGACCAGTATGACATACCAGGTAAGGGCGGTCCCAAATTATTAAATTTATACTGGATCATAATAACTGTTTGTTTTATTTTAAAAAAATCTAACCGCCCTTAAACTGACCGTCATTCATTAAATCAGTAAAAGAGGGTCAGGTTAAGTTGGGTTGGTTAAAGCTTTGTTTATATTAAGTTATAAATATTAAGGGAATAGAATAAAAACAATGGCGGCTGGTAGGAAAACCAAAAGTACCAGATCTTACCAATTTACATAGGTTTTATAATTTAAAATGCTTTTTAAGAAATGATTTAGCTTTACATACATTTCCATCATTAAACCGATATTATATACCGAGTTTTATAATTTAATAATTTGGGACTGCAGTTACCAGGTTGGCCAAGATTATAAGTACTTACATATTTAAAAATGTGAATCAAAAAGATACAACAAACTGGAAAATTATTCCGACAACTCTTGTATATTCTCATCTACGAATAAAGCCACCAATTATGTGCTAAGAGTGAACATTTGCAAGTGAAAACATTAATTGGGGTTGGTTGTAACACTTTGTTACTTTTGACCCCAAGTGTAGACAAAAAAAATTTCAGGAAATCCACAATTAACCACGATTCTAACGTCAAATTGTATTGCATCCACCAATAGCCAACTAAATTTAGAACAAAATAATATAGGTACTTTTTTGTTCCTATTTTAGAGATCGCCTAAAAGTTACTCGACGGATGAGACAACGCAGTAACTTTTAGGCGGAAATTAGTGACTCTGGCTGGCAAAAAGTTAACCTCTATGACAGATGAAAACTAGCAATGTAGGTAGGGAGCTGGATGTAACTTAACATTGCAAAAGCGTTTAGGGCGATATAAAACAAAAATTAAAGAAACTATAGGCACTGTTACAACCTACCCGTGTTACTTTTATCCCCGGTCTCCCCTACTTTTAACGACATTTCTGCATATTTCTTGGAATATAAGAAGGAAGGGAACAGAAATAAAAACAATCGACATAATAAAAGCGATGTACAAAAAAACGGTAAATATTGTAAGAACCCAAAATGAAGAATCGGAAGACTTTGAAAAAAAAGAGTGCTTAAAACAAGGATGCGTGCTCGGTCCATTGTTATTCTCAATAGTCATATATGGGGTTATTAAAGAAATAAAACAAAAAACGAGACCGTTTCACCTAGGCAACTGGAATATGGAAAAAGTAAACATAACTGAGCTAATGTTCGCAGACGGCATGGTCTTAGTCGCGGAAACAAAAAAAATCTTTAACATAATCTAGAAACTCTAAACGTGAAATTGGAAAAAATTAATATGAAAATAAATACCAAAAAAACTAGAACTATGATTGTTACAACAGAGAACAAAAGGCATAACATTACTTTAAATGGGCTTTGGTTGGAACAAATAAGAAGCTTTAAATATTTAGGAGTGATCATAGAGAAAAATTGAGTACCTAATTGACAAGGAAATAATCGAAAGGACAGGAATTGTGGGAAGAATATTTAACAATTTAAGAACAACCTTTTCGGGAATAGAGAAGTCCCAAAACGAATAAAAGTCGAAGCGGTCAAAAAGCTAGTAATTCCGGCACTTTTATACGGAAGTGAAACGTGAACACTCGCCAATAAAAATCGTTGCATAAATGAGGTTTCTAAGAAAAATCCAATGAAAAACCAAAAAAGATAGAATCACAAATGAAACATATTATAGAGAACAATTAAAATTAAAATCAATGGAAACAAAAATACAGGAATGGCAGCTGGGATGGTTGGGCACATTAATAGGATGAAAGAAGATAGGTTAACCAGAAAAGCCTATGAAGCAAGATCACAGGGAAAAAAACAAAAGACGTAGACCAAGAAAAACCTAGCAGGATGAAGTTAAAAAAGCAGTAGCGGACAAAAACATCAAATGGAAGGACATAAAAAAATCTAGCACAAGACAGAAAAACATGGTAAAAAGTCAGCACGCACAACTCAACAGTCCTACACCTAACATTAGAAAGACTCATGACTAAGTAAATAAATATAATTTAATAAATATTACAGAAACTACGCTTAAGGTCTACAAAAAAACCTTTAATTTTTTTTAAATTATTGTGTAATGTAAAAATAAATTCAGCTTTTTTAACACTTACTGATAATGGTATATCAACTATAGTCACAGAAGCGTAATACATTTTCAGTGAATACCATCTGTTGAAATGTTCCTTTATTAATATTGACATCTCACTTGGGACTGTAAAAAAAAAGTAAATAAATCTAAGTGCAGTAATATTTTCTCAAAGGTTTTGTCGGATCTTTTAAAACGCGAAATACCAGGCGCGTCTAGAAAGTAAGTTGGGAACAACTAAAGTGGCAAATGGAAATGTAAACAGTGCATCTATCAAATGACTTAGCTACAAATTTGCATCTCGTAAAAGGTAAGATATACAGTCAGTTAAATTAGACCAAATGTCCCAAACTTAAAGGGCTACTCAGCCAGCATTAAATAAAATTCTTAGCACTTTAGATAAAAAAGGAAAAATGAACTTGGCAAATTTTTTAAATCTTTAGTGTTGACCTAAAAGTGTCTTCCAAGTTTTTATCAATTACCAACGAAAATATTATGGTTTTATAAAATTTGCTGATTTAATGTATTCCTCTGTATCTAGCGTGCCATAAATGGGTGAGAGGCTTTCTAATATCAAGGCATTTTATTTTATTTGACAGACTTTGTATTTACCGTTTACGAGATCTCAACGGTGGCCCACCTATTTGGCGCACCCTGTATGAGCGGTAACAGTATAATAACTAAAACGAAAGGAAATTGGAAAAAATACAATGGTTATTACTAAAGAGCGGAACTTATGTCACCAAAAAAGAGAAAAATTGCACCATAAATTGCAGGCAAATAGGGTAAAAATTGCAATAAAAATGCAGAAAATTGCAATAAAGATACTTTTATTTTGTCGCATTAAAATTAACTAACATGTACATTTCTAAATTCAATTCTGTGAAATTGTACCTTCGTGAATTTAAAATATGTTTATATACAGAAAAAGACCTCTCCACATCTACACTACTTATTGGTGCATACTTAAAAAACGCTATTAAATCAGAACTATAATTATTAACATTAACATTGTGTTCACCAGTTATTATCTTTGCAAAGTTGCACACAAATTCAAAACCGGTATTTTTAGAGACGACATCAATGTATTTTTTTTAACTACTGCCCCCTTTGGTCCAGGTATACAATTTATCTGATTCTCTACAAACTTTACAATTTCAATACTAACATGTAGGGGCATACCTTGTTTTTCTAATTTCGTCAAACTACTATTAAGAAATGATAAATTAGCCTTTAAAAACGTCAATTCATTTTTTAGTGAGGAACTTTGAACAATTGCTTTTAACTTTTTTACACACTCGGCATCGTCTTCTAAATTATCAACTACTTCAACAAATTTTGCAAAATTTTCTGCATAAAACAGAGCTGCTTCCAACCATGTACCCCAACGTGTAATCACTGGTTCCGGTGGAAGTGGCAAATTGATCATTATTTCCTTGTATTTAGAAATTCTTGAAGGAGCTTTGAGGAAAGCTTTTTTACCATTATTGACCAATTTATTGGTATCGGGTAATAGTTGCCTTATCGCCTCCGCTATTATGTTTATTCCGTGGGCAAAACATGTTACATGAATCATGTTTGGATAAAAAACTTTCAACGTTTTCGCAGCTTTAACCATATAGGGTGCTGCGTCTGTCAGCAATAACAGAACACGGTTCATCGCTACTGATAATGTCAATAGACCATTATTTACAAACCGACATATTGTATCATAATTTGTTGCAGGTAATTGCTTACATGCAATCAAATACGGCTTTTTGAATTCATCTACATCTAATATACCGATGAGAAGGTTTGCGATGTAGAAACCTCTGGCATCCGTTGTTTCGTCAACAATTAAATAAACGAAGTGATCTCCAATGTCATCTTTGATTTCGTCAATTTTTTTTCGGTATAAATTGGGAAGGTATGTCTTTCTTAATGTGCTTTCATCTGGAGTTTTATGCCCAGTATATTTATCCAAAAATTCATTTAAAGACTTGCAGTTTACTTTATGCAAAGGTATATTAGATTCTACAAATGTTGCACACAAATCTACATAATATTTGGATAATTTATTGCATGGAGTTGTCGGAGGTTTGCTAAGCAAAGTTTGCTTAGCCGTGGTTGTTTTTGCTACAGATCGCTTGTGAATATCTGTATTAACATGGGCATCCAAAAAATATTTTTTTTCTGTTCCGATAGATTTTTCGCAAAAAATGCAAAAAATAATTTGTCCATCTGTGCGAAACACTTCACTTGTTTTATTATGCACTGCAATCCAGTCATTTAATTTCGAAGTCAACGACGACGCAACTTTAGGCATTTTAATTTTTAACGATATAATTAGCCAACAATTTACATACGACTGATCGTGAGGAAAAACGAAATAATAATACATATTGCATAGTGAATATCAGTAATATTACCCCCAATTCCCATTAATTCCCAGAATTAGAAATACAGTTAAACTTGCTAATGGTTAATGGACTAGAACCTAGTAAACAAATTAAGTGGGTAAATTTAATACTTTGTACTGTTACAAAGCAAACAAACTCGACTTGTGACTCAGTGTTTGGCGCATGTAAAATTGATTTAACTAGAAAATTATTAAAATAAGCATAAAAACGATCGAAAATTGCAGAAAAATTGCATTTTTGTCAAAAATTGCAATTTACGACAATTTCATCAAAAATTGCAAAAATTGCAAAAAATTGCAAATGCCACAACTTCCGCTCTTTAGTTATTACAAAAGAACATTCATGGAATGTGATAAAGCAAATGCCGTGGTTTGTCATTATTTTAATAAACTACTGTACTTCTTGTATATCCGATGTTTGTTAATTTCTTCATTCACAGTTTTTCTATGGTAACGATGTTACATTAATCATTATTTTATAAAATGTTCACTTGTCAGTAACTATTTTAAAAGCGGGTCAGCAATAATTTTATTTCATTAATTTTTGAGGTCTTAAAAAATATCTTAAACTCATGTTCGTAACTCAATCGCATAGCAATTTACTGTCCTTGCACTCTTGCTGCCCTTGACTGCGTCTCGGGCTGTAACATTTGGTTTTTTAGCTACAATATAATACTTTCCATTCTCATACATAAAGGTAGGTGCAAATATGAGGCGGAGGCAAGACGAGGTCGGGAGGTCGAACGAATGATCAGAAGTCAACGCTCAGCCGAGGCAAGGAACACTGCCTCAGGACGTTCGGCGTACGACCCGAGGCCGTGTGACTGCCATCCGAACGGAGTCGATACATAAAAAAAAGTCGGTTGTGTGTGTTGCTTCGTTTTCCAACGCAAAAGTACACGAATGGAGCATTTGTTCAGCCTCGTTTTGCCTCGTTCGCGTTCTGCCTCATTTGTGTACAAACCTGCAAACCTTTATACCGATAAGGCAATAAGTATACTTTCAAGAGGCAAGTCGTACACTTTCTGTTTAAACATTATAGCGAAAAATGTGCCTTATAAGATAAGAAAATCGGTGTATCTTTGTTTTATAATCTTTCTGCTTTTTTGATTCTCACTAAGTGTTGCAAAACAGTTCAGTTTATTAGAACGCAGTAGTTATTTTATTTTAAAGTAAAAAAATTGCGATAAAGTCCTTTTTTTTCTTCATTAGTGTAATAACAAAATAAAGCAGTAATCAGCAAAAAACTAAAAAAAACTTTGATCAGAACATCGTACTTGGTATTTTTAATGCTATTTGTTGTACTAAAACTATTTGGCGGTTTTCGGTAATTTTGATCCACCGAGCAATTTAAATTTAGTATTTGTCAAAATTACAACGTAAATGACCTTGCGATGTATCGATATGAACTGATTAATTACTGCGTCATGATATGAAAACAATTTCTAAAACGCTAGTCAGTTCACTGACTTCATCGTAGTAAAAATTTCTGTTACGGTTTGTATAAACTATGAAGTAATTGCAGCTAAAACGCTGTTGCAGATATTTGCTCTAGTTACCGTCGTAATAGATTGTTCAAGGTGATTAAATTGTTTTTGTACTGAAACAAATATTGTAAGCTTAGTCAATATGGTTAGTCAGTGGGTGTTCTAAATAATGTTGAAAATTTTAAACTTTTCGAAGTTAATTAACGTCTAATTTTTCGTTATAATGACCCAAGGGCATTAATAACTCAAAATTATTTTGTTTTGTTTCTATGAGAACGTATTGCTTGGTAATAGCGCAACGCGGTAGTCAGATTAATACTAAGCCAAAAGACAAACTTGCAGACGGATTTATAAAAAAATTTCCTTGGGAATTCGCAGATCATATTTTAAAAACGCTTTGTTTAATGTCAATTTTTAATAAAACTATAAAATTGTACCTACTGTCAAACAGAAACCTGGTTACTTGTTACTTGGCAACTATACAGGGTGTTTTTTTAAATATTACAAAGAACTAAGGGAGAAAATTCCTTATCGAAAATCAAGGAGGGCTAATATCTAAATTTTTTTCCCTTAGACGTCACCTTTCGCAATTACAACCCCCCTAAAGAGGAGCAGTAAAATAAGGTTTATAATTTGTTTCTAAAATTTGGAGATGCGTAGGAGAATGACAATTGGTAGATTTTTTATACTTATTAAAAGGTTTCTCATAGTTATATTTTTAATCATCTCTTAACTTCACAAGGGACTCTTGGTTGCTTAATCAGAACTTTTTGGAGGGTTGAAATTTTGTAATTTAATTTATTTCTTAAAAAGCTTAATTTATTAATAAACTTTTTTATTTCTTAACTTTTCCTAAAAACCTACGATTTTTAAATAAAAAATTAATTAAGTGAACATGCACCATCAAATAATATTCTAATATTAAGCGATTCATTTCGGTGGTTACCATGGTTTGTATATGTTCAAATTGAGTGGAATTGACGCATGTTTTCGAGTTAAAACTCTTGTTCTTTAATATAAATTACACAAATGTTAAGATGTTTGTGCAATATGCATTTCGTTTACGGTTTTGTTAAAGGTAATTCATTAGCAGTCAAGTGTCCTTATGAAGAAAGTTATCCCAACACATATGATGACACGAAAACACCCGTCGATTTAACTTACAATGAACGTAAACAAACAATGGTAACCACCAAAATGAGTCGTTTATTAGAATATTTAATAGTGCATGTTCACTTTTTTTTTTTGCTCAAAAACTGTTAAGTTTTGCAGGAAAAGTGAAAAAACAACAAATTAATAAATTAAGCGTTTTAAGAAAATTTTTATCTTCCAAAATTAAACCCTCGAAAAAGTTCTGATTAAAAAACAACGACGGGTCACACTTTTCAGCCCCTTGTGAAGGTGGGGGATGATTAAAAATATAACTATGAAAAAACTTTTAACAAGTATAAAAACATCTACCAAAGGTCATTCTCCTACACATCTCCAAATTTGAGAAATAAAATAGAAACATAATTTTACAGCTCCTCTTTAGGGGAGTGTAACTCCGAAAGGAGACGCCTAATGAAAAAAAAAGTAAAAAGCCTCCTTTAATTTTCGATAAGAAATTACCATCCAACGTTTTTTTCAATATTTAAGAAACACCTTGTATACCATGTTATAAGTAGCTTATTTTAATCCAGATTGAGACTATTAAATGTTTTAATGTTTGCTACTTCAATTAACAGTTGATCGCAAAGTCGACACTCACATAATCTAATTGCAATATTTTACTTATATGTACTTACACGTTAAAATTGTAAGCATCATAGTTGAAAAAGTATGGTGCATGAGTATAGTAAACAAAAGGTAATAGTTGTCCAACACTTTTCCTCCTTGCATTCCGCATTGCCACCAAAGAACTCCCAACATTATCCCCGTGATTACGTTGACGCCAATACGCATATAAGTGAGAGTCTGAAAACGAAAAATACCTCTAACTTTTGCTTATTTATTATGATTCAATGCATACCTGATCTCTTTTTGTTTTGATATAACCGCGCCGCAATAAGATTTTGAGTTGATTGAACTGGGATGTATCTTGTAAGTGTCCATTTCGATTCGTGTCCTCTTTTTTCAAAGGATGGGTTTCTGTAAAATGTACAGAAATGCAAAACGTGATAAGGATGCGTGTGTGAAATGTTACCTCTTAATTTTTCTAAACTAGGTAAGAAGTGGGGACTTTCCAACCACTTCAAAGACTTTCCATTTTCAGTCACTTGCACCAGTTGATCAATTTTTTCTTCCCCGTATTCGGCTGAGGCTAATTCAATAACTGAAAAATAAAATTGGCTAATAGTTAATTATATACAGGGTTGCGCAAAAGTATGAAAGCAGACAAATACCTATCTAGAATTTACTATTGCAGATATAACAACAAAATTTTGTATCTGAGCGTTATGGTCGTTTTCGGATTCGATAAATATATTAAGGTTGCAATACGACTTCCGGACTCAAACTTTTAAATTTTAAATTGAATTTTCTCATAAATTTTCGTATGTATGCTTATTTTTTTATGCACTATCGGATTTAGCAATTAATTTTCTATCAGAATCAATAAAAAGAAGTACACCATGTTATTTAAAAAAAAAGTTCATACGCCAGTCTGACATATTTTATCACAAAAAAAACATTTAAACGGCATTCGATAGAGAATTTTCAACGATTTACAAATTTATAAGGTTAATAAGGGTTTACTTTTATAATAACAAAATAATAGGAGTGCGACAGTCAAAATGAATCACCCTGTATAATAACTTATTGTGTGTTTTTAATAATATCGTGCTATTCAATTAGCAATTTTAACTTTTGGAACTGTTTCCATGTGTTTATGTTATGTTGAACTTAAAATTAAATAGAATTGTTCTTTTTGAACAAAATATTTTTAAATATGGAAATTTTATATTGTGCATATTCTTTAGTTGAAAATAAGGCTACTGACAAGCGTGAAATCGAACTATCCAGTTGGAATGCGGAATATTATTTGGGGCTTACCGAAATCTGCAGGATTGTGGTATCTAGGGCACGGTAAGCTTGCGGATTCCAGGAATGGAATTATATTATTTGTCGTTCCTTGATATATACAGTTTCCACGCGCCAACACATAAACTTGATCAAAAAGTTGGAACAGAGATGCTGAAGGCTGGTGGATGGTACAGACTATTGTTCTTCCTTGTTTAGCCAAGTCTCTAAGTAATCTCACACATTGGCTACAGGAGGAACTGTCCAATCCCCTAAAAGTAAATTATTTTTAGTGTTAATTAACCAATTCGTTTTTATGATACGGTTATAGCTGACGTAAGCGTTACGGGTTTGTTGAAAAACAAACTATTGCGGAATTATACAGTTTACTAAACAACAATTTTAACGATAAAATAACTTTACAGTAATATAAAATAAGGAAACTTGCAGTCTGAGTTTATCCAAATTAATTTGTGTAAAGATGTTTCGTAATTCTATCATTAAGATTACGGAAGAAATCATTTCAAAACAAAAATAATCGTTCTCAGTGACCCCAAATAAATAATAAATAAGTTTTTCTCGACATTTTTGTAGACAATAAAATTTTGCTGGTTTTATTTTGTTGCATTTTTGTGCAATTAACACTTACGTGGTGGGTTCATCTAAGAACATCACGAGTGGATTGTTGATCAGTTCAAGGGCAATGGAAAGTCGTTTCTTTTGACCTCCTGATAAACGAGCGGCTCTAGTTGTAAGGGATTTATAAAGCCCCAGAGTTCGCAGAATTTCGTTTATCTGTAAAAAAAAAAAATTACGGTTGCATTAGTAATGCACTGTATGCGAGTGTTTAAATTAAACGAAATTGTAAATATCCTCTTAGTTTATTAAAAGAATGCGATTTTAAACGTTTGCTCCAATCTATTTGTATTTTTTATGACATTTTGCAAAGCATTCATCGCGTTTTACGTCGTTATTAAAGTTCATTTTTACGGATTTATTAATGTGACAAGTAAAAGGCTTTCAAAACTTTTAGTTTGTTGATTGGCTGTCATGAAAACAACATAAACTACAACGACCAGCCTACCTGATTTATAATGTTTTTGTTTCAAACCCTTTTTTAAATTTTGACAATGATTAAATAAGAAAAATACCATGTGTGGTACATCAATGGATTCAGAAAAATAAATGCTACTAGATTATGTAAACAGCAAAAATTGCGCCTGTAAGAAACATTTACCATGGGTAAAAAATTAGGTAAATATTTTTTAAAACAATAATACAGATAATACTATTACTAATTAAGTGTAAGTGGTGTATTTTTAAAACTAGTAGAATTTAATTTGTACAGATCTATTTGCTGATCAATAATTCCAACATTTTATAAAAAATACATCATTTATTTATTTTAGAAGAACTTGTTAGTTAGAACTGAATAGATATAATGACCAAGCTATGATAAAGGATATGAGAATGACAAATAACAATACTCCATAGATACAAGACCCGTGCAACCTTTTAAGCCAATTGCAAATTTTATGAAATTGTAACGGGCCGCACCATTCTCTGGAGATTTTTCTAATGGTAGTAAAGGATCCGGAGAAATTTCGAAACTGGTTTTTTCGCGCATAAATTTTTAATATGAGCAACGCAGTGACATACAGGCAATTGCCTAAAAAACCGGTTTTAAATCTATGTTGAACTACAGAAAAAAAAAATTAAAAAACGTCAAACCGCCTACTACCGCCATTTATGCAAATTGGGTAAATTTATGTTATTGCATTTTATTTATTTACATTATAAATTCGAAATTTTTTTTTACTATAATAACGTCTAAATCCCTTGTGCCAAATCATTTAATTTTTATGAATAAAAATTATGTATGTAGTATACAGGGTGGTGCTTTTTTCGATGCTCACCATTGCTATCTTGGAAACGGTAAGAGATACAAGGTCGGTTAAATTAGAGAAAAGTTGCACATTTTTATGGCGATTAAGAATCTGAAAAGAAATCCTGGATATTTTTATTCGTTTTTGATTTATTACAAAAAAACTGAAAAATGTGATTTTAGAAAAATATTATTATTTTCCCTACCATTGACGCTATTTCATTTAAACTTGGTAACTTTATGTTTTTGACCGTCCTGGGTTTGATGACGTCAACAGAAATTTTTTAAGCCTTCTAGATTTCAAGTTGCGATAGTCAACTTTTTTATTTCTTATGGCCGCCATATTGGATTTTTACACCATCAGACAGACAAAAAAATTAGCTTTTCAGATTGGTAACCAACATACCTTTTTTCTTTCAAAAAACTTGATGAAATTTTAAAATTTGTGTAAATAATTCATAAAATCGAGAATGCTCTGAAAAACAATTGAAATTATAATATAAATCAAAGTGACACAACATTTTATAGGTCTAATAAAATAACGAAAGGACAATAAATTTATAGTACCAGATAAATAATTATTTAAATTGTTTAAAGTGCGCGCCGTTATGTATGATGTATTGGTTAGTCCTCAGATTCATTTCGTCCACTGCCTTTAGAATAGTTTGTCTCGAAATAGAGTCGAAAGCATATTTGATTTTATGGCGAAGAAGTTCAATATTTTCCGTTGGGGTTGCATAAACAACATCAATGTAAAAGTAATCCATAGGCATTAAAAATGGCGATCGCGGAGTCCAATGAACAGGACCAAACGTATACCAAGTCATGCATTTTGAAACCGTACATCTAAATTAATATCCTTTTACAATGTGGGGAATGATGACCAGCTCCTTCATGCTGAAACTACTGATGATTTTGAATTGTTAATAATGACAATTCGCCTAACATATCTTCTAAATATATTTCCAACAATCTTAATTTCGTTATCATTAGACCAATAAAATGTTGTGTCACTTTGATTTATATTATAATTTCAATTGTTTTTCAGAGCATTCTCGATTTTATGAATTATTTACACAAATTTTAAAATTTCAACAAGTTTTTTGAAAGAAAAAAGGTATGTTGGTTACCAATCTGAAAAGCTAATTTTTTTGTCTGTCTGATGGTGTAAAAATCCAATATGGCGGCCATAAGAAATAAAAAAGTTGACTATTGCAACTTGAAATCTAGAAGGCTTAGAAAATTTCTGTTGACGTCATCAAACCCAGGACGGTCAAAAACATAAAGTTACCAAGTTTAAATGAAATAGCGTCAATGGTAGGGAAGATAATAATATTTTTGTAAAATCACATTTTTCAGTTTTTTTGTAATAAATCAAAAACGAATAAAACCATCCAGGATTTCTTTTCAGATTCTTAATTGCCATAAAAATGTGCAACTTTTCTCTAATTTAACCGACCTTGTATCTCTTACCGTTTCTAAGATAGCAATGGTGAGCATCGAAAAAAGCACCACCCTGTATATCATGGTATTACATATTAGAAAAAAAAACAGAAAAGGTAAAAAATTTCGTCTTAAAATAAAAATAAAATTTTTTTAAAATTTTTTTAGCATTCTGTAATATATTGTACACATTCAAAAAAATTTATTTGAAAATTTAAAAAGTCATACAGTAAGGGGTTAATTCAAAGCAATTTTCTCATTTTTTATTTCTAAATCAGTTTTTAATACAAAATAGAGCAGGGCAGGACAAATAAAGTTCACAGACATTTAATACATTTTTGTATTAAACTACCACCAGAGAACAAGTTTCAGATGTTTGGCGGATTTATTAAAAATCTCATAACTTGCTATTGGATTGCTGTGGGGTCTTGTTGTTTATACGCATTTTAAAAAAGTTTTGTTGTCGCGCTAAGCTCACTTTCATTTCCATTATTCTATCTCTTCTTAAATCTTGTGTTTTCTCATATTATTTAGCACTTTTTTACAAGTTATGACACTCAATGTTATACTCTTTAAAAACAGCAATGCTTGTAATATACAACTACTGGACCGAGGGTCCCATAAAAAAAGGGACTCTTAAGTTTTAGCGGGTTACAATTGAGTGTAAATTCTAATAGGCCAAACGCAATATTATGTTCAAATTGAGTGAAGGGTTAAGTTAAATAATTTTTTGTAAGACGTTCGAGGACCACAAAATATCTTTTGAGGGCCTGTGTGTCGCCCGTTGTATAGCCCTGCCGTAGGGCAAAAGAGGACTAATTATAACTACATAACTAAAATTATGGATGCTCCTAGAAAAATATCTTGTTTTTTTTAAGTGAAACTGCCAGTTAACTATTTAACTTTGTAATATCGCTACTCATTAATGAGAATACAACGAAGCTGGTTTAGTATCCGTGAGTAATTCGCTTTTAAAGTTTCTTAAATCTTTGTTCTAAGAACAGTTATTCAAAATTATTCGTGTTCAAAAATAAAAGGCTTGTTAAATGTACAGGGTGGTCCAAATTCGATGGGATTGCATGGGTATCTCGGTTAATATTTAAGATAGAGAAACGGTTAAATTACCAAAAATGTGCAGTTTTTTGAGACAAACTTAGAACCGTTTTCAAAAATATTCTATCATTTCCGGTTTCCGAGTTATCGAATAAAAAGTGTTTTTTTGTCTTATTAATAATGTGTCATATCTCCGTTATTGTTGTAATTATCGAAAATATTTATGAAGAATATTTTTAGATATTTTTATGTTTAATTTGATTTTACTAAAAAAAAAAAATTTACGCTCGCCGTTAAAAAGTTATGACACAAACTTACCTTTTTTTAAATGGAAATGATAATTGGCTATGACCTATTTAAATTTCTCATTTTTTTCTCATTCCAAATATATAAGGGTTGATGTATTTATTTTCAACAATACACAAGTTATGAAGGTTTTTTATTTTTTTTTTTAAAGAAAATCATAGTAGGCTGTGAAAACACAAAATAAACAAGGTGTAAAACCTTATAAAACTCATGTGGTACAGGTTACCAAGGTTTTTTAATTTGTTATTGAGATAAATACGAAATTTTTTGAACATAAGATAAACAACAATATCCTACATTACTGCTGATACCGACTATATCGTTGTTTTCTTATTTTCAAATATTTACAATGTTTATCTCCACAACAAATTAAAAAACCTTGGTAACTTGTACCACATGAGTTTTGTAAGGTTTTACACCTTGTTTGGTTTTTGTTTTCATAGCCTACTATGATTTTCTTAGAAAAAAAACCTAAAAAACCTTCATAACTTGCGTATTATTAAAAATAAATACATCGACCCTGATATATTTGGAATGAGAAAAAAATGAGGAATTTAAATAGGTCATAGCCAACTATCGTTTCCATTTAAAAAAAGGTAAGTTTGTGTCATAACTTTTTAACGGCGAGCGAAAAAATTTTTTTTTTAGTATAATTAAATTAAATATAAAAATATCCAAAAATAATCTTAATGAATATTTTTGATATTTACAACAATAACGGAGATATGACACATTATTAACATGACAAAAAAACACTTTTTATTCGATAACTCGAAAACCGGAAATGATAGAATATTTTTGAAAACGGTTCTAAGTTTGTCTCAAAAAACTGCACATTTTTGGTAATTTAACCGTTTCTCTATCTTAAATATTAACCGAGATACCAATGCAATCCCATCGAATTTGGACCACCCTGTACGGTCAGTTTTTTTAGTTAAAAAAAATGCAAATCTATAAAAATGAGACTTAAATGCTATAACAAATTGAGATTACTTTGTAAAAAAAACTTGCTCTATATTCTTCAAAAAACCGTGGTTAACGTTTATACCTATTTTCTTTAAACATAAAAGCATGTAATATATATTTTTTTTTTGATAAGACACAATTTTGAATAATTTTTGCAAAACAGCAAAAATGCAGTTATTGCCTTTTGGAAAGTCTGCTATTATTGTTTTGAGATTCTTACATTTGCCTCTTATAATCAAAAATTACTAACCTTACCGGGTGGACCAAATTCGATGGGATTACGTTGGTATCTTGCGTGATATTTAGATATAAATACGGTTATGTTACCAATAATATGCAGTTTTTTGAGATACACTTATAATCGTTTTCAGTAATATTGTATTATTTTGGTTTTTTAGTTATTTTCTAAAAGCAGTAATTTTGCTGTTTTAATAAAGTGTTGTATCTCAGTTATTGTTGTAAAGATCAAATTAAATTTTCAACGGTAAGCGTAAAAACTTTTTTAGCCACTATCAAATTTTACGTAAACAAATCTAAAAATAATCTTCACACAAATTAGCGATGCTTTCAACAATAACTGAGATATGACACTTTATTAAAATGACTAAAAAAAAACAACTAAAAAACCGGAAATGGTACAATATTTTTGAGTTTCTCTTAAAAAACTGCATATTTTTGTTTTTTTAACCATTTTTTTATCTTATATAATATTAAGCGAGATACCTATGTAAACCCATAAAATTTGGTTCACCCTGTGCATAAAATATTTCATACAGTCATAAATGTATACGGCTAGAGCTAACTATGGATGCCAATCAAAAATAATGTAAGTCTAATCTGTATCTCGGTAATCCCATAACTCTTTCTTCTTTCTCTTTTTTTAGTACAACCTGTTTTATATCGACCTTTACGTAGGTGTTTCCCTTGGCGAAAGCTGCCAGTACGTGTGAGCATGAGGGTTTCTGAGAAAGGTAAGCAACCCACCTACCGTAAATTAACCTACTGCTAAAAAAACCAACAAGAAAATCTCGGACATGAACGTCCAAATTCGAAAACGACCAAGCAAAGAAAGGCTAACCCCTAATTATTAGTAAGTATCTTGATCATAATTTGCGTGAAATTGTCTGAATGTTACCTCTCAAAACTGTTTTTAATTTGTCATGACCGAAAAGGTATTTGTGCGAAGAAATTGTATCAATATTTAGTTTTTTTTTTGCAGTTTCTCAAAAAATTAATAACACCTCTTAAATTTTAAAACGCCATTTCATTTATTTTGTAAAGCTGCCTAACTTTGCTTTTTGATTTTCTAATTCTTATAAAAAGTAGCCATGTAAGGCGGTAGATAATAATTATTACCACCCTGTATAGTAGGGTTAGGGTGGTCCTTATTTACATAGGGAATTTATTTTTGTTAATTTTAAATGGTAGGACCCCTCAGTACTTTTCTATTATACAAAAAAATAATCCCTACAAAGTTTGTCATCGATTGGGTACCATTAACTCGTGCCCCATCGACCCTAAATTCCAATAATATTGTTTTTTTTTCCGCTAAAACTTATGCGTCGATTATAAATACCAATTTTGTGTGTATATAAATTGTTGATGTATTTTATAAGTTCCAAATTTTATATTTCTTACAGTAATCTTGCAGTCTAAATTTAAAAAAAGAAAATTCAAATATACAGGGTTTCTTAAATATTGCAAAAACAATTCAGGTGGTGATTCCTTATCGAAAATTAAGGGGGATCTTCCATATAATTTTTTTTCCTAAGACGTCTCTTTTCTGAGTTACATCCCCCTAAAGGCGAGCGCAAAATTAGGTTTTTATTTTATTCTCAAATTTGGATATATTTAGAAAAATGATATTTGATAGATGTTTTATACTTATTGAAATGAAAGGTTTCCCATAGTAATATTTTCAATCATCTCCCACCTTCACAGGGGGCTGAAAAGTGTGGTTTTTTATCAAGATTTTTTGCAAAATTTCAACCCCAAAAAGTTCTGTTAAAAAAAACAACATTAATTTTAAGTTATTTCTAATAAAAGTCTAATTAATGGCAAAGCTTTGTAATTGTTCAGAAAATCTTAACTGATTCGTTTAAAAATTAAGTTTTAATCGAGTTTAAAATCTTCAGCATCGATTTACGTTTAACAGGATGTATCACAAAGAAAGTAAGTTTAACAAAAGACCAATAACTGATAACCTTTATCGTGTTTCAAATATAAATATTGCCCCAGTTGTACAGCGCATTAAGAGTCAATGGTCACAGGTCAGATAACGCATTAAGCAGATATCGGGCACGCGCTTAGCAAAACAGATCTCAAAATACTTCTCGTTAGCGATGATACTATATTGGAAATAGCTAATTAAAATTATTTTGGATGCGCAATGATTTCACATATGAATGTTTTAATAACTTTGTGCATATTTCAAGGTTGAAATTAAATACAGTAGCCGTTGAAAAAACAAAGTATTCGCGACTAATCGCTTATCGTTATGAATAATTACCATGCACTGAATACATATTACTTTAAAACGCGGACGCTCAGCCGATATCGTTCACATTTGTTGAAAATAAATGCATTTTTCATTAACATGGCTCGTACATTGAAGTGTATTTTATAATGTTTTTGTTTTCTTTTTTAATTGAAAGCATTGGGTATTGTTTAATGCAGGACCTGTGTAAAAATTATAGTTTCTTGTAAAGCATTGGCTTTGCTATATGTTTTAATAACAAACTCGAGTGTTTGATAAATTTTTAAAAAATCCCTCATTTGTCACGATGGGCAATAAAAAGGATTATACTTTTAATTGTCTCAATATAGTGTGTTTAATATAAACAGCCTAAAAGGCGCAGTCAGGAGGGTGCAAGGGTGCATTTGCCCCACTCAAAAGAAAAACCAAGAGAGATAGAATGTGCTTGAACTATCTGAGTGGATGAAATAAATAAGTGAAGTAGTTATCGATATCGATAAGACATTGTCATATAAGCTTCATTGAATAACCATGTAGCATGTAGACCTAAAGAGTCGACTATCCCCTGAAGCTGGGAACAATCGGGACGAAGTACCTGTATGTCGGAAGTACTGCGTCCTTGGTGATCTGGTTGCACCACTGATTCAGTGGCGTGTCCGGAACATTCTTCGCCCACAATCTTCGCCTACACAATTCTTCACCCACAATTCTTCGCTTACACAATTGTTCGCCGCCACAATTTTTCGCCGCATACAAGCATATCACAAATTTTGTTTGTATGTTTAAAAATTGCTACATAAATAGCGTATGATGTAACATAAAAAACAATACTCAATAAATGGGTTGCCATCGTGTGAAGCTTTAAAAAAAATATTATGAAATATTCTGTATATCAAAAGATGTTTTTTTTTATATTTCTGTTGAACCATTTTTTTTTTTTGTAAATTCGTATGTAGACGTATAACAAAAATGTTATGGCATATTGGTTATTACAAATTGATACTATTCCAGGAAATTAAAATTAACCCACACCCTGTCAATAACAAACGTGTTTCTGCTAATTTTGGTACATACATAGCTATTGGTATAGCTATTATCAGACGCAAATTAAGTAATGATATTCTTCTATAGATTTATTTCATCGTCCTGACAACATTCACTAACCTATCAAAAAAAAAAAACAAAGAAAAAGAAGACCAATTGTTGATTATTTGTTTTACTTTTATATCACAAAATGATTTGTTAATTTCTTTTTTATTCATACTATAATAACATAAACAAGAATACAAATCATAACATACGCTATTTATGTAGCAATTTTTAAACATAATATTAAAAAAGTATTAATATACAAGAAACCACTTTAGGCTTATGTAAAATAATCTGTAAAAATTACGTTATAAGCAAAAACAATCACATTTACAAATCAAATTTGTGATATGCTTGTATGCGGCGAAGAATTGTGGCGGCGAAGAGGCGGCGAAGAATTGTGTAAGCAAATAATTTTGTGCGAAGAATTGTGGGCGAAGAATTGTGGGCGAAGAATTGTGCGCGAAGAATTGTGCGCGAAGAATTGTGGGCGAAGAATTTTCCTAGACCCTTCAGTGGATCCTACGTTTACCAAACTTTACACACTTGATTTTTTTGCAAGCTATTTAAAAAACAATGTATTCCAAATGCAACTAGAATATGATGATTGAAAAAATAGAATGTTAAAACTTACCAACCGAGTATCTTTTAAACTTTACACAACAATTTTAATTAGGTTGGCACATTTTCGTGCCAACAATTTAATTATTAATATTTATTAACATTTAATTTTATTAATTATGTCTTGTTTGCTATTTTTCAATTGTTTTTTAATTTTTTTTGGTACTTGCTTTACAAAACAGATTGCTTTAAATCGCTTTCAAATAATTTGCCGCTACTAATTAATTATTTACTTATGTTTCATTCACCATTCACCACAAAAATAAGCCAATATATATTGTGACTTACAATTTCTTCCTTTTCCTGTAGTGGCACTTCTGTTCCAAGTTTAAAATCTGCCGCTATCATCATGTTTTCTTCCACTGTTAGTAATTCTTGTAATCGGTCATCTTGTGTAATGTAACACGATAATTTCCTAAATGTGTTTAGGTCCCTAGCCCTTCCGTCAACGTACACAGTTCCACCAATACCTGTAATTCTGTAGCCGCTCAAAACATCCAAAAGTGTACTTTTGCCAGCCCCAGAGGGTCCCATGATGGCAATAAGTTGGCCTGGTGGAAACCTTCCATTTATTTTGTGTAAAATTTCTTTTTGCCCTGCAACATTTGAATGAAATATAAATAAGTCGACCTGATTTGTTACTTCGTACATTTTGGGTTTTTTTGCATTGATTTTCGTAGCTTTCAACAACCTTAACTATAATAAATACTTAAAAAAGTAAATATTGTAATAAAATGGTATATATTGACCTCTGGATTTAAATTGCTTTCAATGTCAATACTTGTTCGTGAGACTGAACAGTAAAAATTCAAACAAGACACTTAGCAAATCAATTTTTATGGCTACTGTGGTATTTATTGTAGATAAAAAGTTTTATGCAATTATAAGAAGGTTCAAAAACCAAGTGTAATTGCTAATTACTTTTAGTGATAAGTTGTGAAACAATTAAAGTATGATTAAAGTGAAACATGATTGAATTATAGAAAGACGTTTGCGCTTCGCAACAAAGTAACACATAACATTAATTATGACGTTAGGAAGGTTGTAAGGAAAACGTTATAAGAAATAAAGTTAAAGGTTAATCGTGGAAAATATATAAAGTTTCATTGGCGCAATTTTATTCATGTACTAAGATGTTTTGTATTATATTTTTTCCAATCGACAAAAAACCGCTGTTATACTGAACGTTTATAAAAGACGGTAAGTGTATACAGTGGCAGTATTTTTATTTAGAAAGTTTTTCATAATCTCCCATTTTAATTTTTGTGTATAATCTGGTGTGTATAATTTTTTTTTTTAAATTAAAGTGTAACTGACTAGGTCTCAGGGAGAACAATTTGTCCAATTTAAACTTCTTTGAAGCTCTTACCCTTTACGAGATCCCAATAATGGCTTTTCTATGTGGACCACCCTGTATACAGTTTAAAGGGAACTTTAAGCTGATAGAATGGGAAAATTTTGCGAAGAACATCGCCACGTGTAGCGCTTCCGCCAATTTTTACACACCCTGTATACATATATTTTTTTTAAATTAAAATTTTGTTACGATCTAGTCTTAGACTATTAAAAAACTTGTTTTGTTTTCGTAGTATGTATACTAAAAAAATTAAGATCTACAAGTCACTTACTGACGTCTTTTGTTTCTTCTAACCTAAGGTACTTTATTCGTGTGCATTAACACAAGCACTGACTCGGTTTCTTTTTTTTAACACTTTTTAAGCACTATTAGTGTCCCATTCTATCAGCTTAAAGTTTCCTTTAAACTGTATACAGGGTGGTCCACATAGAAAAGCCATTATTGGGATCTCGTAAAGGGTAAGAGCTTCAAAGAAGTTTAAATTGGACAAATTGTTCTCCCTGAGACCTAGTCAGTTACGCTTTATTTAAAAAAAAAGTTATACACACCAGATTATACACAAAAATTAAAATGGGCATTTTTTTAAAATCGTTAATAACTTCGTCATCCTTGAAGGTACAAAAATATTTGTAGGGAAAAAAATTTTGATTTTTTTTACGCAGTGTAAAATAAAAACGATTTGTTTTAATATTGTTTAAATTATTAAATAATTACAAACTTGCCTTTTTTTAAATGAAAGTTATAGCGTCGTCTTATTAACATAAAACTTAATGTATTTATTTTGATATTAAGGCTCAAAACAAATAAAATTCATCAAATAGTCCCTGTAAAGCTAAGGAGTGCCATGAATTTAAACAATATTAAAAGAAATTAATGTTGTCATTTTACAGTGCTTACAAAAATCTACAAAATATTTCTGTACAATCAAGCATAACCGAGTATTAACGATTTAAGAAGAAAAAGATCCATTTTGGTTTTTGTTTATTATCTAGCGTGCCATGGAACTTTTTTAAAACATTACAGCATCACTGAATAGGTCTCAGAGAGAAAAACAGTTTGTCTAACTCAAATTTCTTTGTAGCTCTTACAGTTTACGAGATCCCAATAGTGGCCCTTCTATGTGGACCACCCTGTACATAAAACAACTTTTGTGCTGCTATTTAGGCAGAAATATATTTAGTTCTCAACACCATCAGCAAGAATGAAGCACTTTTTACGTTACAGTCGTTCTTGTGGTAATTCATTTATGTTTGGTTTAATGAAAGTGTAAGTCATTTTAAATTTGAATATGTTCGATAGTATCGTAATTATTTACTTAAAAAATGAAAAAGCGTTAATAAATCTTTATACCTACTAGATAATATAGGAAAATTGTATATTCTGTATATTGCGCTGCTAGTTTTTGTGATAAACTAAACCTGGCAACTAGTGACTTTTGCATATTTTACAACTTTCAGCTTTAAAATGTTCAGTAGTTTGTGATTAGTTATTATTTTCCTTAAACATATCTAATTAACTATTAAAATAAGTTTTATAAGCATTACATTAAGTAGTTTATTGTAGCTAAATTAAAATAAACATAATTAGGTATAATATATTCTCGAGGGTTGCATTGGAGTGCAAAGTATGCCAATTTTATTATATTTAATTTGATAACTCTATGTGTATGTTTAATCGTAAAAGACTTCAGTGTCATTTTGACTTTTAAATGAGTACGCTGTTGTAACTTAATGATCTAAAGTAGGGTATTAATAATTCTTTATTACTCCAATTCTGTAGAAAATAAAGTTTACACAACAATTAAATATTATTCATTCAACCAATTTTCTTGCAAAAATCATGTCAAATCCACAGCTATTTGCCATTCATGTAGTACTAAAGAATGTAATTAAAATAAAGAAATAAAATTTTACAACTATTATTTATATTTGTATGTTAAAGATGAAAATATTTTTTGAATTGTTATTAATATTATATTGGATTGTAGTTTGTTTTATTAATTACTAACACTGTAAGTTGTATTTTTAAAACATAAAAGATCATATTGATAAAAAAACAAACCAATAATCAAACACAAGAAGATGCTATGGACCAAAGTACACCACACGCCTGGTCGTGTAAAAATAATGGACGCGCCCCTGCTCAAGGGTTAAATTTGTTGAAATATTTACATATTTAAAGCTGTAAAACAGAATAATCCAGCTTAACAATCTCGAAAAAATTAAAGTAAATATTAAAAAGTCTATGTGCAAGTTGATGACTTTTACATTAAAGTTTATTCTTAGAAATAAATAGAATGAACTTAATGTTTTGTTGCAAGATACAGTTTTTAGTAAAAGATGGTGGATTAAAATAACAAAATTACATTATAAATACCGTTAAATTGCAAGAGATAATTGAATTGGTCTAAATTCATACCTACATCTTAAAAAAAAATATTAATGAAAAACAAATTGTTTAAAAATAGTACTAAGTGTAGTTACACAAAGCTTAATTGAAGTTAAAAGAATTTTTTTCATACCCTAGTTCAGGGGTTGTGCAACTTCTATATCAATGCGGGTACTTTTTTCACCTCTTAAGTTTTAGCGGTCCACAATAAGTATAAATTCTAATAGGCTAAACGCAATATGTATAAATCGAGTGAAGGGATAAGTTGAATAATTTTTCGTAAGATGTTCGGACGCCAAAAAATATCTTCCGTGGCCCGTATGTGACCCGCGGACCACCAGCTGGACAGCCCTGCCTTAGTTCAACCAGGCATAAAAGTTATAACGCACTCCTTTAATTGATCTTGCTAACAAGAAGCAACACGAACGCTGTTACGTAATTTCAGTATTTTTTTGATAATGCATTTTTTAATTCTAACAATTATTACCTATTATATTTCTGCTTGTGAAAGTTTGAAATTCATTGTGTGTTTTTTAGAGGTATAAGATTTCTTAATACATACAGATATTTTAGTTGTTTATGCCAAATAAGGCATGTAATATTTTTTATTTTTTAAGCATTTATTAAGCAAAACAAGTTTTGTTTTTATAGTATCTAGTAAAACTCTTTCGCGTTGGTCTTGTAAGATTAGCGTAAATTTTCCGAATATGGTAAAACGTTTGCCTCAATGCAATAAAAGTATTGCTGCACTTGTAATTCAGGGTTAGGCCAATAATGGCGCTATTACTTTTCAGCGTAATCATAAAAAATTATCTACTATGAGAAGTAGTACTCATTCATCAAGGTGAACAAATTTCTATCTCACGCATAAGTGTTGACGAAATGTTTTTAACAACAGTTTGTTTGTAATCCACAGTTTAAAATTTAATTAGGTAAATTTGTCATGTGGCATAACTCCTACGGAGGTTGTTCGACTACGTGACATTTTTTTCGTGGTTTTCGTTTAAAGAAAACAGAAAATAGACTTTTTTGTTGGGCATTTGCGTGTACAGGCGACACCGTATTTGTTCATACAGGGTTGTGCATTTTTCGATGCTCACCATTGCTATCTTGGAAACGGTAAGAGTTACAAGGACGGATAAATTAGAGAAAAGTTGCAAATTTTTATGGTCATTCAGAATCTGGAAAGAAATCCTGGATATTTTGATTCGTTTCTGATTTATTACAAAAAAAAACTGAAAAATGCGATTTTACAAAAATATTATTATCTTCCCTACTACTTACGCTATTTAATTTAAACTTCATAACTCTATGTTTTTGACCATCCTGGATTTGAAGACGTTAACAGAAATTTTCTAAGCCTTCTAGATTTCAAGTTGCGATAGTCAACTTTTTTATTTCTTATGGCCGCCGTATTGGATTTTCGCACCATCAGACAGACAAAAAAATTAGCTTTTCTGGTAACCAACATAACCTTTTTCTTTTAAAAAACTTGTTGAACTTTGAAAACTTTTGTAAATAATTTATAAAATCGAGAATGCTCTGAAAAGCAATTGAGACTATGATATAAATAAAAGTGACAGAATTGGTCTTATATGATAATGAAATGACAATAAATTTTTAAACACCAGATAAATAATTATTTTAATTGTTTAAAGTGCGTGCCGTTATGTATGATGCAGTGTCTAGCCTCAAATTTATTTCGTCCACCAGTTTTAGGATAGTCTCTCTCGTAATGCATTTTTGATTTTACAGCGAACATCTTTTACATTGCACCATAAAAATTATTCCATAGGCGTTAAACATAGCGATCGTGGAGGCCAATCATTAGACCAATAAAATTATCTGTCTTTTAGTTAGGTATATCATAGTTTCAATTGCTTTTCAGAGCATTCTCGATTTTATAAATTATTTATACAAATTTTAAAATTTTAACAAGTTTTTCAAAAGAAAAAGTTTATGTTGGTTACCATTCTGAAAAGCAATTTTTTTTTGTCTCTCTGATGGTGCAAAAATACAATATGGCGGCCATAAGATATAAAAAAGTTGACTATTGCAACTAGAAATCTAGAAGGGTTAAAAAAATTCTGTTGACGTCTTCAAATCCAGGATGGTCAAAAACATACAGTTACCAAGTTTAAATTAAATAGCGTTAATGGTAGGGACGATAATAATATTTTTGTAAAATCACATTTTTCAGTTTTTTTGTTGTTGTTATAAATCAAAAACAAATCAGAATATCCAGGATTTCTTTTCAGATTCTCAATAGCCACAAAAATGTGCAACTTTTCTCTAATTTAACCGACCACAAGGTCTCTTACCGTTTCCAAGATGGCAAAGGTGAGCATCGAAAAATGCACCACCTTGTATACCGGGTGGTCCACTTTTTTGTATCGGGACTTTAAAAGTCGATACAAAAACTTATTTTAAAGCGAATATTCCACTTCAATATGGGTCCATAAACTCTTCATTTTAAAGATACAGGGTGTTTTCGAAAAAATCTTGATAATTTTTAACCGTTTTTCTGCTTTTCGCGATATTTTTAGATCGAACGAAAATAAATCAAATTCCGCGCCAAATGGTGGCAGATAACAAATAAAGTCAAAATACACATTTTGGTTGGAATAAAACACTCTACTTAAAAACAGGGCTAGAAACCGAAAAAATTTTTGGTTAACGGTTAACCGAATTCAAGAACTTTATTTTTATAACGGTTTTTGTTCAAAAACCGGTTTTTTCCGTAAAAAACCGGTTTTGCAAAAACCGGTTAATTTAACCGGTTTTTAACATTATTCAGATTTGGAATGCAAAGTATAAAAAGATATTATCTTTTTATAATTTTATAATATATGTACAATCAAGCATTCAGTAATTACTTTTGGTAAACTAATCACATTTAATACAGATTTTGTATTTTTTTAAAATAATTTTTATTAAAAAGAGATGTTTAAAAAACCGGTTTTCTATTATTTTGGTTAAAGGTTACCGTTTTTTTTGCCTTTAAAAATAACGGTCTCGGTTTCGGTTAAAAATCACAATTTTGGACAAAAAATAAAGGTTAACCGGTTTTTTAAACCGGTTTAAAAAACCGGTTTCATGCCCTGCTTAAAAACAAGTTCGAATTTGAGTTTGAACGGGGCTGTACTAGTTTTTCATAAAATTTATTGAAACTGAACCCCCACAACTACGCCATTGGTTGCTTGTGATGCCTGACATTCTCACCAAATGTGGTAACCTGTAAGATGATGCTGTATACCAAATTTGGTTGAAATATATTTCCTGGTTAGAAAAAGGTTAAAAATTATCAATATTTTTTCGAAAATTTCAACACTGTCTTTAAAATGAAGCGTTTATGGACCCATGTTGATATGAATTATTCGCTTTAAAATGAGTTTTTCTTCAAGCGTCTTATAATGTCTATATTATTCTACTGAACGCCTCATGTAAAAATACGTCATTATTTTACTAGTACAATAATATCTCATTATATCACTAGGACTATAATGGTCGCTAAGCAACCGTAAAATGCGCTACGCTCATTGGTTGAATTTAGTAAAAGTGGGCGTGATTTTGTTCAATACATGTTTGACAGGAGAATGAGAATCTGACAGATGAAGTAGGTAAAACTATGTATTTGCTTGATTTTCGCTATATCTTTGACGCTTGAAGTAAATTTAATATGCACCTCGACAGGAAAGTTCCTTTTTATCACTCGTGTGGTTATTTGCCTCGACTACACTCGTGATAAAAAGTCGAACTTTACTGCCTTGGTACATAAATAGCTATTTTGTGTCGACTGTTAAAGTCCTGCTACAAAAAATGGACCACCCTGTATAGGAACGTGTTTCATTGTACGACTACTATATTATTCACAATTAAACTTATTAACATTTTATATCAATGTTTTCTGCGCTTCTGTTTTGTTTTGTTTAAAAGTAGCAAGTGAATTAAATCACTAACTACTGTAAGTGAAACTTTATAACAGATTAATACAAGCAACCTTGATCTTTATTTTATGATTTAGTATTGTAGTTTTCAGTAAAATTAAGTAGAAGGTCAAAAACCTGTCCGTTTTCTTGACCTACTTCTGATTAATTGTGTTGTATTCAACAATCTTTGTATATATTTAAATAAATTTTGCATTGATCCAATAAATGTATGTAATTACATAGATACCTGGTTAAGTTAGGTGTTCCCATTTTGTAAAGCCTTAATTGTCGTCTATGTTTTGTTTTAATTTTTTTACCGTTTCTATACTGGTGTATTTTATTTTAATAAAAACGTTTTTGATTTCCGCGTGTTTAATTGTTCATAAATAATTTAAGAAAAGTGGCCCTGACTTATAACACCCACCAGAATATTTTATTATTGTGCGTAAATGTGTTGTACTTTAATGCCACAAATATTATTCGATGCAGGTATTATCGCAAGGTTCTTCCGTTTATTGCATTAATTTAATCTCTTGCGGTTACCAAGTTCTCTGGAAGCGTGTAATAACCCCACAGTAAATTCCTTTGGTTTTTACGTTTTCAAAGACAAGTTTGTGAACCCGCTGGGTAAGAATTATACACTGCAGCCTCATTGTAAAAGATTACAAAAGTTTCATTTCATCCAAGGTAAACCTGATTTGTACATAATTCGAGAAACAAGATGAATGGGATTCAACTACAAGTTGGGTTACATTCTATTGGCTAAATTTGTTTATATTTCATTGCATACGCTTCGTTGTTTTTATAGCATGACCAGGTAAATTTAGAACACTTTATTACTGTATAATCATTAGTTGTAAATATATAAAAAAATTATTTAAATTTTATTATTAGTTTTACACACAGAAATGTTTCAGAGGTGAATATTACTACTTTTTAAATATTTTTTTACGATATGCATTAAAATTATTGCGTAATGAGCTTAAAAAATTCAATCACCTGGGTTTTTGTGTTAACATCATTTAACAAATAAGTTTTGATTAGATATAACAATTGCTTAAGCATTATTAATCAGATAAGTTAATAACACGATAAAAATACAATTATGCTATTGTTATTTATGACTATTACGGAAAATATAGTAGGTGATACTAAACTGATTTATTTAAAAATACTGTTCTTTAAAAAAACATTTGCTCGGTTATGATATATGTACCTACTGGTTGCACAATAATTATAACGTACCTGCCTACAGCAAGATTTTGATAATTAACCTTTTTTTTTACCCATAAAGACATAAGAGTAGGTCTCTTATGTAACAATTAAAAAAAAAGAATTTTAATTTTTTTAAAGTTAATTCTACGATAAAGTAAAAAACAACAAAACTGTAAGGCTTAATAAAAGTTGAGAAAAATAATAGTTTTTGCAGAAATTTCTAAACAAAGTTGGTATCTTAATTTTCAAACCATAATTTGTGCATTTTAGAAATACCACATTAAAAATAAATTATACATAACTAGTTATTATGACTATCACGGAAAATACACAAAGTGATACTAAACTGGTTTATTTAAAATTACTATTCTTTAAAAAAAAATTGCTCGGTTACGATATATACCTATTGGTTGCACAATAATTATAAAGTACCTGCCTACAGCAAGATTTTGATGATTAACCAATTTTTTTTAACCCATAAAGATGTACCTACTCTTATGTAGCAATAACAACAACAAAAATGAATTTTTATTTTTTTGAAGTTAATTCTACGACAAAGTAAAAAACTACAAAACGGTAAGGCTTAATAAAAGTTGAGAAAAATAATAGTTTTTGCAGAAATTTCTAAACAAAGTTGGTACCTTAATTTTCAAACCAAAATTTGTGCATTTTAGAAATACCACGTTAAAAATAAATGTTACCTGTTTTTTACTTAAATGTTTAAATTTTATTTCCCAAGCTGCCAAGCAATTGACTAGAAATTGTTATTACTTGAAATATTCATCATTAAAAAAGAATAATCAAAAGTTAAATATATCGTTGCACAACTAATAACTTATATAAATACATTCATAAACACTAAATATTGTATCACTTGAATGTAATTATATTGTTGTGACCATATTTAGTTTATGTCAGTATATTATTACATTAAAATTTTTATTCAATGTGTGTTTGGCATGTTTACAATCGGACTTTTATTTACATACAAACATTTATTTACATAGGCACAAAATAAAATAAAACTGATAAAGACATTGCTATTGAAACTAAACGCAAATTCCATTTTTTAATAAATTGTCATAAATCTCAAATATTTTCACTGTTTGTT
This sequence comes from Elmis aenea, assembly GCA_947652605.1. Taxonomy (NCBI): domain Eukaryota; kingdom Metazoa; phylum Arthropoda; class Insecta; order Coleoptera; family Elmidae; genus Elmis; species Elmis aenea. The sequence continues at coordinate 42,827,161 of OX393581.1, forward strand.
TGAATTTTGAGTGAATTTAGCACATAGTGAAAAAATAATTAACCCCTAAGAAAGTCCACGTGTTTAATAAATTTGTTTCTTATTAGCAAATTTTCGTTTTGGGGCACTAATTACACAGCAATTACTAAAGTGTAAGTTACTTTAACGATGATAACAAAAGACGTACGAAAGTCGATAATGTTATACTTTTTAATCGAATAATCCCACACGATAATTACTTTATACTTCGAGCAATGGAATAACCAATATATTTGCCTTTTAACATAAATCTAGATTGTCAATTATTTTTTAGCTTATACGTAAAGTTAATTTTTACCCTTTCGAAATCCTAATGATGCTGTAAATGTGACGTTCTCAAACTGTATGTCCATGGGATCCCTATGGGGTAGTCTACTAAACGCGGAATATTCATCATCTTTTTCTTGTTCCTTGATAATTGATTCCGAATAATTATTTCTAGGTTCGACATTCTCCCTAATAACTAACGCACTATTTTCACTAACATAATGCACTGCTGCACTTTTTCCCCCATTGGCTGCTTCGTGTAGTACTACATCCATTGTGCAACCGTAAACAAAAACATGTGCAATCTACCGCGGACTGACGACTGTGTACGGACCGACTTCGATTAGAACAAAACGCTTTGAAGGAAAGCTTACTCACTTATATAGACTGCTGAATAAATACAGAGATTGGACTCGCGTCTAAAGTCCACGTGAGAATGGTGTAAAATATTTTTTATAAAATCGCGGCAATTTTTTCGTTTGCATTTTTTTTTTTTGGCTAAAATTTTAAAGGTCGCATATTAAATAGGCACTGACAAACTGTTCATGTACTGTGAGTGAGTACAATATATATTTGCATTTTCTAAACCCGCAAAAACCTTTTTTTAATTTTATACTCGAATTTTTTCCTAGAAAATTCAATTTGCTTTAAAAGCATTCAGCCTGTTGTATACCTAAACGTGATATTTTCAGTAATAATATAACAAGTGCATTGAAAATTATTTTTGGTAAATATTCCCAAATTCAAGTTGATCTGAAAAAAACACGAGTGCACGAAGTGCACGATTGAGTTTTTCGGATTCGACTTGCATGAGTGAAGTATTGTCAAAAATTATAGATTATTTGCAACGCACGAGTTATATTATGCCAGAAAATTTCCTTCACCTAACCTACCTGTCAAATTAAATGTACGGTATGTCACATTTTACAAGTACGCTTAGATTGGTGCGTAAGGGGTGTGGTTTGATCTATATTAAAGTAACGCTACTGGTCGCCGAAATTCGTCAAAAATTATCAAGACTAAAATATTCCATTCCCTCTCCAAATTTATATTTTCGACCAATCACAAACTTGGATTTCTTAAAAAAGACCAATAAACACATGAAAATCTGTTAATTGCGAAAAGGATATTATCAGTGTATGATTTTGTTTAATGGATTTTTCTAGGAAATCTGAGTTTGTTATTGGTAGAAAACGCAAATTTGACAGGATGATCAACGTCTCACAGGGGAATGTGGAATTATTATCGTGTAATAATGCTCCCATTGGTAGTCTCTAGAAGATTTAAGATAAGTGATTGGTTGAAAACTCAAAATTGACAGGTGAAGGAAATTTTCTGCAATATCGCGATTTTATTCTTTTTAATAGGACAGCGTGAATTTTTAAGTAGGCTATAAGGTAGACAGCGGTATTTTTGGAATAACTAAAAGAAAAAATCAGTAAACTTATAATTTTATCTTTTCCCTGCGAATTTTTGTCCTTTTATTATAATGAAGATGTAATTCTACCATTCGAATGAATTTTCTATAAGACTGTGTAAAAAAATATAGTTTAAATTAGTGATCGATGTTTTATAAGCAGGGACCCGAACCGCAAAGAATAAAGGCTCCACCAGACAGACGCGATATGCCGCTCGGTACGATACAGTCGGTACATGACTCGGTATGATTATCGCTGCTTACCGCAATTAGTGCCCACACTAGTGCGACACAGTATTTCATGCATTCTAACCTAACAATCAAACATAAATAAAAATATTCTTACACACGACTATAATATGTTAAGAAAAGGTATAATTAATTATATTATCTACATGTAAACAATATGAAAATAGTCCTAAATTATTTTTAAACAGAACATTTTTACTTTGACAGTTGACAGTATTGTATCCCGAAATACCAAAGCGATATACCGAGTGCGATATATCGCGCTCATCGGTATACCGAGCTTGGTGTGGGCGATTCCATATACCGCAATGTTATTAGATATCGTACCGAGCGGCATATCGCGTCTGTCTGGTGGAGCCTTAACGGGTCAGTTACGGTTACCGGTTCGATTAATTTTAATTTTTCTGTTTACGTTCGAAACCAGCGATTTTTATTTTATAATGAAATGGTAATCAGTTCGGCGGCAACGGTTCAGTTCCGGTTCTGGTGCCGGTTCAATGCAAAATATGACAATTTGACAATGCATATTATATAAATTGAACTGTCTGAAATTTTTTCATTTTTGGTCAAATGTAATCACAATTACGAATATAAATATGTACCATGTCATTAAAAAATTATAATCGGTACGAACCGTTGTGTGAACAGGTTGAAGCGGTTTTAACCGGTTCACACCAGTCGGTTTGGTTCAATTTTGTGATTTTGTCGTTTTTTAAATAAAAGGTTCAGTTCCGGTTCACGGCTAATGAAAAAAGTACCGATTTGTTCCGGTTTTTGTTCCAGTTACGATTCGATTCGGGTCCCTGTTTACAGGTTTGACCAAGTGTAAAAGACGCCCTGTATATTTTTAAAATGTAGCTAGTGCAAAGTGTTAATTGATCTATTGTTAACTACAATTTAAAACGAATTTTTACTGCTTTTTCAAAGTTTTTAAGGACGGAATTTCTTTAAAGTGCTGTGTCGCTCAAAATTTTCATAAAATTGTAAATTTCGCGAAAACAGTACAATTTAGGCCCATATAACCTTTTAAATTTAAGATAAATTCCAAAAATATAAAAATATACAGGTAGTTTTACATAAAAGTTTGGATCCGTTTCCCCTTGAGCCGGATGTCGTATTGCAACCTCAATATTTTCACCGAATCTAGAACAGTTAGATACCAAATTTCATCGTATGTACTATCTTTAATAACAATTTGTTATTTGTCTGTTTCCATACTTCTGCCGCATTTGCGCAGCACTGTATAAACATACAAGTTAAGTTAATTAGTACTTCTATAGCACATTTAATTAAGAAGATGTAAACTTTTGGTTTTCTTTGAAGGTCACTTATACAGGGTTCTCGTTTTCGAGGGCCACTATGGGGATTTCGTAAACGATTAAATTAGGGCAAAGTTGTATATTCAGGTGCTTAATAATTTGACGCAAGCAGAACTTATCTAGCTTTTTTAATTTTTGGGATAAAGGGGAAAAAGTAAAAAGTGGATTTTTGTTTTTTGCCCGTAACTTTTTTATTTGATCTGGAATTTCATTCCTATAAACCTTTTTTATTGCCACTTTTTGCAAGGAATCAAAATCCCCAATTATATTTTCCATGCGACGTTTCGCTTTTTTTAAACCATCATCAGGTCAATTTTTTCATATGGACGCTATATCTGATTGTAACGCCAATTTGTAGAGCATTTTATTCTTAATTCGACAATGTATAAAACACTTGGCACTTTTTTGAAACAATTGTTAAAAATTGCAAAAACAAATATTTTATTTAAAACAATTCCTAATCACTGATTAGCACAGTAAATAATAGTCTTTGTCCCTTATAACGTTATATAACGTTATTAAAATATGTAAAGAATTATAGTTGAATCGTTATAATAACGTTATCGCGTATCGTTACGTTACGTTTTCCATCCCTGCTTTAGAGGAGCTTAGGTTGGAATAGGTAGCTTTAAATATTTAGAAGTGATCATAGAGATTTATGGAGGACAGTGGCGGATCTTGATTTTGCGGGGCCCCAGGCGCAACCTGATCTGGAGGCCCCCTATTAAGAAGGTTCACTAAAATGAACAATGCAGAAAAGTCATAACGTTTTTTATTTTTAGAACCAACAAAAACATAAACACAAAAATCAAATACGGAAACAAAAAAATATTCTCAGGTAGGTACCAGAAAAAAAAAATCACATTCCCATTTAAAAGAAAACATCCCATCTCAGGTAAAAAAATCACAGTAAAATTCTGAATCATACAGTACAGGTGGTCCAAATTCGATGGGACTACAATGGGTATCTCGCTTAATAGTCAAGATAAAGAAACGGTTAAATTACTAAAAATGTGCAGTTTTTTTAAAACAAACTCAGAACAGTTTTCGAAAATATTTTATCATTTCCGGTTTTTGAATTATTAATGAAAAACTGTTTTTTTGTTATATTTATAATGTGTCATATCTCCCTTATTGTTTTAAATATCGAAAAAGTTTATAAAGATTATTTTTAGATATTTTTATGTAGATTTTGATAGTAGGTACTAAAAAAAAATTTACGCTCGCCGTTAAAAAGGTATGACACAAACTCACCTTTTTTTAAATGGAAGCTATAGTTGGCTATGAGCAATTTAAATTCCTTATTTTTTCCCTTTCCAAATATATTAGGGTTGATGTATTTATTTTCAATAATACGCAAGTTACAAAGGTTTTTAAAAATTTTTAAAGATGAGAAACAAAAAGCAGGTTGTGAAAACAAAGGAAAATCGGAAAAGATAGAATATATTTGACAACAATTCTGAGTTTGCCCCAAAAAACTACACATTTTTGGTACATTAACCGTTTCTCTATCTTGACTATTAAGCGAGATGCCCATGTAATCCCATCGAATTTGGAACACCCTGTACAGTACATCGGCTTGCAGTGCACTGTAATCAGATGCAAGCAGGGTTGCAAGTTTTGGCGATTTGGAACCAAATTGGCTATCATTTTTGTTTAATTAGACATGTTTCTTTTTTTTAAATTGGCATCAATGGCTATTACACAATACCCACTATGAAAATAGGTTTTAGAAGATATTACAATTTGCCTACAATTATTATTTTATAATTCTCATATTAACAGACAATAAAAATTTAATTTTAGTTTTTGAGGATGACGAACCCAACGATTCTGAGGCCCCCTTTTTCCGAGGCCCGAGGCGCGCGCCTCATGCGCCTGTGCGGTAATCCGCCACTGATGGAGGAATTAACATGGAAATAAGGAAAGAACAGAAAATTTGGGAAGAATATTTAACAGTTTAAGAACAGCATTTTTTGGAAATAGAGAAGTCCCAAAACGAACAAAAGCGGAAGTGGTAAAAAATAGTACCGTGTGAATGCAGCAAAAATGGAATTTCTAGAAAATCCAAGAAAAAAGAAAAAAGATTGAATCAGAAATAAAACAAATAGAGAAAAACTAACAATAAAATCAGTTGAAACAAAAATACAAGAAAGACAGCTGGGATGGTTGGGTCATATTTGAATGAAGAAAGGTTAACCAGAAAAGCCTATGAAGCAAGGCCACAGGGAAAAGACAAAAGAGGTAGACCAAGAAAGACCTGGCAAGACGAAGTTAAAAAAGCGGCAAGAAATATAAAAATCAAATGGGAAGAGATAAAAAAGCTAACACAAGACAGAAAGACGTGAAAAAAGTCAACACAACACAACTCAACAGTTCTACAACTGGCGGTAGCGGGACTTATAACAAAATAAACCTAGATTATTTGAATTTTTATACGAATTTTGAGACAAAATAATGGCGATTTATTGGTTTAAGTTAGTGGCGAGGAAGACAATGCAAAATAAAGCACATACGTTTTTTTTTGCTTCTAATAAATAATTTTTATTTGTCACTGTGTTTTACCTTCAATACAGGGTGTCCCAGATTACATTTCCAGCATAGGGATCTCGTATAAGATATACAGGTTATTTAAATTAGATGAATTGTTCCTTAGTATGAGAGGAGCCATAATACATTTTTAACAGTACAAAATTTCTCGTACTTCAGATGTTATAGCAAAAAATATGAAAATGTCGAATTTCTTTTTTCTTTCATAAGTTTATCTCGTATAATAATAAGCGAGATCCCCATGCTGGAAATGTAATCTAGGACACATTGTATACATAGTATAAAGAAAATATTGTTGTAGCAAAAATTTTAGAAATCGATATTTTGTCCTATATGCACGTTTTGTGGTTCCCTGAACACATTCTGACTACTTCCGCGATAACGTCTGTGTGTGTGTACGCGCCATACATTATAAGTTTACATTCTTTTAATTAGTTTTTAATAGAGCCTTAAGAAGTTAATTTACAAATTGCAAACGTTCGGTTGATGCCTCAAATTACGTTTTAACGTTTATCAAAAATTACAGGAAAATGGTAATAAGTAAAAAGATGTTGTTTGCGTTTAAATGCAGTTTATATTAGGGTCCACAATAAATTCCGTATGATATTTTTCTTTTATTTTAAATGATGGCTTTATAAAAAACTCAAATTTTTCAATGTCATTTAGTTTTTCAAAAAACTTTATAACAACTTGTTGAAAACTTTAATACTGTATAGGTAGGGGAGACCGGGGATAAAAGTAATACGGGTAGGTTGTTACAGTGCCTATAGTTTCTTTAATTTTTGTTTTATATCGCCCTAAACGCTTTTGCAATGTTAAGTTACATCCAGCTCCCTACCTACATTGCTAGTTTTCATCTGTCATAGAGGTTAACTTTTTGCCAGCCAGAGTCACTATTTTCCGCTTAAAAGTTACTGCGTTGGCTCATCCGTCGAGTAACTTTTAGGCGATCTCTAAAATAGGAACAAAAAAGTACCTATATTATTTTGTTCTAAATTTAGTTGGCTATTGGTGGATGCAATACAATTTGACGTTAGAATCGTGGTTAATTGTGGATTCCCTGAAATTGTTTTTGTGTACACTTGGGGTCAAAAGTAACAAAGTGTTACAACCAACCCCAATTAATATTTCACTTGCAAATGTTTACTCTTAGCACATAATTGGTGGCTTTCTTCGTAGATGAGAATATACAAGAGTTGTCGGAATAATTTTCCAGTTTGTTGTATCTTTTTGATTCACATTTTTAAATATGTAGGTACTTATAATCTTGGCAAACCTGGTAACTGCAGTCCCAAATTATTAAATTATAAAACTCAGTATATAATATCGGTTTAATGATGGAAATGTATGTAAAGCTAAATCATTTCTTAAAAAGCATTTTAAATTATAAAACCTATGTAAATTGATAAGATCTGGTACTTTTGGTTTTTCTACCAGCCGCCATTGTTTTTATTCTATTACCTTAATATTTATAACTTAATATAAACAAAGCTTTAACCAACCCAACTTAACCTGACCCTCTTTTACTGATTTCATGAATGACGGTCAGTTTAAGGGCGGTTAGATTTTTTAAAAATAAAACAAACAGTTATTATGATCCAGTATAAATTTAATAATTTGGGAATTGGGACCACCCTTACCTGGTATGCCATACTGTTCACTTATCATTTTGTATTGTACCAAAGATATTTTTTTTTATTTTTTCATTTTGCTAATGTGTATTTTTGAATATAATATTAATTTTGTTGATGAATACTAATATATTTACCCACTACTTATGAGCTGTGTAAATTATTTTGCTGTTACAACTTACCCCAATCATTGTTACTTTTAGCCCCAACGTTGAGGTTGAAAGTAACAGCTGTCTTACCAAAGAAAATTTTTTTTTTCTAACCGTTGCTTTACGAAACACGAAATAAATATCTTGGAAGCAAGACAAATGTCCAATCTATCATTAAACCAATTTGGATGTAAAAAATTTGTAATAATCTATGAGAAATTAAATAAAAACAAAAAAATGTTACTTTTATCCCCGGTCTCCCCTACAGTTTATTTTTTTTTTATACAGTACCTATAATTTTTTTTAAGTTTACATTTTTTTTTAGGAACTTTTTTTTGTCATTAACACTACTTAATGTTACTGTATGTCATTTACATCATTTTGACATTCGTCATTTACAAAAATGCCTTAAATAAGTACCTACACCTGGAGCGGTAAGTACCTTAAACTTTCATACACACAAAATCTACCGTTTATTGTTAATTGTTGAACGCATCCTTCTTTAAAGCACTCCTCGTATTAAGTCTCCAGCATTTACTTAACACAATGAAAACACGTTTGATACTAGTTTTTAAGGATTATAACGAAACGATTAGCTTAATGCTAATGTATTCTGTAAATAAAAAGAAAAATTGTTTCGTCAAACTAAAGATTAAAGTCCAAGAGAGTTGAAACACGTGTAATATACACTTGAAAAGTATTTTTTCATCGTGCATGATCGCTTATTTATAAAAGAATATCGTCTAATTCTGTAAAATATTACACTTACTGCTATTTTGAAATATTTTTTTCAAAGAATATTAAAAAATGTATGCGCCGCGCCGGTACTCTCTACCAATTAAAAACTACAATAATTACAGACTAGTCGGTACTTTGCTTGATCAGTGTACTTAAATTAAGTATTGTGTCAGTTAAACTAGATTAATTATAAAATACAAATTGGTTGTAAAATGCTTTAAAGATATTTTATCTTTGAGTCCTTTATAATCTGAAGTGCTTTTTGTTTGAAATCTAAACTAATGAGTCAGCTTGGTGCATGGAAATAAGTATACATTGTTGCAATAATTATTAAAATAATAGCATACGCTTAGTGAATGATTTAAATGGAAAACAAGTAATTGTGATGATTGTTGTTAACAAGCGAATAATGTAAATAAGTTAATTTTAAAACGCTATTTATTTACTAGTAAATAGGAAATATTTTATAGTTTCAGCATTTATAATATTTGCTAAATGATAATATACAAACAATTTTGAAATTATTTCCTATAGATTAAACATAATTAGTAACTCTCTTATCAGCTGAAGGCTAATGATTCTTATTATATTTAGCTAAGTTGTTATAATTCTATTAAAACAAGCAATATTTTAGGAATATTTTGTAATTTTTAACGGTTGCAATACAGAATACAATGTAAGCATTCTAAATTTTATCAATATCCAAGACAATTCAATTCTAATCTAGCCTTTTAGCGTTATCGTGATAATTTCTTGATTAAATTTCGTGTAAATCCATGTCTACATTACTTGAGTACCGTACTGTCTCTGATCATCGTTGAAAGTTAGAACTCAAGGCCGAAGTAGATAAAGATTCATCGTTGCTATGTTAGTTCCGCATTATTTGAATATGTTTTTTTCATTAGATATTTTCATGACGAATTATATCTCCATATTGTGCATAGCGCCAGCGTTTTTTTGTCTTTTGTATGCCGATCGTAATAAGCAAGGACGAAATGATAAATAAAATAAATAATTCAAAAACTTTATCACTTATAAATAATTAAGTAAGCAAATCTAAACGTTGTGCAATAAAATATTAAAAAAGGTATTACAGAATCTTAAAATTATTAGTTTTTTTCAAATCTTTATTACAGTTACTTTTTAAAAATTTGGTTTCCAAGAAAAAATATTTCATAAGTTGTTGGTGGTTCAAAAAAAGGAATGCCAATGAAAAAATTTCATGTGTCAATCATTTATTGTAACTTATTTAAAACAAAAATAAACCAAGCATGTGATTAAGAAGTATTTACACACACTAATAAATAATTATATTATTTATTAATAAAATTGTTTGTTTTAATGAAGTAGATTAAGGTAGAAATTCTTATTAGATTCAGAATAACAAAATTTTGAAAGATGTGCAATGTCTTTGTATTTTTCTTCATTTAGTGGAAGCAGTCCATCATAGTGTGATTGTGTTGGCAATTTAAACTCTTTATTTTCTGATGGCCTTGTTTGTTCTATAGAGCGAATTGGATTTTTTGCCATTTCACCATTGTATGAATTCCGATGCAATATTAGATGAGAGTGTAAAATTGTGGACTCAATTTCCTTCATTTTCAGCATAGCAAAAAACATTTCTTAAAATAAGTTCGCTTAAGAATATTTTATCATTGTTTTACTTGAGCTTGTGTAACATCTTTCCAGATTTTTTTCGTTTTTTAAAATCTCCGTCTTTTACATCTTCCTCTGAGCCGTACATAATAAAAGGAAGTTTTTCGTTTTCACTACTAATAATACAAAGTTTTAAAGATAATACAAGTAGAAATTTCAGTCCCTAGTACACTTACCTAATAATTAAACTAATTAGTTTCTAATAACGCGCACTTTTTACTTTCGTTTTTGTTATTTAGTCTTGAAAATGAATAAACTGAGTTGCACACGAATTTATGAACCTGCGCGCACTGCTGTTGTTTAATCTCAATTCGGTGAAACATTCTATGTATTACCAATTACCAGTTTTCTGTAAATTCCTTTACTGCTTATTATAATTAGGGAATATACTTATTGTCCCGTTAGTTTGGAAAGAGGTAATGGGATTTCGGTGAAAGATTCTATAAACCATCCTTCTGTAAGTAAATTCTTTTTGTAAACAATTCAATTTTAATTTTTTTTTTTAATTTTCTATATGAAACAGTTGTGTACGAATTGTCTAAGTAAACAGTGGTGTTAAAATTTGCAGTACAACGTTTATCCTAATTTATAAGAAATTAAAGACAGAAATCGCATGTGCCTAACAGAATTCGCTGTTGACAATCCCTGTTTTCTCCCGTTCGCGGTATGACATTCCTTGTTTTCTCCCAAATTGCCTGTATTTGTATGTGGAATTACTCTGGAAAGAACCGGTCTTTTTTTTTTAACTGATTACACTGTGATGCAGTACAGCAAAATATCTATAAAATGGCATCAAAATCTCAAAATCGATAAAAATTGACATTCCTTGTTTTCTCCCAACACTCTTCACATAACCTTAATTTTCTTTTGTGTTTTACCAATCGAATTTTAGAAATTATTGTTTCTTAAAACAAGTTTATTTGCTGATATACCTATATAAAACGACAAAGGAAAAATACTCTGGTATTTGTTACACGAGAAAAAAACATTTAAATACATTCTTTCCATATTTTTTATGATTTTTATGGAATGTATAATTGATAAAATTTTTAAAATCTTAGCCACAGGTTTCCTTTTTTATATTTTTTGTAACAATTCAAACGTATTCATAAAATTTTCTAATCACAGAATTATTTCAGTCTTTTTATAATTGTCCTTTTTCGTACGCACTAAAGGCCTCTACTCATTATCCAACTTGTCGGAGCCGACCGTCGGGAACTCCGTGTGGGTATTGTCTACACACCTCCCGACCAGTTCAACACACACAGCATAAACGTCATAACTTTTTTTATTATTTTGGCCCTGATGCCATTTTGTGGATAAGAAATTTATAAATAGCGTTAAATTTTCGGTTTAAAAGTCATTATCTAGAGAATGTGGTGGGGCGGTTGGCTTGTTGGATGGTCTGGCCACCCGACCGTTCCAACTTGTCCAACTGTCGGGTTGGTCGGGTGACAGACTACACATTAAACAATTTATCGGAATGGTCGGTCGGTTGTACCGACAAATTGGTAGGTGAGTAGAGGTTTTAAGTTAAATTAATTTGCCACTAAAGGGGTCAATCGAGTCAAAACAATTCTTAAAGTGGCCTTCGCCGTTTTTTATACATTTGTTAACGTTTACAAGATCCCAACTTTGTGGCAAACGCTGTGTTAAATTAAATTAATTTATGATCACTTTTTGTTAAAAAAATTAGTTAATTTTTTGCTTTCGTCATCTGCTTTTGCTAAACAACCTAATTAAATTTAGAGTTTATCGCAGTGTTCTTGTTTTCGTTTTAATACAATTTAATGAAATGTTTCTTTGCGTGCTAGTATGGCATTAATAATTTTTTCCATAACTATTTACGAATGTTTAGCTGTAAAACGTATAAAAAATACAAGACAAATCAAATTACCCTGTTGTTGGTTAGTCAAACAATGAAAATGCATGCAAATTAACTAAAATTTATCAAATCAATTATCTATGCTAATAGGAGCAAATACTGTGCATTAGTTCACATGTCGTTATCAGTGTTTAAGACGTCTATTGTTATTTGTTCTTTATTATTTGAGAGAGAAACACAGACAGTACAAAACTCATAATCCACTCATGACAACCTTTAATCTTCAATATCACCGTTATGAAACATAAATGGGTGATAATCGTACAAACTTCTCACTGATGTGTTAATAGACCGAAGGTCAATAGTGCAATTTACATTACTTTTTAAATAAGAAAATACTCGCACAAAAAATTAGGTATTTAAATAGCTTATTCTTAGGACATTTTTTGCTAAATGATGTGGTTGTTTTAAGAATCCTATTAATATGTTGTTTTACCTTATTCAGTAATTATTTAGTTTTATAAATAATTTAACCTTTGTACTTTGAAGTAATTGGTTATCGAGGACTCAACACTCCATACAGGAAGTTCTTAAAAAATTTAGGTATGTGTCATGTGTGTGATGAGTAAACCACACATGAATCGTATACGTTGCACGCATTTTTGACGCGTTCTAAAAAACATCTGAAAAATGTCATCAAAAATCTTTGCCAAACAGTTTTAAAATCCCAAGAGATCATCAAACTTTTAAATTAAAATCATATTAAAGATAAAAATTATAGTAAAACAGTTGATGTAGATTTTATGTTGATTACTTACATTATCATCTAAAATCTGAACAAAAATTTTTCTTAATATGTACGTATTAACTTCATTAAAAATCACTTATCTTAATAATTTATTAAATATTACTTGTCTAAGTACTAAACCAGTTTAAAGACACTTCATTAATAGCTATATTTAATAGACTTATTTATCATTGATAGACTTTAATTATATTACTAAATGATACCCATAAATAAGCAAACCATTTAAAAAAAGTAATTGTTCTTCTCATTTTTTTATTATGTAAAATTTCGGTTGGTGCATAATTTATTGTATTGCCTTTTTTGAGTAGGAGAGACCGGGAATGAAAGTTCTTTTTTGTTTTTATTTAATTTCTCACAGAGTATAACAAGTTTTTTACATCCAAATTCAATTAATGACAGATTGGAATTTGTCTTCCTTCCAAGAAATTTATTTGATATGTTCCGTAAAATATATTGGATATATTTGTTTTTTTCCTGTTACTTCCAACCTCAACATTGGGGCTAAAAGTAACAATGATCGGAGTAAGTTTTAACGGCAAAATGATTCACAGCTCAAGTAGTGGCTGAATATATAAGTATTCATCAACAAAATTAATATTTGATTCCAAAATACACATAAGCAAAATAAAAAATTGTTTAAAAAAGTGAACAAAAAATACAACGAATTGGAAAATTAATGCGATATGTTTTGTATGTTGTCATCTACGAAGAAAACCACCAACTATGTGCTAAGAGTGAACATTTGCAAGTGAAAACATTGATTGGGCTTGGTTGTAACACTTACTTTTGGCCCCAAGTGTACACAAAACAAATTGGAGGGAATCCAAAATTAACCGCGATTCCAACGTCAAATTGTATTGCATCCACCAATAGCCAACAAAATTTAGAACATAATAATTTAGGCGGAAAATAGTGACTCTGGCTGGCAAAAACCTAACCTCTATGACAGATGAAAACTAGCGATGTTTTTACAAAAAAAAATGTAAAAGTTTAAACAATTTAATTGTTTCTTAGAATTTGCAACCGCTGTATCTTTAAAACCAAAGGTTGTACAAAAAACGGATCGCCCATTCGGAGAGCAAAGTTTCGGAAAATCAAGACGATTTACCGGAAAAAGCTGGAAATAAGGAAGAGAGTGTAAAAAAAAATTCAAGAAATAATATTTAGCACTTAAAATTACTGTAGCATCGGCATTATTCATAATATTATGTATGTCGTCATCAGTTTCAAGGACTTTTATAAAGTTTGAAATTCTCTACAAAACCACCCCCAACTCATTTTTTTAGGGAGCTAACTAGCAAACGACAACGGGGACACCCTGTATTATTTATAAGCAATTTTTTATTCCTGATCGAGTATTTTAAGTCGTAAATTATTTAAAACATTTTACAGTTCTCTTTAAATTATTATTGGCAGTATTCTTTGTTTTCAGAAAAAAAGCGCCTATTATTATCTATTTTTTATTGCTGTCAAGTATATTTATTAAAGTCGTAAACTACTTTTTATAGTTATCGTTTAATTATTGTTTTCATTATTTTTTGTTTTCAGACAAAAAGCAAAAGCGCCTACTCAAATTTATGAATTTAATTTCGAAAAGGTCTTTTGCCTCTAAAACAAAAATACGACGTTAAACAATGAAAGAATGAATCTATGCGTATTTAACAAACAATTGATTCATTGTGTTTGTTAATTAGCAATATTTTTGCAATGGATATCTGCATAAAATTGATGACTAGCACTTTTGCTTTTCGTATGTAACGAAAATAAACAAAGAGAAAAAAATATCACCATAATTACTCCTTGATAAAGTCAATATTAACTATGATCCCACACAAAGTTTGATTTCAAAGTAACATAACTTCCTGTATACACATTGATTTCTTCCTAGCTTTTAACAGATTGTTTAAAACATTTACTGGACCTGTTAATTTTTTTTTAAATAGCAGATTAGGTTTGTTTTAGTAATTTTGGAAGTTGCATAAAACAAATAAATACCGCAAAAGTAAATTATAGTAGATGATTTTAAAAACAGGAATTAATTATGACAAAAATAGTGCGTGTTCGTTTAGAAATCATGCAGTAGAATTGAGTTTTTAAACTTGTTAAACTGTAACAACGTGTAAAGTGTCATAAATAATTACATTTGGTGCGTGGATACGTGGGTGGATTGAAAACTTTGCGGCCTGAGAGCAGCTCTAGACGTTCAATTATTTTTTATGACGTTAGGTGCCAAGTTTGCCGTTAATATTTTAGCTAGTGACTTTTTTAAAGATTTTTTACAGTAGAGTGTTTACCGACTTTTTCAAAATTGGAAAAATCGAACGTCATGCAGTAATAAAATACTTGTACAAATAGTTTTTAACACTGCAACCAATTCATAAAGACATGACAAACGCATTGGGGAACTGCTTCACTTTAGCGGCAGTTGTCAAAAATTGATAAAATTTTGTGGGTTAATAAAACTAGACTTGCTGAACTCAAATATGTTAAAATTACTTGGCGGTCTCATTTAATAAGAGTAAAAATTCAATATAAAAGTTCCGTTTGACAGTTAGGTTAGGTTTTCTAATTCGAATTTTCTCATGTTAGGATGGCTAAATTATCTGAGTAAAGTGTACAAATATGATTACACAGATAATTTAGCCATCCTAACATGGGAAAATTCGAATTAACACTAGAACCGCCGCAGCGGTCAATTTGACCGTTCGCGTTCTTTAAATTGAGCTGATTCGGTTATTCTTTTAAGTACAACTATGCGCTTTCATGAATTTTCCTAACTTCTTTTTATCTTATAATACACCAAGTTTCAAAATTTAAAAAAAAATTATTTCTATGAAAGTTCAAATTCTATACCTTAAACCGCCAAATACGGTCAATTTGACCGTTGTTAAAAATGTTTACATTACACACTATCTTTCGTTGTTTTAGTGTTTTAGTAAATTTTGTTATGGTTATCAATAGTAACTTGTTTTATATTTCATGATTTTGCAAGTTATATATCTGCAAGTTTGATTTTTTTAGCGGAATATTGTTATACATAATGCATATATTGATCTGCTATGTGTATTGTATATAGTATACAGACCCGCAATTTTTGTTGTGCTAGTGCTAGTGCATTGACAAAATGTGTTCATCTCATGACTTCACAGAAGGCAGCGCTAAAATATTTAGAAGAATTAGAAAAGTTACCAGAAAAGGAGTCTGGAGGAGAAAGTGAAGAAGATGATGATAATACACTTGTAGATGGTAAAAACAAAAACGATGAATCAATTACTAAAAATCTTAGTAGGGAATCTAGCAGCAGTAAAATTAATGTAATTACTAATCCAAATACAACAAATGTACCAAGTACATCAAATGTACCGGAAGGCAACGTTACCCAACATCGTATGCGAAAAAACTTTGTCACTCTACTAGTCGGAAGTAATCAAACTTCAAAAGCTGGACGTTTGGGAGGTTATAGCACCGAACAGCCCTTCTTCTGGACATGCACTTACGATAAATATAATTCGTGATAACCCTGGACCAACTCTTTATGCAAATAAGTTGGCTGAAAATGACCATAGTTGGCACCATCAAACACGAAAAAAATTCCAATATCTTTGCAAAAACAATAAAATGCAATTATTATATTCTACTATAATAATGAAACTGGAACATAGTACACTGAAAATATATCAAGCAAACGATTTTGAGTACCCTTCAGGCCTTCATACAACTATAGATAACAGTAAATCAAGAAAAGAAGAAAAAACCTAAAACAAATAAATTTTACAATGAGACAAACTGTGGCGTTGATATTTTAGATCAAATGGCAAAAAATATCCCATAAATGCAGATTCACGAAGATGGCCTGTTCACAATTTCCACAATATCTTAGACCTAGCATTAATTCATGCGTGGGTTATTTATAAGAAAGTGACAGGTCAAAATACGACAAGAAGAGATATTATATTACATATAGCTGAAGAACCTGGAAGAGAATATAGAGATTTGCAAAAAAGTGCTACTCCAAGATGCCAGTAAAGGCCAATCCAAAGCTTTCAAAAGACACCAGTGCCAAATTAAACAATATAACTCAAACAAAACTGCAAATGTTTATGATTTGTCTAAAAAAATATGTCTGCGGAAAATGTGCTGGAAGTGTTAAAACAACTGTAATTTGTTTAAATTGTGCTAATTAATATTTATGCTAAAATATTTTTTGTTAAAATATTTATTTTTAAGTAGGTACTTACACTTGGCGCAATATTATTATACTATTTAATTATGCTTTATTTGTGTTATTAAACGTTATAAAATTTTACAAACAGTAAGAAGGCTTAATTTAAACACAGCGATCAAAATGACCGGTAACGGCGGTTGAAGGTAGTAACATTTTCTGGCGGTTCTAGTGTTAAAAAACCTAACCTAACTGTCAAACGGAACTTTTATATTGAATTTTTACGCTTATTAAATGAGACCGCCAAGTAATTTTAACATATTTGAGTTCAGCAAGTCTAGTTTTATTAACCCACAAAATTTTATCAATTTTTGACAACTGCCGCTAAATTGAAGTTATACCCGCATGGGGACATGTTTTCCTACATACACAATGGTCAAAATGTATAATCTACGAAATTAAAAGTTCATAACGTTTTCTGCAATAAGGGTATAAAATCGCTTGTACCTATTTTGCACTAAAGACGAGTTAGTTATTTCTTAACGTTTGCTTAAGTTTGTGGCAAGATATTATGCGGTTTTATGGTACCGTATCTTTAAATACTTAAGCAGCTTACACCACAGGCCCTCCTACACTAATGAGGACTTGATTATAAAAAGAAAAAAAAGGCAAAATCCTCAAGTATTTATTCCTGACCACTGGAGGCAGGTTATTAGGAGTTCGTCAAAAAAATTTAAGGTTCATGAAATGACCAAAGAAAATTTTTACTCTTTCGCGAAACTTAATAAAATAATGAAAGATCCGAAGAAAGACACCACTGGAACCGCTGTAAAATTCAGAGAAATTGTTCATTTTCCATATGAAAGGGAACCAGAAGCGTTTTCTTTCCAGTTTAAACCAAAGCTCCTTTCCATTCCTGAAGTGTGCCTGCAAAACTTCCTAGCATGGACGTTTATCTTTATCCATAAATAGCACTTTTACAAAACTATATAAAAGTCCAGTCAAAAATTCGCCAAATGGACCTATCTTCAAACTCTCCTTAATTTCATACCGCCAGTGCATCATTCATATTACATAAATATGGCTCACGAAAACCCACAAAATAAAAAAAAAGACAAAGCAGAAAAACAAAATGACGTCAATGAGGAATATGATTCTGATAATATTGTATATGACGTAGCTTCAGACTATGAATAATTATTTTTGTAATAAAATGTTTTTTTCTGAAACATTGCATTTTCTTGTTTAATCTTTTCAAGTACAATAAATGATTTGTGCAAAAAAGGTATAAGTACATTAAATTTCAAAAGTTACTTAGTTGATCAAAATTTCTGTTAAGCAATTAGAAAGTACGTTATTTTTGCACATCTTACATATATTTAAAATATCCTAACCACAACGGTGAATTCTTGGAAAGCAATTAACTTTACAACTCTATTACTTGATACTAGTCAAAATGCACTTGTACCCTTTTTTCAATAGCCTCTTCAATTGTATTTAGTGCGCACTCCCATCGCTCGTCATTACACTTGACGCTGAATATACCCAGTGTAGAGATTTGAAAGACTCTATGTAAAAAATAATGTTAAAAAATTCTTAATTAACTCCTGTGTTGGGGCGCGAAGTTTTTGATCCAACCTCGTACGTATTTAGAGTCAAATTATTATTACAGTACCAAATTTATAAAACTTGTATTGAATGCACTCGCTTTTCACTAAAGGAATTTACTTTTGTTTTCTATGCGTATGCAGTCTTATACTTTAAACTTCTCAAGGACAATCCCTTGTCGTTTCTGTTCACAGACGCATCATGCAGTCTGTACGTACTCTGAACCATCGAGTTACATATTACTTTTAATTGTTGCTCAATCAAATTATTTTTTATTTATTGGCAATTAATGTCTCATATAGTTAATAGTTAATATACTAACTAGACGTAAATTACGTCTACTTAAATGACATTGACCTTGATTGCAACGTTTTGAGGTAAAGGTTTATTGAAATCCTGTTTACTGCTTATTTGGAAGTGACAAGAAAATAACTATTATAAATATTCAAATATTTATTGCTTAAACCGCCTAAGTCACATCTTTATAGCACGTGTACAAAATATGGTAATTATTTACCAAAAAAGTTTTATTTTTATCATCAAGTATGTATTGTATCTTGTTACAAAGCAATTTAAAATATTCCAATGACATTTTCTACACGAACGATATTTAAAAAGTGTATTATAAACAGTGGTGAGCTGTAGGGGGTTCGCGGGGGCTCGCGCGAGCCCTTTGTTAAATTATTCCTTAATTTGCGAGCCCCTTGTTCTTCTTGTTAAGCATTTTCTCAAGAAAAAATATATCTTAAAATCATTGTCATTACATACATTTGTAAAGCGACGAAATCATGCCTATCAGCCTTCAAGCAATGACGATTAAATTAAGAATAACCCGTTGCACAATAGAATTTTTTGAATTATGTACAATCACTCGATTATTCACGTTTGAATTTAAAATGCCATTTTTTCCCACATATAATCGACATTATTTTTTTGTTTTTATTTAACTACTAGCGTAGTGACCCGGCTTCGCTCGGTGAATTTTTTTATCAATCACAGACTACTCGCGCTTCGCGCTCGCGCCCAGTGGACGTTTTTGACCTTTTGAGAATTTTGGATCTTTTGGGAATTTTTGTATCTATTGAGAATTTTGAAACTTTTGTGATATTTTGATCTTTTGGGAATTTTGGTTCTTTTGGGAATTTTTGGAACTTTTGGGAATTCTCATATAGCCTATGTTCTTTCCATGGTCCTATAGATTGTCTGTGCCAAATTTGGTCAGGATCGGATGAGTGGTATAGGAATGCATAAAGGACATACATACATACATTCATTTTTATATATATGTATAGATGAGCGAGCCCTTTGTTAAAAATTTCATAGCTCACCACTGATTATAAATATTTCGTTCAGTGTTTTTCTAACCGTAAAGAAACAAGTATTTTTCTTTTATCACACATTTTTCATGCCGATCAGAAAATCAATTTAGTTTTATTTGTTTATTTTGGGTAATAAAATAGTTCTTGGGGTCATAACATGTTGATTAACTTAAATTCATTTCAATATTTACTTACAAGTTCTGTTTTGCTTCGGTTACGTCAACTTGGTTATAAAAAACAAACTATAGCGGTAGTTCTTTGGACTTTAAACTGATTCGATTAAACTATGAAACATAAACATTGTGAGTCACTAAAATCAGCCGTATGAGTATTGTTTAGGAATTGTGGACTTACTTAATTGACGTACTTTTAAATTATTATTAAAATTAAATTTAAAATATTATTTTGCCATTAAATTAACATAAACCACATTTCTGAAACATTCTCTCCACTATTGTATTGAAAATGCTGTTTTAAAACGAATATTAATATACCGACGGTACAAAGTCTATTCCGTTATCAAAAGTTTTGTAATGTGGTAATGAATAAATAATAGATACGTTTATTTTAATATTCCCACAAAATGTATTAAATAAAATAATAATTAAAGGAGGTCATTTGTTCAAGTACCTACCTACATATAAAAGTTTCTTATTTTCGTGAAATTTGAAAAACGCTATAGTGATAATAACGAGAACAAATTGTAAGCTATATTATTTGCATGCATTTTAGATAATGACTATCACAAAAGAATTAAACAAAATTGGCGAAATTTAAAACAACGTATGTAATTATTTTTTTATTTAATAGCACCAAAATGAGATTGTAACGGTAATTAAAAATTACAAGGATGTTAAAACGGTTTCGTAACAAACTGTATTATTTATCGTATTTTAATTTCATTTTACTAAAAAACTTATTTTAAACTGGTTGTGCCATCTATCCTCAAATTACAGCACTGCGTGCTGGCTTATAGAATAGTAGCCAACAACATACAGATTCAGAGATGACGGTTACATCTATTACGCTGTAGATGGCAGAATGTATCTAAAATTAATTTTTAATTTTAATATTGCGTATACTTAGTAAAATCTCTTTTTTTTATTGTTTAATCTGCGGTTTTTTGTTTAAAATTTATTTGACCCTAGCACATTGAGCTGTTATGCATTGATTTAGATAAATAGTATTGTTGATTTCCAAGGAATAAACCTTAAATATTTACTTTACACAAGAACACAAGAAAAAAACACCTTGTACCAAACATTCCGTCTGTGAATCTCACGTTTACGCAAAAAAAAATTGCTTTTTGGCCAGACTTTGTGCCCATCCTACATGTAGTTTTCCTATACAGGGTTCTCGTTTTTCGAGGGCCACTATGGGGATTTCGTAAACGGTAAGAGTTACGACTTCGCTTAAATTAGGGCAAAGTTGTATATTCAGGTGCTTAATAATTTGACGCAAACAGAATTTATCTAGCTCTTTTAGTTTTTGAGATATAGGGAAAAAAGTAAAAAAATGAATTTTTGTTTTCTGCCCGTAACTTTTTCATTTGATGTCGAATTTCATTTCTGTAACAATTTTTTCATGGCCACTTTTTGCAAGGAAATGGCATGGAGCAATCGGCCAAAATCGAAAGAAAAAAATTAAGAGCAGATTTTGGTGCGTCTGTATAATTTCATACTGGTACTTATCTGTTTCGTGAGAGCCAGTAGTGTCTATTGTCACTTTTTGCTTAATTACTTATTTGGAAAAAACGCTTTAACCAACCTTTAACCTGACCCTCTTTCACTAATTAAATAAATGACTGTCAGTTTTGAGGTTGTTTAAAGTTTTTTTTTTTTTCAAGAAAACAAACTGTATTTGTGCCCACGAATTCCAGTGTGAGCAGTTTCTCGTGCAGAATGGAAAACTCTTTTCTGGAATGCAGAATACATCAGTACATCGAATATTGGCCAGGGATTTCCCGGCACTTCTTGAAGTGGCCGGCCAAACTAAGGTCACATCCAGTACATCGGACATTGGCCACACGCCACGACCAGAGTGCGAAATGGCCGGCCAATTCGGGAATTGACCAAACTTCGGACTTTGGCCGTAACATATACACAAAAATTCCGTTGCCGTGGTGACGAAGCAGCGCAGATCAAACGTGTTTCTATTGAACAATCCTCGTAGATAGTTTTAAACAAATAACGGTAAATGTAATGCTGCTCAACTATAATAAATGGAAAATACATGTAATGTATTATGCGCATTATCAGAAATCGATTGATATCGTTAAACTCTGGTTTCCATTCAACAAAAACACACTGTCAGAGCTTACTTTGTGATATTGAAGAGCCCTAACCACAGCGTACATTTAATCTATACTGATGCTTTTTAATACACATATCCAGCGAGTTCTAAAACCGGCGTACCTATTACTGGCGCTGTCTTTTTTTATCGTTGATGATCACATGCATCCCCCACTACTAATGTAATTTTATTCCAATGTGCCATTTGAAGTTAAATAAGCGCAGCATCGCGTATCAAAACAGAATGCAATTTTCCGTTTCAATTAAATTTTAAGAAATGGGATTAATTTTTGATTATTGCACCGCGATAAAAGCTTTTTATTCTACAACAAATGCACGCGTTTAATTTAAAATGATGTAGGATTTTCCTGCTTGTGGTAATGTAAAAGCTGATAAGTACATCAAAGGATTTTTCTATCGTACAACGTAAGGTACTTTTAAGATAAATAAAATGTGAAATGAAGCGAGGAAATCTAGGGGTTGGTTGGTTGGTTAGTTTTTAATTAAAAATTATCTACTACTGTAACGAAAACAGCGCATGGTAGTATTTTTACCGTTTTGTTGTTTATTTAGTCACAGTATGTATTACTTCAAACGGATTAAATTGCAGCTAGCCGGCACAGTCAATTATTATAGTCTTTGAGCATATACAGACACAAAAATTATTTATCTTTTTTTTTTCTAAAATATAAGATAACAAAATATACTGAAAGATTTTTTCATGCTAATAAGTTGTGTTCTGCTGCATAATATGTACAGGGTGGGCAAATTTCGATGTTTTCATAGGGAATCTCGATAACTATAAGAGTTATGGAAAAACGGACCCCCCTTTCTCGATCTGTCATTTCGAGAAAACGTTAATGGTGAAAACTAAAATTGGATATCGTCTTTTGTTTCTGAATTATCACCGATAACTTGTTTTTGCGACTTTTCGTTTTATGACTATATCTCGCATGTTTACGAAAATAAATAAAAATAAATTTGACGTTCTACGGGCACTTTTTTGAGAAGGAATGAACAAAAATCGAAATTCGAGTTGTGACATAAAGCTTTTTTTTTTAATAGAACTTATAGTTGGCTGTGGCATCACGAGAAAGAGGATTTGGTCCCCATTCGAATGATATACATCATGTGGGATCAATTTATTTATTTTCCTTACATTACAACAAAAATTAGGTAATTTTTAATATTTCATAATTTTTTTTTAGTAGTAGGCTTATGTCTAAGAATATACTTACCTGGTAAAACAAACTGTCATTCTGTAGTTTTAACGATATTATGGCTCTAAAGTCAACCGTTTTAGTAAAATTTACATTTTTATGAAAATTTTGAGCGATACAGTTTTTTTTTAGATTTAAGTTCTCAAAATAGGTAACAATATTTCATTTAAAAATTGGATTGACAATAGATTTATTAACACTTTGCGCTAGCTACAATATATGAAAATTCTTGTTGCACTGATAAGAAACCTCAATATAAACGTAAGATTGGTAAAATATTATATTATATTATAAAAAATGTCGAAAATTTGCAAGAAAAAGATAATATTATAGCTTTCTTGTTTCATATTTCAATTATTGTTTTAAAATTACCTCTGTCTACCTTTATAGCCTACTTGAAAAATTACGTTGCCAAAAAAATGTACAATAAAATTGTTGCGATATCTCGTAAAATATCAGTTTTAGGTAAAAAACATGGAAAATGTTTTTGAAAGACAATCAAATTTCCTACAAGACTATGTAAAAACATTTAGGGTTTTGTATTTTAGAAAAATTGAGTTATCGATGTTTAAAGTTTCACAAGTTTGACCAAGAGTCAAAACACCCTGTATAATATTTTAAAAAGGTAGGTGTGGCAAAGTGTTAAATAATCTATTGTCAACCTAGTTTTTAAACGAAATTTTACCGCCTTTTTAAAGAAATTAATTGTTTAAAAAAATTGAAAGTGCTGTATCGATCAAAATTTTCATAGAATTTAAATTTTACGAAAACGGTTGGCGTTAGACCTAGATAAACTCATACATTTTCTAAAGGAAATATCAAGAGGAGTCCAAAATGTAAAAATATACAGGTTGTTCTATTTAAAATTTCAAAGTTTGTGTCTGTTTCCGGTTGAACCGGAAGTCGTATTGCAATCTCAGTATTTTTATCGAATCCAAAATTTACGATAACGCTTGGATACCAAATTTCATTGTAGTATCTTTAATAATGTTTTAGATATTTGTCTGTTTCCATACTTTTGCGCATAATTTATTTAAAATGTTTTATAACGTTGGTTTCCCCTGTTGCTTGATTAGGTTAAGTTAAACAAAGGTTTAAGGGTTTTCAAACAGGTTTATTCCTTATAAAATTCTTTTTTCAAAAAAGATGCTGCATGTTTCGCTGAATATGTTTTTTCGGCATCCTCAGGGATGTTTTTTAAAAATTGATGAAAAGTGTTTTATAATGTTAAGATAAAAGATGTTGAAATTTGTTTAAAATTGAAAATTGGTTGAGTTTAAAATGATGACTTAGAAACTTAAAATAATTTAGACATTGTCTTGTAGAAGATTAGCAGAAGTTAACATAAATATTAAACGTATAGAATCATTCTATTCCTTTACCAGTAAAATTTTTAACGTGTTTTGTGTCGTATAATTTGTGTGTTTTAAAAATATTGTAATATAACAATTTTTAATATGTTAAATTCTTTAATGTGCTAATCTTTAGGTATACAGGGTGGTGCTTTTTTCGATGCTCACCATTGCTATCTTGGACACGGTAAGAGATACAAGGTCGGTTAAATTAGAGAAAAGTTGCACATTTTTATGGCGATTAAGAATCTGAAAAGAAATCCTGGATATTTTAATTCGTTTTTGATTTATTACAAAAAAACTGAAAAATGTGATTTTAGAAAAATATTATTATCTTCCCTACCATTGACGCTATTTCATTTAAACTTGGTAACTTTATGTTTTTGACCGTCCTGGGTTTGATGACGTCAACAGAAATTTTCTAAGCCTTCTAGATTTCAAGTTGCGATAGTCAACTTTTTTATTTCTTATGGCCGCCATATTGGATTTTTACACCATCAGACAGACAAAAAAATTAGCTTTTGAGATTGGTAACCAACATACCTTTTTTCTTTCAAAAAAATTGTTGAAATTTGAAAATTTGTATAAATAATCTATAAAATCGCGAATGTTCTGAAAAACAATTGAAATATAATATAAATAAAAGTGACACAACATTTTATAGGTCTAATAAAATAACGAAATTACAATAAATTTAAAACACCAGATAAATAATTATTTAAATTGTTTAAAGTGCGCGCCGTTATGTATGATGTACTTAGTGGTTAGTCCTCAAATTCATTTCGTCCACTGCCTTTAGGATAGTTTGTCTCGAAATAGAGTCGAAAGCATTTTTGATTTTACGGCGAAGAAGTTCAATATTTTCCGCTAGGGTTGCATAAACAACATTAATGTAAAAGTAATCCATAGGCGTTAAACATGGCGATCGCGGAGGCCAATGAATAGGACCAAACGTACCAAGTCATGAAATTTGAAAGCGTACATCTAAATTAATATCATTTTACAATGCGGGCGTTGTGAGGACCAGCTCCTTCTTGCTGAAACTACTGATGATTTTGAATTGTTAATAATGGCAATTCGCCTAACATATCTTCTAAATATGTTTCCAACAATCTTAATTTCGTTATCATTAGACCAATAAAATGTTCTGTAGCTTTTATTTATATCATAGTTTCAATTGTTTTTCAGAGCATTCTCGATTTTATGAATTATTTATACAAATTTTAAAATTTTAACAAGTTTTTTGAAAAAAAAGGTATGTTGGTTACCAATCTGAAAAGCTAATATTTTTGTCTGTCTGATGGTGTAAAAATCCAATATGGCGGCCATAAGAAATAAAAAAGTTGACTATTGCAACTTGAAATCTAGAAGGCTTAGAAAATTTCTGTTGACGTCATCAAACCCAGGACGGTCAAAAACATAGAGTTACCAAGTTTAAATGAAATAGCGTCAATGGTTGGGAAGATAATAATATTTTTCTAAAATCACATTTTTTAGTTTTTTTGTAATAAATCAAAAACGAATCAAAATAACCAGGATTTCTTTTCAGATTCTTAATCGCCATAAAAATGTCCAACTTTTCTCTAATTTAACCGACCTTGCATCTCTTACCGTTTCCAAGATAGTAATGGTGAGCATCGAAAAAAGAACCACCGCTATAACGATGGTCCCTGTATATACTATGATGCTGTGTTGTTTGTGTATAAATAAGGAAGCTTTTTTTTGAAAGCGGATGTTTAGCAATAAAAATACAGAATAAAGAAAGCAGTAGAAAATTTAGCTAAGTACAAAGTAAATCACGTTAACTTCGTAGAGCACAAATTTCTAAGGGATATAGGAAATCCGCGTTGCTGTTCACAAATTATACATATTTCTCCCATTACAGTTGCTTCCACGTATCTATTGTGCACTTTATAATATTCTCAAACGAAAACTCATTTTCGAATTGCACTTTTATCGTTTAAAAATGCATTTATTCCAACCTGTTACCACTTTATATTCAAAGAAGCCGAACACTTAAAGCAAAACAGAATTCAAGTGGTATTTCATTTTTATTTTGTTCTTTATTATCCTGGAGGAAATTAAGTATTCTTAAGAGGTAAAGCAAAACAAGCCAGTAAAGCACCAAATGAGCCGGTTTATGGTTTAATTTTACCGCTAATATAACAAACTTTACCCGTAAATCGTCAACACGCGTGAACTAACTACACGTGCGTCTGCATCTAAAATACATCCAAAGTAAAGATTTAGGGCACTTCCAAAATAAAACTTAATACTCGCGGTAATTATTAAACCCCAGGTACACAAACGAGCCCAATTCTAAACAAGTTATGAGACTGTACCTTTTTTGTGTCTCATTCAACGTGTACTGTTGTCATACAGGGTCAGGTACAATGATGATAAATTGCTTGCATACATGCAAGATGTTAATATTGTATTTAACATGGGATGATATGGATAACACGGAATTTTCTGATAAACTAACACGTTTTAAATTTACGATACACGTGTAGTGCGAAAATGAATACGTTAAAGGACAAATGTTTTTATAATAACCAGCCCAAGACTTAAGAACTTTAACTGCAGTAAAATTAATAATCAAAAAGTGAGACAGTTAAGCTAAGTAGTATTTAACTGATTGATTATGCAAAGCTTGGCTTGGGCAATATTGCACGTAGCAAAACTATGCAATATCAGCGCGATTATGTTGAATGATAGACCATGTTCCTACAAGATGTCGCGCGGTAACGAAAGATTATGTTTTTTTTATTTCAAAGCCATAGTTTTAGTTGACAAAACCGATCTGACGCCAAATTTAACACCAAACTATGCCATTTTAGTTGGTATGCCGTTGGGTAAGGTAAAATCATTTTACATAAACAATGGATTTTTTCCAGCATGCGCAGTATCGATATAGCGTGCAATTAGAGACTATAATGGCATTGTTTATTGATACTGCGCATACTGTTAATCGTTCATCGGATCGTACATAGCCTTGTTGGAACAAACCTTGATTGAGTAGAAACTGCAAGACGGAAATGTCGGCGTTACTTATAACTTCATCGTCATGATCGGTTCCGTCAGCTCACACTATCATGAAATGAGTTGAGTAGGACCAAGAAATAAATACCTTTCGAATGCCAGAGACGGTTGAAGCAGTCATAGCTGCTATAGCCAGCGGCCAAGTGTAATGGCGAGCGGTAAGGATGTTTTCGCGCAGCAGACGCTGTAATATGGTCAACGGACCTTAAAACCATTGGCTAATACAGATTGATGCAGAATGTAATTTTGCATTAAAAAAAGAAGAAAAAAATATTGGCCACAGTATTTGAAAAAAACAACTTTTAGTGGTCTGAAGTTGTATTAAAAGAAAATTAAGTTTTGGACACCCTGTAAGTAATGCATCGATTGCAAAAATTCCAGGATGTACTCCAAGGTTTCTTCTAGGCATGGTCTAAATTTAAGCGTTTTCTCTTCAAAAATGGCGGCGTTAGATAATATTAAGCATCACGATGAAAAATTTTCAAAAAAATCCAAAAATCTAAAAAACGACTGCACTTAGGTATAGAGAGTGCTATCAAAAGTCCCTTTAAAATAATTTGTTGAATTCAAAATTGCAATAAAAATTGGACCATTGTATTTGAAATAAGAAAGTAGACGTCAACTCCCGGTATTTACGGAAGTGTCGCTATCTTGAAAATATTTTTATTAAAGAGATCATATGCCAATATGGTCATAACCAATATTTCAGATCAATAAAATACCCTTTTTCATTCTTTATGTATTTTTAATGCTCGGTTCCAATCAATCACCCTGTATAAATAAATTTAAAAATTTTGTCAACAATTTTATTAAGGATTAGCATTTCTATGATTAACTTGTTTGTAAAAAAAAAATATTGCAAAACATCAGCCTAATGGCCACTTAGTAACACCTTAATTACACCGTTTAAATATTTACCGAAATTTCATAAACTCAGACGACCAAATTATCGCGGGCTCGGTGAGGAAAACTCTGTGAAAGGCTATTAATTACGTAATAATTTTTCGGGCGAAGGTAGCGCTACGGCAATGCGAAAATTCGGTTTGCAGTGATAATCCCAACGCTGTGCGTGCAACTCATAAGGTGGGTCACCCAAAAATTAATTAACCTTCAAAAACTTATACTTAACGATAATTTTAAATATCAAGATAAAAACTTAACCTAAATGCCCATATTACATGCAAGAAAAGCGGAAATCGACTAAATGTTTGTTGTTTTACAAAATATCAAAATCTTAACGCATTGATTTTTTAATATCACCGGCGAGCCGCGAAGGCCAGATTAAGTTAACTCTCCTATCGTGTTTGGGTCAATATGACCCGGTTAATATTTCAATATTGAAATTTTTTATTGTTACCCTATAACTTTTACTTTTTATTAGTGAGGAATACGTATGGCAAAACAAAATGCAATAGTTTCTTTTATAAACCTATTTGTGGTATTATGACCCGATGACCAAATTTTCTTGCTTTTCGTTGGATTAGACGTTTTATTCATATTTTTTTAGGTCAATTCGCACGGCTGGCGGTTATCGTTGTGAAACAAAGAAGCAAGTTCGTGCAAGTTTAGGCGCGCATGAGCGAGTATTCACGTTTCAACAAGTTAGAGCTTGTATTTTATTTTTGGGTATATAAGTGTTGCTACCGATCTGTTCATCTAGTTCGCTGAGTATAAAGGTTTTTGTGACAAAAACATTTACGATCATGTATAAGAAACCGGTGACGGACAAAGAACTCGAAGAAGTTTTATATGCTTCTGAAGAAGGCGATTTGGATTCTAAATTAGAAGATCATTTATCTGAAGAGGATGTGCAGAGCCAATCAAGCGGAGATGTGGACGTTATAACTTCAGACAATGCTTGATACGAGTGTAGTCGTTAGTTCTAAAGATAGCTCTATTAAGTGAAATTCTGAATCTTGCAAATCAACAAGGAAGATTTTCGAAGGAAACTATTATCAGGACAAAACCGGGCCCAACAACTTACGCCGTGTCCAGACTTACAGCGGTATGCACACTTGTTCGCCGGAGGAGCCGCCGTGCCGGCGGGCGCCGACAGTTTGCGTTGCACAGTCGTATGCCGGCAGCTCCTCCGGCGCACCGCCGGCGGCTCCTCCGGCGCACCGCCGGCGGCTCCTCCGGCGCACCGCCGGCGGCTCCTCCGGCGAGCGCCAAGCGTTGAACCACAGTATAGAGATCATACAGTAAGGACAGCTTACCTTTTTTTTATGTTCGCATTTTCATTGCACATGCACAAATTTGGCGGTACTACTTCTTTAAATAGCCGAGGGGTGGCGCGACGATTTTAAATCATGTGACGTATCATATGATCGCTATTTAAACAGAATTTAGATTATAAAGTGCATTTAACTTCTTATGATTAGGTTTGTGTTCTTGTGTTAAGGTAAGAATTAATATAAGTTAGTGTTTATTGTTGATGTTTACATTCTACAGATATACATAATTTTGAGTAAAAATGGGCCCCTCCTTCATTTGTGCAGTAAAATTTTGCAAAACAACAAACCTGACTCCTGATGCCCATTTATTTAGGTTTCCTAAGGATGAGGATAGGTACTTTTTACGATAATGTTAAGCAATATTTTAAAAATTTAACACATAGGTGCAAACACTGGGCAAAAGTATGCGACTGTGAATATTTGCTGCGCTCAGTCAAATGTTTATACTCCTCCATATACAGAGTTTGTCATTTGCATTTTGAAGATGAAATGTTCTCATCTACTGCTGTTTAAGTAAAGAGACTAATCCCTAAAAGCTTTCCCACAAAAAATCTTTCAAACATACGTCAAGTTAAAATTGAAAATGGTTTAATTCAAACTAACATTAATAACTACAACAATCGTCTTTTGTTTATTCTTTGAATTCTTTGAAAAATTACGACTTGCCTCTATGGTAGGGCTGCCATAAGTGTCGTTACCCCGACCGGGACATTAGGGCCGAAGGAGTGGGGGGGGGGGGGTGTCGGTAAGCATTTGTGAAGAATGATAAAATTTGGTCTTGTGTCTTGTGCGAACAAATGTTAATAAAAATACAGTGGTGCCTCATCCTTCGAATTTAATTCCTTTCATGAGGCCGTTCGAAATCTGAATTGATTGAAGTCAGAATTTGTTTTTCCTATTTAAAAAAAATGAAAATTTCATAAACTGTACCTTGGTGAGCGTTACGCAGAGGTGTTTTCACAGCAAGAGTCGACTTGAGCGCACAACAGATGGCGTTTACACAATCACTTAAAAAAAAAAAAACTATTATATTTGCGAGTCCTTCTTTGACCATTCATACTTTTCTGAACTTTTAACATTTTGAAGCACTTGTTTCTCCATTTATATAGTTGTACTATAATTGTAAATGCGCTAAGTTGTGTTCTTAACCGTGTTATTAAATAGGTAGTTTTGCTCTTTGGTCCACTGCAAAGATATAAAAAAAAAACGCGTGCCGCGTAAGCATTGTGATCTGGGATTGCGTACAGAAATTAACATACTTTTAGTAAGTTGTTTTTTTCTTTCTCCTCTTTTTTTTTTTTTAAATCTGGACATTTATCGTGCATTTCTTTTTCTTTCCATCATCGCCTGATAAATACATCACTTCCTCAAAGCACGTATCTTTTTATTTCAATGCCTTTTTCCTGCAAATATGAAACTGTTTCCTCCACTTTTTCCCATAAGGAAAATCATGCAAGCCTATCCACAAAAAAACTTTATATTTTGTCAGTGACGCAATCCACTTTTCCAGATAATTAATTGCAGTGGTGAAGAAATCTTTAACTTCTTCATCAAATAGTTCTATTTGCGTCGGATATAACTCATCTTTTTTCAGTTTGTCAGATATTTATTTGACTTGTTGTTATTATAGTTAATAATAAAAATTGTCAACAAACCGGGACAATTGATTTGTTCACCGGGACAGCGGGACAAAATTCCTCAAACCGGGACATGTCCCGGTCAACCGGGACGTATGGCAGCCCTACTCTATGGCCGACTTTAAAATATTTCAATTGCCTTAGTAATACCCACTAATAAAAATCGAGATAGCTCGAAAAATATCAACTTTAGGTATAGAACATGCTTAACCCTTTGAGTCCCAAAATAAGTTTTATTGATAAAAAGAAAAAAAATATCTACTTTATTAACTTAGAATACCATAACATGAACAATATAAAAATCTGTTTGTAATTTTTTTTTTTTTAAATAGAAAAAAAGTCTGGTTTCATCAGATAACTACTGGGACAAAAAAACACTTTCCCTTTTTATGGTGTTTAATAATTTAATAATAAATAAATTTACTTTCAACCCAAAATAATTTTTTTCAATAAAAAAAAAGTTATCATTCACTTCATTAACTTAAAAAAAATTTGAAAATAATTTTAGGTTATGTAGAAAATTGGTTCGCACAATATTTGTAATAAATATTTTTTTATATTTTCAATAATAAAGGAGCTATCGAAGAATCTCAGGGTCGTGGTGCACCCTGTAGAATTACTGTCCAGTCCAGAATGTAATCCATTAAATAATTTTATGTTGTACAATATTATGTTATGTTATACAGGGTGTAGACTCGGATCACGCAACATAGAGATTTCAATGGTAAAATTTTAAAAGTCGAATTCTTGCTCCGCTAATTATTTTAGAAAAAAAGTGCAAATACGTTTTTTGTAGAGAAAAAAATTCTGTATCCATAAATGTAATCAATATTACTTTTTCATTTTCCAATAACTGAAAATTATGCAAATTAAAAAACGCGTTTGGACAGAAATCTGTAGTGCCTTGGAATTATGGTATGACAACTGCCCAGCCTAATGTCACTACTACTACTAATGTCACGAAATTCATTCTTAATTATCCTTTATATTTTATCGAACATTTATTTTACACAATTAGTTATGTTTTCATTGCAAGATATAATAAAAATGATAATTAAGAATAAACTTCAAACGTCAAAGTGACAGTAAGTGTTATTAAGATGGGCAGTTGTCGTATCATAATTCCAAGGCACTACAGATTTTCGCGAAAACGCGTTTTTTAATTTGCTTATTTTTCTGTTTTTGGAAAACGAAAAAGTAATATTGATTACATTTATGGATACAGATTTTTTTTCTCTACAAAAAACGTATTTGCACTTTTTTTCTAAAATAATTAGCGGAGCAAGAATTCGACTTTTAAAATTTTACCATTGAAATTGCTATGTTGCGTGATCCCAGTCTACACCCTGTATATGAAGTTATTAATTAACTTCTTACATAACTTAACAATAAAGAAGCTAATTATAGCACAGAAGTGCTATAATTTTAAAGTAGCAGCTATTCGGGTAATATTGACCCGAACATCATAGGTGTTACTAAAATGTGAACACAACAGGAGAGTTAAATCCTGGCAGCAATATCGTTAAACTATCTGGAGTTATAGTTAGGAAGTAGTAGGCTAGGTGTGGTGAAACAGTCACGTGAGTACGATGGTCATGACGAGGGACAAGTGTACAGGTAAATCTGGGTATATGGGATACATTTCAATAGTGCAACTAATCTGACATGCGGATATCCGCCGGCACTGCACGGCTAATTAATCCCACACAGTGGAACAGGGCATCGCCAACCTATAAGCACTATACATGACTGATTACCGAGTATGTATGCTTTAACCATTACGCCGTTGTATCTGCTTTGGAAACGGAGATTGCTGCTTTTAGCGATGTTATGTTTTATTCAACTTCACACGCGACCAGTAAGCACTAATGAAACCACCAACGGATATAAATTTCATACAAATATGCTCAATAGCTCAATACTAACAGACAGACAAAAAATTGCACGAAGCGTTACATTGAAAAATATAATTAATCGAACTGTTGAACAATATGAGTTTATAATAGTGGACAAACTTCTTAATTAAGCCGTTATAACAGAGCAAAACCTATAACCTTTAGAGGATTTGAATAGTGGTTTTATGCTATTATAAAATCAACGATGAGTTTTGATTAATAGTTTTTCATTGCTTCATTCAACTTTATCGTCTGAAAGCTTTCGATATTTTAAAATATTAATTAAAAAATGTCTTAGCCAATAATACTCCTTAACTATTTTATAGTATAGTTTTAAAATAATTTTTGTGTGCGTATACAGAGTGACATGTTGTGTTGTATCAGTAACTTTGTTATAAAGGGTTCTCGTTTTTCGAGGGCCACTATGGGGATCTCGTAAACGGTAAGAGTTACGACTTCGGTTAAATTAGGGCACAGTTGTATATTATTCAGGTGCTTAATAATTTGACGCAAACAGAACTTATCTAGCTTTTTAGTTTTTGAGATATAGGGGCCGGTAAAAGTAAAAAAGTAGATTTTTGTTTTTTGCCCGTAACTTTTTCATTTGATGTCGAATTTGATTTCTGTAAGAACTTTTTCTCGGCCACTTTTTGCAAGGATTCAAAATCTCCAATTATATTTTTTATGCGACGTTTTGTTTTTTTTAACCATCGTCAGGTAAATTTTTTTTTGCATTTTCACGATGAATTATACTTTACAAGAGCAAATTGATATGGTTTATTCGCCATTTCGTGTATTTAATTATTAATAGTAGGTAGATATTTAGCTTATAACATAAGCAATAATAAAATTGGCAAACAAATAAATTTTAATATTGTTATGAACTTTGATAGTGTTTCTAAACCTGCAGGGCGCGCCCCCCTTGAGGGCGCGCCATACCTCAAAGGGAGCGCGAAGAAAAATGGAAAATGAAGGAATAATGATTTATCGAAACCACAAAAAAACATTAAATAAATTCTGTAAATAAAATATTAGAATATAAAATTCATACATAATTAAAAACACGAAATGGTGAATAAACCACATTAATTTGCTGTTGTAAAGTAAAATTTATCGTGGAAATTCAATAATTTAAGATATAAATGACAAGTTTTTGTCGTTAGTGAAGTCAGCAGTCAGTTTTTCACGGCACTCTATTTGCTTCAATAACGATTAAAAAAAAAATGTCGAATATATCGAAAAGTATGAGTTTTGGGTATAGGACATACCCAACAAAAAATGAAGCTCTCTTAAAGACGAATTTGGTGACATAAGAAAATACAGGGGTTTGCATTTGAAAAAATTGAGTTACGGGCTTTTGAAAATCATGGAAGTTGTCACCTATTTATGAACACCCTGTATGCGTGATTCAAACTTTATCGTATCGAACTAATAGAGCAATGTTTTCTGCATGTCGTTACCAAATTACAACTCTGTGCTTCGAAAAATGACTTCAGGAGAATTTTTTAAATAAGGAGTTAAAACCTTGAAAATTTTTGAAAATTATTTTTTTTTCAGTGACAAGGCCGCATAAAAACCTGTCGTATTTTATATCGATGTAAAGCTAAAATGAAGGCGTTCAAGAATATTAAATAAAAAATGGGGTGTTGTATTTGAAATATAAAAGTTGCTATTGGTTCCAGAGAGGTGACTCACCCTGTATATTTAAAAATATTTTTATCGTGTTCGGAAGAAAAAATTGTATGAAATTCCGTATGAATCTACTTTCTATCTCAAACCGTTTAGCCACAATCGACCGATCCCCCACTAATGACACCCTGTATATACGAATATACATACGTAACGCTGTCTTACAGAGAGAAACTGAAGGATGGTTTTCGCCTGCATATGTTAGCTTAATTTATTCGCAAACAGTCTATGAAGTTAGAACCCACAACAAATATTTTTGTAGTAAAGTTACTGTAGGTACCAGTGACGGACTGGGAACAAAAACCGGCCCTGGCATTTAGATTATAGAGGCCCACAGCTAGGGTTGGTCAAAATTTGATTTTTATTTAAAAAATCAATAATCATTGATTTAAATTTAAAAAATCAAGAACTTTTGATGTTTTGGATTTTTTTTCTAAACTTGACTATTATTTTTCCTTTTCACAACTAATTTATTGCTTTTTCACGTTACATTATATTCTCTATACAGCGTCATTCAAAAAGTATGCAACAAATGGAATAATTTTTTATGAACTTTATTCTATTTATTTTTTAGTTCTTGATAAAAGTTGGTGCATTACCTCAAACTAATTTTAAGATGAAAAAATAATCATAAAAATTCATGTAACACTCGATTTTAGCTATTTCAGAAATATTCACAAGAGTAATGTGCCTTTATTGAAGAGCTACAAAAAAACCTCATGGGGAAAGATTATTTAGAATTAAAAATAAAACCAAATGTAAAATTTTACGTTAAAAGTCATTATAACATTCAAAAAGTCTGCAACAAATGGAAAAGGTTTTTATTATCGTTTTCTCAAAAAAAATTATTCTTAGAAAAAGTTGATGCATGGTCTAAAACTAATTTTAAGTTTAAAAAAAAATTCAATAAAAATTGATATAACAATAGATTTTAACGATTTTAGAAATATTTGCAAGAGTAAAGTGCTATTATTTAAGAATTTTAAAAGAGTTCCAAAAAACTTTTTTGAAAACCTGAAATACGGGCACTTTACTGTTGCGAATATTTCTAAAATCGCTAAAATCTAGTGTCATATGAATTTTTATTGATATTTTTCCATCTTAAAATTAATTTTAGACCATGCATCAACTTTTACTACCCACTAAAAGCTTTATATGGTAACCACTTACACAGACTTAATTAACTCGCATCAATATATTTATTATGAATCTGTTTAATAAACAATGTGTTTTATAAAATAAGTAGATTATGAAACTACTATATACACATGCACACGCCATCTATAACTATGCGTCAGGTTTCGGATAATATCGGGACTATTTCTGAAGCACGAGTGGCACGATCAAACATACGACGCTATTGCGTATTGGGGAGCCCCAGAAAAACATTAAAATTGAATACGGCCCGTAATATACCGGCAAATGTTATAATGGCACCTTTTATCTTAATTTTGTCGCTCCTTATACTTCAGCGCCGAACTTATTAAGCCCGTAGCTTAAACCGGCCCATTCGGGCACCGGCCCTTCGGGCATTTGCCCGAACTGCCAGATGGCCAGTCCGGGCCTGGCAGGTACCAATTTTAGTTAAACGTATTTTTTTACGTTTCATGGGTTTCTTGAGTTCAAAAAACTTTATATCATCGGTTTTCTGTTTTTCTAGCTTGAGTTATTAATTTAATTTTTTGTTGTTGCTCTAAGCGAATGCTGTATATTGGCTGAATAAATATTTTTTGTCCTTTATATTTATTTGTTAATTAAAAGTTCTATAAAAACATTTGTAAAAATCTATCAAAATAAAAAGGTTTCATATTTTTCGTAGCCGTGTGTATAGTTCTAAATAAAGTTTTTACGGCTAGGATTGTTTTTACCCCTTTACTTATTCCCTCTTTCGAGGTATTTCCATAAATACCAGAAACCCAACCGTTGTCGTCTACGGTTTACATTTAAAAATGATAAATTGTTCCAATGGAAAAAATTATGCATCTTGCGTAAAAACTTCCATAATATGCGTCACTGAGAGATAGCGTATTATTAATATTCATGGCAGTGACATCCCAATATTCGAGAGTTAATCGCAGGTGGCGATGATTTATTTACGCTGTCGGCCCCGGTTCTATGACTTCGTATTAATATATCAGAGGCAAGACGCCCCCCAGATATATTTGCGATGAAATTTAGATTTCCTTATCCTCTAAATCAGTTTACGAATTGCAGTAGCACGATGTCATGTGTGCATTGTATATATCCTGGTTTAAATCTAAATTAAGACCGTTTGCATTCAAATTAACCAGGTGAAACCGCTTACCGTAAATGATGCAATTCATTACTACAGATGTGTTGTGTAAATAATTAGCTTTTGCAGATATTGTGCAGAAGATCCCATTTAACATTGCGGGAATTGGTAGAAAATTACACGTCCAAAACTTATCAACATTTTCGAAAGCAGATTTTTCTGATAATTATTCTATTGTTCAACTTTATCATTGACGCTGTTCATCCGATTTAAAAAAGCATTGTCTATATCTCACCAAATACGAGGCACGTTCAACTGAAACTCATCTTTAATCAAATCAGCCTTGGAAGCAAATGCAATAATGCAATTGATATTTTGTATTATTTGTAGCAGGGTGGATAAAAATCATGATTTAAAAAAAAAATCAAAAATATCGATTTATTTGATTTAAATCAGATTTTTTTGATTTAAATCAAATGTACCATATTATCGAATTTAGTGACATATTCACATGCTATTTCCGTTTTGTGCTAATATATTTAATAACCAATATATTTAATTCATTGGTGAATTTTTGTCAAAATGAAAAATTAAATATGATTAAGAATTTTGAAAAAGTCAGTGCTAAATGGTGAGGTTTAATTAATTATATACAGGGTGAGTCATTATTGCGGGATCGGTCGATTGTTGCTAAACGGTTTGAGATATGAAGTTGATTCAAATAAATGCTATTTTATACAGTTTTTTCTAAACAACACAATAAAAATATTTTCAAATATACAGGGTGAGTCACCTTTCTGG
Source organism: Elmis aenea (assembly GCA_947652605.1). Lineage (NCBI taxonomy): Eukaryota > Metazoa > Arthropoda > Insecta > Coleoptera > Elmidae > Elmis > Elmis aenea. The sequence goes on from OX393581.1 coordinate 42,865,271, forward strand.
AACTAATACAACTTTTATATTTCAAATACAACACCCAATTTATTTAATATTTTTGACCGCCTTAATTTTAGCTTTGCTTCAATATAAAATACTACAGGTTTTTATACGGCGTTGTAAAAAAAAAAGTTCTTAATTATTCAAGGTTTTAAGTCTTTATTTAAAAAATTCTCCTAAAGTTATTTTGAAGTACAGAGTTGTAATTTGTTATGGACATGCAGAAAAAAATTCTCTGTTCGCTCGATATGAACAAATTTAAATCACACATACAGGGGTGTTTATAAATAGGTGGCAACATGATCTTCAAAAGCTCGTAACTCGATTTTTTCAAATGCAAACCCCTGTATTTTTTTTTATGTCATCGAATTCGTCTTTAAAAGAGCTTCATATTTTGTTAAGTATGTCCTATACCCAAAACTCATACTTTTCGAGATATTCGACATTTTTCTTCAAATCGTTATTGAGCAATAGAGTGCCGTGGAAATTGAAAAAACTGACTGTTCACTTCGCTAACGTCAAAAACTTGTCATTTATTTTTTGAATTATTGCATTTCCACAATGAATATTACTTTACAAGAGCAAATTGATATGGTTTATTCACCATTTCGTGTATTTCATTACTATTATACTGTATCTACTCATATAATATGTGATTTAAATTGATACTTAAAAAAAATAATCACTTGATTTAAATCAATGATTTTTTAAAAAAAATCACTTGATTTAAATCATGATTTAAATCGTGATTTAAATCAATTGATTTAAATCTGCTCAACCCTGTTGTAGTGTTTGTAGTCAACACACAGACAGCTTATGAATTGTTAAAATTGCATTTTGCTTTTACAATTTTCAAAAATCCGTCTAAGCAGGATTAGCGTGCGCTCAGTTAATTTTTTTTCTGCTGAAGGCGTTCAGCCATTACGAATTCATATGCTAATGAAGGCTGTTTTTGGCAACGCATATTGCGTCTTCAACTGTAAAATAATAGCGTCCGAATCTTGAAAATGGAAGCAGAGAACAACGGAAAAACCACGGCCAGGAGCAGCTCTTAACTGCATCAAGATGACATGTGTGGAAGGACTCATTAGAAAAAAATCTTCGTGTATCTATCAGAAAAATTATGGAAATTGTGGGTATTAGTGCAAGTTCTATACAATCCATTATTGATAGGCTGTGTTTGCTATAGATTCCTCCTCTTGTTTCTGCGGATAAATTTTTTTTTCGCAGGGTTTTATCCCCACAACACCTCATACGGAACAGCTAAAATCACGATGATTTTTTTCTCTTAATTGTTGCTGGTATCGAATGTTGGAGCCACTTTTACGAACTTCTAGTAAGTTTATGCCTTTACAGTGGTAACATCTAAATTCACAAGTACCAAAGAAGTTTAAAGCACAACCTTTTACGGACAAGGTGATGTTGACATTTTTTCGACTATGAATGACCTTTATTAATTAATTCATGGAGTGTTGTGCAACGATACAGTACAATAAAACGTTAGGTGCCTGTACACGTGAGAGTAAACTACTCTCGAGAGCAGCGTCGCCAAGGATACAGCCAATCGCGAGTTACTCTCAGGGGCTGTATCCTTGGCGACGCTGCTATCGAGAGTAGTTTACTCTCACGTGGACAGGCACCAGAAGACAAGCTTTATGAGATCATCAAACGAAAACGTCCATCTAAATTTACGCTTGGGGTAGTTCTTCTGCACGACAATGCTCGCCCTCATGTCGCCAATGTTCAGAAAATAAACAGCTTCTGAAGTGGGAAAATTTAGAGCATCCGCCCTACAGCCCAGATCTGTCACCATATAAATCGGTTCTATAGCGTCTGTCGGCGATGTCCGATCCCCAGACTGTTCCTCCACCCCTTCAATTCTTTGCCTCCACAATTCTTCGCCCACAAATCTTCGCCTACACAAATCTTCGCCTACACAATTCTTCGCCGCCACAATTCTTAGCCGCCACAATTTTTCGCCGCATACAAGCATATCACAAATTTTGTTTGTAAATCTGATTATTTTTATTTATACAGATTATTTTACATTAGGCTAGGTCAGGTCAGGTTAGGTTAGGTTAATTTAATTTTTATTTATACTATAATAACATAAACAAAGTTAAAAATCACAACATACTCTATTTATGTAGCAATTTTTAAACATAATATTAAAAGACGAAGTATTAATATACAAGAAACAACTATAGGCTAATGGCTATTATAAAATAATCTGTAAAAATTACATAACTTTTTTCTGAACAACTCTTAAACTATTAGGAATATAGCGATTTCATTTTCAGATTCGTTATAAACACCAAATTCAGCTACTTATTTTGTACTTAAGTGACTTTGTAGTATTTAACACGTTCAGTGTCCAAACATTTTTTAATATTCCACGTCACATGTCCACATACTTCAACAACATATTCAATTGTGTTTGGAATTACGTACGTTGGAGTTCATATGCGATACAAAATATTTGCTCAATAAGCTGAAGATAACCCTTTTTACCCGCCCAACGACCATTTTAGAGTTGGACATTTGTTAAATGCGTCACATATGCGTCATGGACCTCCAACTGAACACTTTTCATGAGTCATATATGACTCATGGCCAGTGAGCGTGTTAAGACAAGCGAGATTTTGGGGCGTCAAGTAATAATACTTTAAAGAAACCACTGCTAATTATTTTTTAAGAAAAATTGTAATGTGTCTACTTAGCAAAAGCTTTAACAGTTATTACTTATATTTGGATTGGTTGAATTTTTAAGAAAATTATAAAAGTATTTTCCTGTGTCGTTTCAAGTTAACCAAGCCCTACACTCAAAATGCGTTAATAATGATATACTTTTTCGAAGCTACTGAACTTGATAGAGATTTAACGACTGCCGAATAAAACAACAAAAAGGTTTATTTTTGCTTTATACTGCCGATAAACTTAACAGAATGAATCACCGATGATTCCCATTAATTTTCCGCTACGCTGCTTAGATCAACGTCTTTAACTTTATTTTTCTCCAAGGGCCTTATTGTTTGTTTTTTGTTGTTGTAAGACGCAACTAAATTAAACTGATTATTTCATGAAATTGAGTTTCCATTCTTCTCATTGTTGGCAACTTATCGAATAAACGTCAGAAATGGTTCTTATTCGTACGATCGCACGTATATACATGTGCCCAAAACGTAAATCGATATCAGCAGGAAATTAAGCAAGAATAAACTTTAGACGGTTGTTGTCTTACAATCTTATATTACACCTGAAATCCCGTTGTGACATCAAGTATTACCAGAACGTCTTTCGACATATTTTGACTTGAAGCCTACAACGGCTTGTACAAGGAATTTATGTCAAACTTCAACAAATATTTTGAAATGAAATACGATCAATTTAGCGAAAGTTTTTTTTTCACCTAACTAAGAAGGTAGGTATATAAAAAATTTAATTGAAAACTAAACATAATATCAGCTTTTCCTAGACTTCCTTCACAGATTTTATAATCCATTCAGTTTAGTGGATCTGATCATTGTACAGGGTGAGCAAATTTCGATGTTTTAATAGGGAATCTCGGTAACTATAAGAGGTATCAAAAAATGGACCGCTCATCCTCGATCTTATGTACAAGAAAAAGTTAATGGTAAAAACTAAAATTAGTTATCGTCTTTTGTTTTCGAGTTACCGCCCATAACTCGATTTTTCGACTTTCCGTTTTATGGCTATATCTCACTTGTTTATAAAAATTAACAAAAATAATTTTTACCTTCTACAGGCACTTTTTTGATAAGAATGCAGTGGCGTAGACAATTAAAAAAAAAAATAGAAATTCGAGTTGTGACATAAAGTTGTATTTTTTTAGATGGAACCCATAGTTGGCTATGACTTATTTAATTTACTTAATTTTTTGTCATTCCAAATATATGAGGGTTGATGTAGTTATTTTCAATAATATTATGTAAGTTGCGTAAGTTTTTTAGTTTTTTTTTCTAAAAAAAATTGTGGTTATAGTCGTATTACAACCTTAGTATTTTCATCGAATCCGAAAAATACCATAACGCTCAGATACAAAGTTTTGGTTGTAATATTCTAGATATTTGTCTGTTTCCATACTTTTGCGCATCCCTGTATAGAAGTTGAGCAGAAATGTTTATAGTAACTTTGCTGTAGTGTCGGTCTTGTCATTATATTAATGGAAAAACAAAACGTTTTCAAAATTAATTAACAGTATATAATGGTGAAACCTATATAAGCACATCTAATAAACTTCTCCTAATACATTATGCGTTCAGTAATCAGTATACACTGTGTCACAAAAATAACGCCAAATGGCAATTGAGGTAAAGTTTTTATAAAAATATAAAAGAAAGAAAAGTGTTTGTCTTACTAGGAAATTAACTTTAAACAAATCTTTCTTACTCTACCACACAAAGGGCGTTTAAAAATCGAAATATATATTTTCGCGTCGTAAACTGCCAGAAATGTACAATTTAGATCACAATGTCATAAGAAAACGGTTCAAAATCCATTTTTAATTTTACCTGAGCAAAATTTTTAACTGCTTTTTTAATAAACTGTAATAAATTACCATTATAAAGTAAGAAAAATTTACATATTCTGTAATATTTTTAACTGGTTGCTGACACCAAAAAGGGTTTTATACTAGTAACATCAGTAATGCTGTAGTCTCTAAATAATATCTGCAAAAAGTACTTGAAGAGTACTTGAGAAATACTTAAGAACTTATTGCAAGTACTTGAACTTAAGAATCAGTACTTTTAAAAATAGCGGTACTGGTACTTATGATACAAGTACTTAAGTAATTTTTGGCCAGTACTTGCCCAGCTCTGGTTATACCCCATGCTTCCCAACCTGTAAATAAACAAAATCGTGTGTGTTTATATCTGAAGTAATTACTCTATTTTTGTTATTATTTTTTAGTGTCAACTTTGTATAATCTTTTATTTACATTTTTGTTGTGTAGCTACTGTTTTTCAGAGTTTCGTTTCAATAAGGATTGTTGTCACAAATTTAATTGTCCCTATCAATAAGTGGGTAAATAAATTGTTTTTTTCTTTGTGACGGTGCATGGTTTGAGCGTGCCTGTATTGCATTGGGACAAGCGATCCTTAAAAAAAAAGAAGAGCGGTTTTTAATTAGACTTACGTGTATTACTTTGAATAATGTTTGCTCTATGCCAATCAATAACTCGGGATGATTCTCTTTTGCCTATACAAGCACTGAGTTATTGGATACTTAAAACAGCGCTGAAATAAAGATACGCGAATACAAGCGAGCTACAAAATCGGCCTGTCACCAAAGCAACGCGACTACATATAGCAACAGGACTATAAAATGAAATCTGACCCTCGAAGCTCTTGTTGCTCTGCCACATTCAATCACAAATTGGGAATGCTCCTTTTTTCAGACAGCTTTGATCGTATTATCTTTTCCTGTGTCAAAGATATTTTCTGTTATATCGGTAATGTAATGCCTCCGATTTTGAGACGGTATTATGGCGAATTTTCTTTCAGAATTTTATTTAAACATGTTATAAGGATGATATCCAATAATGTCTTATTAAATTTTTTAATAAACCTTATAATAGTGATGGTCTTTTTACAAGAACTTATTAGAATTTCGTAAAAAGATGAATACGATTAACTTTTATCAAAGATTTTTCGTATAATAGTCGTTCATCTGCGTACTAGCACTAACGCAGAAAATTAACTTTTCATTGGACATTATTTAATTTTGTGTACATGGTGTTCCAGAAGATTTTCAGCTTGGGAATCTCGCTTATTATAAGAGATACAGATTTGCTTAAATTGGATGATTTATTCCTAGTTATGAGAGGAGCCACAATCAATTTTTTAAAGTACAAAATCCTTCGTACTTTGAATGTTATTGCAAATTGCAATAAATATAAAAATGTGGAATTTTTATTTGCCGTGATAACTTTTTGTTTTATTCATTAAATTAATTTTATTAGTACTTTCTTTTTGTCATTTTTTATGTAGACTGTAACTTTTATTTTAGTTTTTTTTATCACTTACCATTTTCGAGATATTACCCCTAACTTAATTTTTTCTTAATTTTTAAATGTAGCCATAATTATAACAATTACCACAAAGACTGTCGAATTACACAACAATACTATAAAATTCTAATTAGTGATACCTCAGACAATTGATAATGTCATTTGACATTTAATTAGCTGTTTTTTGTATTATTTTCACAGATAGCTTGATAAGTAATTGGTAAACTGCGATTTTTTTGATTTTGCGACTTATTTATAAAAATAGATATAGCAAGTAACTCATTAAAAAGAGAAAAAAAGCACATTTAACTATTGCATAGCCAATTTCACAGCCCTTAAGAAAAACTGAAATGAGGGGTAATATCTCGAAAATGGTAAATACAATAAATACAGCTGGGTTGGTGGTGTCACATTTATAGAATGAAAGAAGAAAGATTAACCAGAGAAGCCTATGAAGCAAGATCACAGGGATAAAATAAAATAGGTATACCAAGAAAAACCTAGCACGACAAAGTGAAAAAAGCAGCAACGGTTATAAACATCAAATGTAAAGACATAAAAAAGCTAGCACAAGACAAAAAAAGTCAGCACAACACAACTCAAGAGTTCTACACCTCACAGTAGAAGGACTCATGACTAGTGGGTACTGTTGCCGAAGATTTTTTCATCCCGGGAGTCGGGATTGAAAGTTTGTAAAATCCCGGGATTTCCCGAGAACCGGGAAATTTTATTAGATGTTAAACCTTTGATATGATAGAGCAAATAAATTATTTTTATTAAAAAGAATTTGTAAAAAAACTTAGTAGAAAACAAAAACATATTTATTACTTCATTATTTAAAAAATTAACAAACATTCTCTTTTAAAAGAAAACATTAAACAAAATTAAATAAATTTTTTTAATAAAAAGAAAACAAAAATTGATAGCGTGTTTTTTAATTTACGATTAGCATTCAGTGGCGGATCCAGGGGGGTAAATAGGGTAATTACCCCCCCCTAAGACTAAGATATTTAAAAAAATTAAGTTTTACAAATATCTTATTTCCTGCGTTCCCGCCTTAGTTTAGAACTAAGTCTAGAGAAGATATAAATCAATTTATAAATTCAATGGTCACTTATTTAAGTAAAGTATTTAAAAACGACGCCCTAATAAAATTAAAGCTTAAATTTGAAATCGATTTTTGGACATTAGAATGGCAAAAGAAATTTCAGTTAAACGAAAATGTACCTGCCAGTGCTTTTGAATCATACAGTGTGTCCAAAAAGTATGGCTATGGAATATGCTATATATCTCAGTAAATATCTACTTTAGGAAAAAATCTTTTGGATAAAAGTTGTTTGGTACTTAGTTTTCCACTATAAGACAAAATAACTTATTTTTCGAATAACAAAAGCGCAATGAAAAACAATCGAATTTTTTTAAATGACCAGATACCCCTATATTATACTCATTTGATAGAGAATTGTTTTTCTTTTTTCAATGATGCAAAACTTTAGTACCCTTATTTAAGCAACTTTTTGATAAAAACGCAAAAAAATACTCTTAAATTACTTTAATTGTTTAGTACCTATTCATTTCTAACAAAAACATCATAAGATTTAATGTTTTTGACGAAATCTAAAGTAAGTGTTCAAACTGTGAACCATTTACAGCTTGGCAATGATAAACTCGGTTTTTAAACCCGTTAATAACATTCCCAACCATTTCAGGTGTAATAGACCTCATCTCTTCTCCAATACGATCTTTTAAATTTTCGATATTCTCCGGCCTCTTAGCATAAACTTTATTTTTAGGGTGACCCCATCATTGTAAAGAGAAAAAAATCTCTATCAAATGAGTAGGGGTATCTTGTCATTTAAAAAAAATTAATTGTTTTTTATTGCGCTCTTGTTATTCTAAAAAAAATTCAATGTATTATTGCCTAAATTAAAACTGTAAATTACAAAAATAGTCATAGGTATTTATTCTACACTTCCCGTATACTTTTAGCCATTGGCCTGTTTTTATTTGAAAGATTGATAATTACAATTATTAAGGGGCAAAACGAAACAATTATCAATTGCTGATTAAAGTTAAGAGGAAGGCCAATTGGCAAGGGCCCACTGAAATTTTTAATTACCCCCCCTAAGATGGAGGGCTGGATCCGCCGTTGTTAGCATTCGATGCGAAAGTAAATCTTTAGCATTCTCATTGTTAATATTCCGTTCTTAATAATTCCTATCGTGCTCATTAGTCTCGTCCCGGGTTTTAAAACATGAATCCCCGTAGTCGGGATTATAAAAAGCAGCTTGTTTCCCGGGGAATCCCGGGGAGGACCCACTACTCATGACTAAATAAAATCTCGAAAATGGTAAGTGATAAAAAATCTAAAATAACAGTTACATTCTCTATAAAAAAAGTGCCCTAAAAAATACTAATAAAAGTGATCTAACGATGTAGACAAAAAAGTTACGAGAGAAAAAAGAAATACAACATTTTCAGATATGTTGCTATAACATCTGAAGTACGAGGACTTTTTTACTTTTAATCTTCTCATACTTAAGAATAATTCATCTAATTTAAGCAAACCTGTAATTCTTATAATAAGCGAGATCGCCATGCTAGAAATGTAATGTGGGACACCCTGTTTTCGAATATCATTTACAAATTTATATTACCAGTGTAAAGCCCTTTAAAGAAATTTTAAAGTCAGGATTTGCACGGAAATAAAAAATTTATTGCCTTCAAAAAGTTTCCATTCCAAAATATATTTTTTTAAGTGAAATAAACTTCAAAATACAATCTGTTACATCACCGGGAGCAATTTTACGTATCATTCAACAATAAAGCGTTGTTCTTTTCTCGTTGGCTTATCGCAAACATTATGCAAATCTTAAAAAGTTTGTAATATACACTCGGAATAAAGAAAATAGCTACTTATAAAACAAATAAAAGTTGCTTTTGCTGCACAATTTACAAATACTCTGAATATTTTATTGCTCCTGGCATCAACTGCATTCAAAATTACCAGATATTTATTGAATGGATGGAAGGGAGAGCGAGAATATGTTAAAAAAAAAACTCATTTGATGCAAATTGTGAACTACTAGTACCTTCCGTTTTCTGTTACTACATAATTTACACGACGTTTTCAGTATAAAATAGCTTTCTCAATAGTCCCCTCGGGATGCAAACCCAACATTCTACGGGTCTTTGCTTCAGTTCTCTCAGATTTGTAAAATACTCTATCATCAAGGTAAATTCAAAACAGAAGAGTTGATTTTTAAACCGATTTAAAGAAATAAATACATACAGTTGCGTGATTATCATAAATTTATTTTTATTTCTGTTTTACATGCAGGGACGGACTATTATTTTGCGTTCCCGGCATACTCCTTGTTTGTCGCTCCTAAGTATTTTTTTTTTTGTTTTGTTTTTGATATCAGTATATTACCTCAACGAAGTTGCTTTTTTCCTTTGGTTAAGTGTTACTACAACTAGTCTTAAAGACTAACTAGTAACTTATTTTTAACTAAATCACTACTTGCGGTTTTTATGATTTTGACCCAGTGTCTATTTATTTTTTTAGTCCAATGATGTGGTACATTTTTGTTCTCACACTTGTTACACGAATATCGGCCACTTAAGAAAGAAAGCCTATACTCGTACAACAAGAACGGTGAATCGGACTCGCGGCTAGTTCAGACGAGAATGGGGTAGATCCGAATTAGAAACAAACTTGTAGACTTGTAGACAATAAGGGCGCCACACTATTTGGTTTGTAAGGTTTCAAATAGTAAAATAAACCTAAGAAAGAAAATAAAAGAATTCGTAGGCTTGAACGATATATGCCTTTAATAATGTAAATAAAAAAATAACAAGTAATGATAAAACTTGGAAATAATATAATAAATAAAAACAGTTTGAAATTAAAAATAAAACAAAGAATATGCTTGACGATAACAACTCCTGGTCTCAACAGGCTTGAAAGGCTAAGTAAACCATTCGCTAAAATTAAACGAAAAGAAAGTACATATACTACGAAATAAGGTTGGTTCTGTTCCTGTGTTTGCAAGTACCTATTTACAATACACAAATAAATATATAAAAGAATAATAATTCAGTTTCAATGAAAATACAATCCGCTTAAGTGGAAGAGCTCTCCTACCTATCAAAAGTTGCGGCACTAAAATCACCGAACGATAACATAACCAAAAATACTTTGCAAACGGAGTACGGTCCCTAACTTATCAATCGTAAGGTACGACTAAAAGAAATTATGGTGACGACAAAGCCACTCAAGGGTTGTTGAGAACGTAGGATAATAACAGATTAATTTGAATGTTACTAAGTAACACTAACAAAAGTACAGTTACTAATTAAATGTAGGAAAAAAAAGACAGTGAACTAACAGTAGTAACGAGCTGAAGGCTCTACAATAGTTAACAGAAATAATAAAAATATTAAGAACGTAGCTAACAGTCGGGGCTTAAATAGATATTCTTAGCTTTCGCTGAGCCGCCGAAGGCACGTTGAAGGAGAAGAGATGTTGTCGGAAATGCTGTCCGTAGTTTAGCGGTAGTACATCGACAGACGGAACACTTGACAGTAATAGTACGTCCAAAGCTTAAACAAGCTAACAGCTGGGCGGGCCAGGATAACTGGACCGGAGCTGACACAAAACGAAACTTAAGACCAAACTTAAGAACAAAGCTTAAAGCCCAAAACGTACGAATAAGCTTGAGACCAAACTTAACGACAAAGCTGTACAACCAAGCTTAAAGACAAAGCTTAAAGACAAAGCTTAAAGACAAAGCTTAAAGACAAAGCTTAAAGACAAAGCTTAAAGACACCTAAAAGAAAAGAAATATATGATAACCTCCAATTTTCACGTGGTTCAAAGAAAAAGATTACCTGTCTCAGCGTTAATAAATCATCCAATGGTTTTATTGGTAGGAACAAATTCGCACTAGCGTGACTTAGAAAGTCGGCACCCACCGATATTACACCAAGATTTTCATGGATTCTTTAAATCACAACAAGCAGATGTCTTTGACTACAGACCATAAGAACAGAAGTGACGTTGAAACGGATGTAATATAATTTGGACATGCGTGGAAAAAGACTGGTCACTGGAGCTACTAAAATAGGCTGAAACTACTACTCATGGGACCTAACTCCCAATCGGACAATAATAACGTAACACACTAACTTTCACCGAGAACTAGCACTGTTTTACACCAGATCTTGTGGTTTTGACCACATGTCTTTTTAGTTGGTCATGATTTAACAGTTGAATGGCTCAACGTTGATATGGTCGCAGTGGCGCAGGCATGGCGGGGATAGGGGGTTAGAACCCCCATGGGTTTGCAATAAGTCGTTATAGAGCCGGAGAATTTTCTTCCTTAAAAAGGTCCTCGGCCCTTTTTGGCGGTTACTAACCACCCCTCCCCCCTCATAATGAAACCATCAAACATCCTGCTGCAAAAAAAAACTTAAAAAGAGAGTGTCGCCCTAAAAAAACAGGTCCTCACCTCTTTTTGCGTTTATTAACCCGCCCCCCCATGGAAACATCCTGACTACGCCACTGCATGGTCGTGTAACCTAGCTTTATACTTTGGGGGAAAACTCTTGATTTCTGTCTCAACTGTCTCTATTTTAAGATCCCGATGGAAGAATTGGTTTCTCACATACTGAGGTCCTTAACAATCTCCCTCAGAACTTTGTTTTGAAATACTTGTATTCTACTGATATTTGTTGGTCTGGTACTGGTACATCCATATATGTTTTAGGAACTGCTTGTACAACAATTTATTATATACCGTGAGTTTAGTTTGCTTCCTCGTATCCAGTACATTTCAGCTTCAGTTCTTCACATTTCGTTTAGATATGTTCCTTCCAACAGAGCTTGGCATCAAGAGTCATGTCCAAGTACTTAGCTGTATTTGCAAATGGGATAGCCGACGGAGTAAAATGATCTTCTCTTACTCCGTTTTTTTTTTCTACTTTTGTTGGTGCTTCCAGTTCTGAGTAAGTCCTGTGATTTGATTCACTATATGTTGATTTTCAATTCTTAGAAAATTTGTGTCTACAAAATTAATTTTATCTGTTATGAAATCCCTAATTATTACAAAATATTTTCGATTCGTTCACAATAAAAGTTTTTATTTACTTAATTCTACATCAATAAAACTTGGAGTGTAAAAAATTGCTAGTATGTACCTATATGTTATTTTGTTCACCAAACAAGGCTACTTACCCATAGCAGCAGAGTGGTAGACCAACTTCTGGACGTGACTTTAGTGAAAAGGTTGCAAAAAACCAAACCCTTCGAGTTGTGTAGGGTGGACGTGTAAAAGCAGAGCCGTTGAAAAAGTGTTATGTATATATACAGGGTGAGTCATTAGTGGGGGGTCGGTCGATTGTGGCTAAACGGTTTGAGATAGAGAGTTGATTCAAACGGTATTCCATACATTTTTTTCTTCCGAACACGATAAAAATATTTTTACCTCTCTAGAACCAATAGCAACTTTTATATTTCAAATACAACACCCCATTTTTTATTTAAAACTTTTGACCGCCTTCATTTTAGCTTTACATCGATATAAAATATTACAGGTTTTTATGCGGCCTTGTCACTAAAAAAAAAAATAATTTTTCAAGGTTTTAAGTCTTTATTTAAAAAATTCTCCTGAAGTCGTTTTTCGAAGCACAGAGTTGTAATTTGGTAAGGACATACAGAAAACATTGCTCTATTAGCTCGATACGAAAAAGTTTGAATCACGCATACAGAGTGTTCATAAATAGGTGGCAACTTCCATGATTTTCAGAAGCTCTTAACTCAATTTTTTCAAACGCAAACCCCTGTATTTTCTTTGGTTGAGTGGAAGAGCAATCCATTGTCCTAGACAATGGATTGAACTCCGCCTTGCAGTTGCCATACATTATGTAATAATTTGTTGTATTGTTTGTTGTTTCTATGGCATAAGACATTATTATATTGTCTTTAAGAGAGCTTCATTTTTTGTTTAGTACTATACCCAAAGCTAAAATGAAGGCGGTCAAGAATATTAAATAAAAAATGGGGTGTTGTATTTGAAATATAAAACTTGCTATTGGTTCCAGAGAGGTGACTCACCCTGCATATTTAAAAATATTTTTATCGTGTTCGGAAAAAAAAACTGTATGAAATAGCGTTTTAATCAACTTTCTATCTCAAACCGTTTAGCCACAATCGACCGATCCCTCACTAATGACTCATCCTGTATAGAGTCTAAGCAGAGACTAATGGGACTTCTTAGCTAATAACATTTAGGTTGTTAAGGTCAAACGAAAACTACAGTTTAGTCGTGACGACTAGATTAGTTAATTTAAAGATTTAAAAAAAAATAAAATTTGTTCAGAAGCGCGAGATTGAAAGCTTTGGTGCCAGCTACAGTTTTGGGGCCCCACGCTCGTTCCCGGTCAATCTGCCCCTTAAGCCGACACTGCCTACATGTTCCACCTAAAGTTTTTTGTAATTCACGAGAACGCGCTGAACTAAAAATTCTTTAGAAATTTTTACTGTCTACAAAGTTTAAATCAAGTTAATCACGATATTCTTAGATGTCAAAGTACAAAAGTGGTTTGTCGTGACGTAGCGGTTTCACAAAACTTATTTTCCCCTGATACTTCAAGCGATTTGGTCCATTATATGGATTGAGTTGTTAGTTGTTTGTAGAAATTTACCTTTCATTTGCGAGATTAATTTAGAATTGCTTAAATTGCCCGTATGTGGTAATTAGTTTCGTATGTGGGAAGGTGAGAGATGACTCAAACATTCAATATTTTATAAGGTAAGCAAATGAGAAAAGTAATTATCCTGCCGGGGTCCTGTGGATTTGCGAGTCGCGTAACTCGACAGTTGAATGATACTATGATTGATGTTTCACAGCTGCCTGCAAGCGCTATCTAAGATCTAGATTATACATTTCTTTGTGCTGATATATTCTGCGATATTCGACCCAGAGGGAAAGAAATTGAAAATACTGAATAAATATATGATGGCTCGTAAATTTTCCAGTCGGATTTTTCCAATACGCGTGGTATCTACATGAACGTGTGATTTGTGTCCGTATAGCTGGTTTTTGCGCGTTTTAGATAATTAATTGCAAACACTGGATTCGAATTCGCGTCCGGGTCGGACATTATCAGCGTTATTGGGATCGCGGCTAGCGTTAGCCGGCTCGCTCTGCTCTGCTATTTAAGTAATGATGCAGTAAATTTGTGTAATTTGAATGGGATTTCGATACACCCGGATTATGTGACTTCCGTGTCGAAAATGTGCCGAGGTTATTAAATAAGTCGTGACGTTGTAACCGAGAGTAAGCCTCAGGTGACGTTTCGTGGTTTTTAGTGGGTTAATATTACCAGCGCACGGTGCTGCATCCTAGCGGTTTTGAAGTGCGATGACAAAATTTTTACTAGGACAATGCATCTCACAGAAACAAAAGTCTTTTACACTAATACGATTATTAAGCATACCCTCTAGCTGGCATTGATTTTGTTATGGCCTACATCAGCACGATATTCTGATATTTATAATATACATGAGGAAAATATATATTTTTTGATTTACAGTCAGATTATTTATTAAAAGCTCACGCTACTTTATAAACTGGTCGATTGCAGAGAATTTCTTTGTAAAAGCATTTGATCGTTTTCTTAAATTGTAATTTTTGGTGGAGATTATTTGTAAGATACCAACTATAGGGAAAAAAAAAAAAACTAGTTACATTTAATTTCCCATTATTTTACAGTTTCAGTTTGAAGTTTTAACAATGCAGATCCTTATCCGTTCGATCGAAAAAAAAGTAGGAGAGACCGGGGATAAAAGTAACACGGGTAGGTTGTAACAGTGCTTATAGTTTCTTTAATTTTTGTTTTATATCGCCCTAAACGCTTTTGCAATGTTAAGTTACATCCAGCTCCCTACCTACATTGCTAGTTTTCATCTGTCATAGAGGTTAACTTTTTGCCAGCCAGAGTCACTATTTTCCGCCTAAAAGTTACTGCGTTGTCTCATCCGTCGAGTAACTTTTAGGCGATCTCTAAAATAGGAACAAAAAAGTACCTATATTATTTTGTTCTAAATTTAGTTGGCTATTGGTGGATGCAATACAATTTGACGTTAGAATCGTGGTTAATTGTGGATTCCCTGCAATTTGTTTTGTGTACACTTGGGTTCAAAAGTAACAAAGTGTTACAACCAACCACAATTAATGTTTTCACTTGCAAATGTTCACTCTTAGCACATAATTGGTGGCTTTCTTCGTAGATGAGAATATACAAGAGTTGTCGGAATAATTTTCCAGTTTGTTGTATCTTTTTGATTCACATTTTTAAATATGTAGGCACCTACTTATTATCTTGGCAAACCTGGTAACTGCAGTCCCAAATTATTAAATTATAAAACTCAGTATATAATATCGGTTTAATGATGGAAATGTATGTAAAGCTAAATCATTTCTTAAAAAGCATTTTAAATTATAAAACCTATGTAAATTGGTAAGATCTGGTACTTTTGGTTTTCCTACCAGCCGCCATTGTTTTTATTCTATTACCTTAATATTTATAACTTAATATAAACAAAGCTTTAGCCAACCCAACTTAACCTGACCCTCTTTTACTGATTTAATGAATGACGGTCAGTTTAAGGGCGGTTAGATTTTTTAAAAAATAAAACAAACAGTTATTATGATCCAGTATAAATTTAATAATTTGGGACCGCCCTTACCTGGTATGCCATACTGTTCACTTATCATTTTGTATTGTACCAAAGATTTTTTTTTAAATTTTTTTATTTTGCTAATGTGTATTTTTGAATAAAATATTAATTTTGTTGATGAATACTAATATATTTAGCCACTACTTATGAGCTGTGTTAATTATTTTGCCGTTACAACTTACCCCAATCATTGTTACTTTTAGCCCCAACGTTGAGGTTGAAAGTAACAGCTGTCTTACTAAAGAAAAAAATTTTTTTTTAACAGTTGCTTTACGAAACGCACGAAATAAATATCTTGGAAGCAAGACAAATGTCCAATCTATCATTAAACCAATTTGGATGTAAAAAATTTGTAATAATCTATGAGAAATTAAATAAAAACAAAAAAATGTTACTTTTATCCCCGGTCTCCCCTACATATTAATAATGTTAATAGTTGTTTTTTGTTTTGTTTTATCTCATCTTGTTACTTATTATTAATTTTTCTTCTGGATAGAATTAAAAAAACCCCAGTAGCACAAAATATTGAGCCAACATGGCTAAAAATTGACATACAATAATGGGAAAATATAGAGATAACACTTTTTAAAACCTATTGGTGAAACATTTTAAATTAATATTAATCCAATAACATTTTTTTTTATAAAGGATCTATATTATAAAATAATATAAGATTAATATACCGTATCTATATTGGTGAAATGTATACTATACACAATTAAAAATATATTCAACCAATATCATTCACCCTGATTGGTACAATGTTATACATGCATAAATCTCCTTCATATGTTTTTATGGTTAAGAAATGTTAATATCCAATAATAGTCCAATAAGGCTGTATAAATGGTTTATTCAAACTAAAAATATTAAAAAAATACAGAAAACCAAGCATAATTTTCTTATGAGTCTGTATTTGGCCGACAATTTCATGCCATAACTGTAATACTTCAAGACCAATCTGAAAGTTTCCAACAACAACTAGGAGCATGGTTATATCTTCTTTCCACTTGATAAGTGTTTTTCACTATTGATATCCAACTAAACCACATATCGATGTCCGACTCAGAACTTCCATCGAAATTTGGTATAAAAGCCGCAACTTTTTTTATTTCATTCTATCCTTCTCACTAACCATCATAGCTTTTACTGCATTGGTTATTATATCATCAACCGAAATGCTAATGCTTTTGTGCACTCATTTTTAAAATTGAAAACACGTGGTAAAACAACCTCAAAAATGTGTTTTACGTTTTACAGTGCCAATGTTTAAATACCTACTATAAAATAACCTGTTAATCCAAAACTATAAACTAATCACTTAATCAGTTCCTGATCCCTCTTCTGAACACTGTGGTAATGGCTCACATCAATTATTCCACACTTTCTAAGAGGGCCACCATAAAACGAGCGGTAACAATAACAACATTTATTCGCACTCTCATTCTGCCAATTACAATACAATTTCACCTACGGTAACCTAACATACGCTATACACTAACTCCATCTACATCCTTGAGTGCCAAATTCAAATTTTAAACTTATAATCTACTGCAAAACAATAGACATATTGGACCAATAACATATTAACATTTGTTGTTGTGATAAACATTATAAATATATAAAAATAAGGAAAAAACGATAAAGTCGGAATCTGCAGTTTATTGTAGTTTATTGTAGTTTATCTTATATTCAAATGTTTGTAATGTTTATCACAACGAATTACAAAACTTTCGTAACTTGTACCAAATGAGTTTTACACCTCGTTTTGTTTTTGTTTTCACGGCCTACTATAATTTTGTTTAAAAAAAAACTGAAAAACTTCGTAACTTGCGTATTACTGAAAATAAATACATCAACCTTTATATATTTGGAATGACAAAACAATAAGGGATTTAAATAAGTCATAGCGAACTATGGGTTCTATTTAAAAAAATAGAGCTTTATGTCACAACTCGAATTTCGATTTTTTTTTGAAAAATTGTCTACGCCACTGCATTCTTATCAAAAAAGTGCCTTTAGAACGTCAAAATTATTTTTGTTTATTTTCATAAATAAGCGAAATATAGTTATAAAACGAGAAGTCGAAAAATCGAGTTATCGGCGATAACTCGAAAACAAAAGACGATAACCAATTATAGTCTTCACCATTAATTTTTTCTCGAAAAAAGAGATCGAGGATGCGCGGTCCGTTTTTTGATACCTCTTATAGTTATTAAGATTCCCTATTAAAACATCGAAATTTGCCCACCCTGTACATCGACAAACATATTTGATACAGATTATAATTAGTGTAAAATGTAACTGTGGTATTTAAAGAACATGACGGAATTTTGAGACGGTACTGCTATCTCTATTATTCATCGTAAACAACAATCTCTTCGATATTTAGTTTGCAATCCAGTTCATGTAAACAAAAAACGATTTTTGCGCTCTCTATTTAACTGTTATCTAGTTAAAAATTGATTTCGGCCGCCATGTGAGCACACCGGCGCGTTGTATCGTTCAGTGGGGATGTTTTAGCGGAGACAGCGTTTCGTTCAGCGGCTTGTTCTAGCGAAAAGAGCGCCTCTTTCGGCGAAGACGTAGCGGATAGGACCGTCGCGTCGTAGTGGTTGAAAAGATTATTATGTGATAATTTGCTATAATGGTAACGTTAAACCATAAAAACAGTCTAACATCAGTTATTAACAATAAATTGTTATTGTGGGATGAATTTAATCTATTTTGATTACCTTTTCTTTACTCAGCAAGGAGCTTTAAGCTTAAAATATTCTTTGTTTCTTGAAACAAAATAAACATTTTATATGGTACATTTTTGTATATCAAAAATTCTATTTATTTAAAATTAACATCGTTGTACATGTTAAATTATGAAACGTTGTAGTTTGCTGGGTTAAAACCAACAAAAGAAAATAGTTAAAGCTTTAAGCAACAGAAACTTGTTAAGTTTTAATGAATTTTACACTGCGTGACTTTCTCATGTTAAAAAGAGCTTGATGTACAATGACATTGATGTCACTTAATTTTTCCAGACGCGAGGGGGACACAAATCCTTTAATCTTCATGAAATTGATAAATTCCAATTTCTGTAGGAACTCAGACAGGCCGCAATTAAAGAACGTCCTTTATTGTCAAAAGTCCCTATTCCACATTGCTGCATTACTGTTGAACTTTGCTAATTGTCGCATTCATCAGTTACACACAGGCCCGTATTAAAGTAAATTACTTTCCCCCGCGTGTATATCACGAGAGAGTTAAGTCTGTTTCGATATTTACAGGAACGAGACACGAAACATCAGGAAATATACGTTGTCGCCAAAGTTTATAATTAGAACGTTAGCATATTTTATTTAAATTGGGTGGTTGCATTGGGACACAGTTTTATTAGGTTATTTCGTGACGGTCCTGACTTGGCGGTCGCGCTAGTGTAATGATCTGTACAGAGGATTAAAGAAGGCAATTAAAAGTCGCGTGAGGTAATAAAGATGAATATTTGTGTGGGTTTTCTTTACTTCCTTCCGGTTCCGTGCGGAGTGAAGAAGCGGCGGCGAAATGAGGCGTGGCATGACAGATGGCAGCTACTTGAGACGAGCGAGCCTGCAACTTTGTTCTGTCACACTTTTTTATTGTCCATTTCGACAGGATTATTCATTCAGGATTATTAGATTGGGACCGCTCCTGATAGGATTAGGACGCTTACGATGCTAATACAGGCAAATATCTTTACTCTCGGCTCACAGAAATAACGCTTACCGTCAAATCGAATCAAAGTTTATCAATTGCAATTCAAACATTGGAAGCGAGCTAGAGCTTACCGAAAAATAGAAAAATACGTAGGTAAAGGACACGTGTAAACTGGAAACCTTTATCAGCGTTTGATCAAAACGCTCCGACCACGATTAGGTTTAATTAAGTTTACAAAGTTGAGTTGCGATGAATGCTTTGTTAGCATATACGTAATCCGCTGGTCTCTTTGTTCCATGCATAACTTCTAATGCGCATTACCCCCTTTATTGGCTAATAGAAAATAAAATAACGGCAGTAAAAATGCTGATATTTTGTGGGAATATCTATTCCACCTAATGTTGCGGACATAACAAAAAGTTCCAATGTAATTTTGATATGATTAAATATTGGTTCCCCTTATTATTTAGCCACAAAAATGAACAAAGATTTCTTAAATAAGGTGACCAACCGTCCTCCTTTAAGGAGGACGGTCCTCCTTTTTTCACTTCTGTCCTCCCTTGAAAAGTGTCCTCCTTTTTGCCCTCCTTTTTGTCCTTTTCGATATTTGAAGACTAAAATCTGTAAATCTCCAAAAGAAAATACTAGGAATAGGCTGTAATGTTCATATTTTGTCAAATGCAATCAATACGGCGTCATGTGCCATGCCAATTGATATAGAATTAATAATAACTACAATTTATTTGTATTTTAGTCGTTTTACCGTTCGCGTGGCTACTTTAAAACAATTTTGTGAAGAAGCCAATGTTGAATACAAAAAACACCTGCTATAGAGCGTGTTCTACAATTATTCGAGCCTCTTCGCTTACATTTTTTGAGTTTAGACAAATGTCCTAAAATCCTGGAGTTGTTTTTCAATAATGAAATATCTGAGATATTAATGTATTTTGTTTATAATCAAGCATCTATTTTTCACAAAACGATTCAAAAGATTGAAGGTGAACACATTTCAGCTACAGAAGTTAGCCTTATTTTGAATGACTTTATCCTTCAATATAAATCTCGATTTGAAGAAAAATTTCTTCCTTTAATAATAATTATAAAAAGAAAATTATCAGACTTAATGGAATCAAATCCGGGCATAACCAAAAAGTTTATCAAAGAAGTGCAGAATTTTTACCAAATATGTTTTCAATATATCCAAGAATGGTCTAAAACAAACCTCAAATAAGAGTTTTCAATGGTGTTTTTTGGCTTCATCGCCAGTATGTTGGACAGATATTGAATCTTGTGTTGAGTTTTTATCTAAAGAATTGCCAGATATTAAAATAGACGACAATTGTCTCTTTGAATCAATTAGAAGACTGAATGTATATTTAAATTCTGAAAAATTAATACAATGGGAAAATCAACACGTTGAAATTGATAAAAGATGGGTGGAAATATTCAGCCATTTCAAAAATGGACATATTCCATGTGTACATTTATTTATTCTTGTTCAATTTGTGTTGTGCTGCCCTGGAACTAATGCAGCAGTTGAAAGAGTTTTTTCAATTGCTAATGATTTTTGGACAAGTGAGAAATCGAGATTGAATGTTGATACTCTAGCTGCAGCACTTGCCGTAAAATTCAATATGAAAGACATTTCTTGTTCAGATATTTCCAATATATTGTTGGAAGATAATACACTGCTATAAAATATTCATTCAATGGAGAAGTTCTCCTTTAAATAGTTACAGGCATGTAAGCATAAAATTTCATGTTAGTGTTAGTTACAAATGTTGTTATTAAGCATTTATCGTATTATAATGTTTGCAATGCATAAAATGTGTCTTTTATTTATTTACTTTTTTTTTGCTCTTTAATTTGTGTCCTCCTTTTCATTGTAAGAAAGTTGGTCACCTTATCTTAAAGGACAATGCAAACCAAATTTGTTTGACCCATTTTTGATTTTTTAATATTGACTAAGTTTTTAAATATTTTAAACATTACCTAAATTTTTAATAAAAAGTTTAAAAAAAAACATATACAGGGCGTCCCAAATTCGAGTAAATGCATGGGAATCTCGCTTATCTTAAGAGCTACGAGGTCGGTTAAATTAGGGCAAAGTTGTGAAATTAGATGCTCATCAAATATCTGCAAAGAAAATTTCATAGCTGTCTTAGTTCAAAAGTTATTCAAGAAAAACTAAAAAAATGGTTTTTCGTTTTTTTGCCCTATTTCCTAATTTTTTTTAAGATATCGACAATCTAGAAGTACTTCTCCATGGCAACTTCCTACGCTTTAGGTATATTTTGAGATAACATAAAATTTCTTCTGATATCATTAATATATGACACTTAATATCTAAAATGATATTTTACCACAAACATTTGAGAAAAACTCATTTTGTCAAATTTTTGAATCAAATTATCTTTTACAAAAAAAGCAAAATAAAAAACAAAACAATTTTTTTGTTTTTTTGTTGTTCTGTTAAAGCTGTCACTTTGATATTAATATGATCGTGATTAATTGTATAATTTGCAACCAGCTATAAATTCTAGTCTTTTTTCTTTAGTGTCCAGTTTTCGGATGTGTAGGTTATTGCTGGTAATGTTACCATATTATGTATTTTAATTTTCACCTTTATGTCAATGTCTTTCTGTCCTAGTTATATTTAAATAATATCGAGTTTTTCTCCCTAACGATTGTTCCTATCAAAATTACAACTACAACTTTTTTACAAAAATTTGTCAAAAATGTGTAGGCAAACGACAAAATTATAAGTTTCCTGTTTTTTCTTTCAATCAGGGCTCGAAACCGAAAAAAAATTTTGGTTAACGGTTAACCGAAATCGAGAACTTTATTTTTATAACGGTTTTTGTTGGTGTAAAAAACCGATTTAAATTATAAACCGGTTTAAAAAAACCGGTTAAATTTATCGGTTTTTAAAATTATTTAGATCAGTAATGCAAAGTATAAAAAGATATTATTTATTTACAATTTTATAATAAATGTACAATCAAGAGTTCAGTAATGACTTTTGGTAAACTAATCGCATTTACTACAGATTTTGTATTTTTCATCGTAATTTTTATTAAAAAAAAGATGTTAAAAAAACCGTTTTTTTTATTATTTTGGTTAAAGGTTACCGTTTTTTCTGCCTTTAAAAATAACGGTTACGGTTTCGGTTAAAAATCACTTTTTCTGACAAAAAATAACGGTTAACCGGTTTAGAAAACCGGTTTCATGCCCTACTTTCAATTGTTTCAAATTACCGCTGTCTGCCTTCATAGCCTACCTGAAAATATTACTTTTCCCTGATAATTAACAAGAAAATCGCGATATCAGAAAATATTAATTTTAGGTGAAAAACAGCCATTATGTTTTCGAAATAGAATTACATTTTCTATAAGACGGTGTAAAAAAATATAGGGTGTTGTATTTAAAAAAATTAGTTATCAATGTTTAAAGTTTCACAAGTTTGACCTAGTGTAAAAAACGCCCTGTATAATATTTTAAAAATGTAGGTGTTGCAAAGTGTTACATAATCTATTGTCAATCTTATCTCCTAGCGAATTTCTTCAGACTTCTCAACGTTTTTAAATGTTGAACATTTTTGAAAGTATCTACTGTATTTTCATGAAAATGCAATTTTTACGAAAACGGTTGACTTAAGACCCATATAACCTTATACATTTTTTAAAGTAAATTTAAAGAGAAATCCAAAAATGTCAAAATATACAGGGTGTTCCATAAGAAAAAGTATAACTTTGATATGCCACTCTTTTTTGGAGCACCCTGTATGTTTGAAAATATTTTTTAAATATGGCCCTTACTGACTTACATAACCTAACAGCGACAAAAGTATGAATTTATATACTGTTTGGCCATAAAACTCCGTGACGTCCGTCGTGACTCACCCTGTATATAAAAAAGCTTAAATTAAAGATGTGACTTTTTATACATACAGTATGTATGACTAATTGGCTATTTATACATACAATAAACTTATTTCTAAGGCCCAACTTTTTATTTATCTATATTTTTTCATTAGGTTAAAGGTTAGGTAAGGTTTTTTTTAAGAAAAACTATTTCTTAGTTTCATTGGTTTATCTCAATTATTTAAAAAAACGTATGTATAAATATAGTCAATTACTTATACATACTGTATGTATAAATAGCCTCATCCTAAATTATAATTTGATAACTTTTTTTTGTAGTCTTTAACTTTTTTGTGTGTGTAAAACTCAAAGTTATTGTTCATTGCTGCTTATCTGTACGCCTATCCGTATAGCCAGGTTTAGATTGACACAGCAAAGCCTTATTGGGCCCAGATTTAATTAATTGGATTTTTGATGAACAATTTCATAAACCGTTATTGTCATGCTTTGATCAAGTATTATTTTTTTTTTAGTGAACGTTACCTACTAAATCTTTTTAAATAGATTGTTTTTGAAATTAAGCTCAGGGTAACATTTAAGTTGATTGTGATTTTTACCACACTGTTTGCAAACAAACACCGACTGCAATAATTACGAAGCTAATAGTTCGCTAATTTCGACCCATAATCGTCATGATGCATTTTAAACAAACTCACGGTATCCTGCACTATTGGCCAATACTGTTTGTTTGTTGACAGGTGTATATGGCCAAGGACATTATGCTAATACAACAATACTTGTTGGTAATGTATCTATTGTTTCTTGTCAACTATGATGGATGCACAATAAACGTAATTAATGCAAAGCGCTTAAAAAGTCGAGCATTATAAAAGTTGATGAGAATATTTTGACGTTTTTATAAAAATGTACATGTAAATTGTTTATGAACGGAAAGTACAGCCAGGTGTTTGGTTATAGACGTAGTTGCATTTACATAAAATATTAATACGTCATTAATATCGTGCTATTGTTTAGCGTCTTTTAACTCTATTGCATTAAATTGTGTTTTATTCGTGCTATTAGTACCTCGTTTGTTTTTGTGATGGAAAATTATCACTTTTTGTAAGTATAGTGGATACTTTATATTCGTAAGTCCTTATATTCGTCAAATTTTTTAGCAAAAAAATGCTCCAAAATTCGTCCAAAAATCCAATATTCGTCACGACATTTTAAAAAACATGTAGAAGCGAAAACATTGGACGAGTTCTTGGCTAAATCGAGTTTTAGTGGATCATCCAGAAAGGCAAAAAAATACGTCAATAACCAAAACTTGAGTTACCTGACTTTTTATTAAAAGTTGATTCACCTTTTAAAGAAAAATTCCTTTCTTTTCTTTAAATTCAGCCGTTATTGTTTCGAATTAAAGATAAAATTCTGGTAAAATTTTTGCTAATTGATGAAGAAATTTATGATAAATAAAACTTAATAAATTGCAAAATAAAAAATAAATTAAGCCATCAAATAGCTATAATTAAAGCTCACGTTTAATAGAAGAATTATCTAATTCCTTGTAGCAAATGAGAGACACAATATGGGAGTAAATTTTTTCTAAGAATGAAAATTTGGCTGTAGAAATGGAATTGTCTACAGTTTTTGAAAACAAACGAAGCAAAATTATTAATTTAGAAATTTAGATGTTCAATCTCAGCAATCAGTTCCCTATAATGATAAATATTCATTTACAGGATAAATGAGAGGACTAAAAGATTTTTTAATATCATAACCTAGATGGAGATTTGAAAATCTATATGGGATTTCGGCTAATTTACACGTGAAAAATTAAAGTTGATGAATACAGAAAATTAAAAAAAAAACAGCTTGTGACTTATCCCTTAAATACCCAAACAGTATAAATTCTGTAGAATTCTCATCAGAAATAATCAGTTTTAAAAATCAGGCATATGACGTTAATTTCAAACTTTAAAGCAGCTACAAAATTAGATCTTTTAAAAACGATTCATAAATATGCTTTAGTTCAGTCCAATCAACTTGTAATAAAACATTTTGATTTTTTTACATTATTTTATTTAAGATTTCGTCATTTAAAAAAGTATACGCTATTATTTTGCATCTCATTTGAATTAAAAATCGATTAAATCCAACCATATACCATAAATTAAAACACTCTAATTCATATACAATATACCCGCTTGGCAAATAAACTCAATTGATTTAGGCAACAGAGTTTTTATCGCATATTTACAACCATAATTGAGTTTTTTGTTTTTAAATTACCTTTTCAGCTTACATTGTTATAACCCTTAAAAAGTCGATGAGAAAATTAGGTAGATATCCTAAATGCACTATCACTGACAAACGTTGGGTTCCAAAAAGCGCTGTTAAAGGTAACGGAGCCATCAAACATAGTCCCCTTAGAAACAAGCATAAGTTAATCATTTGTTAAATTTTGACTTAGATTTAAGTCACATATAAAAGGTATAGTGTACCCTAAATTGACGAAATTGAAAGATCTATGTGAGTCACAACAGGATTTAAGACATTACTGTGTACATTTATTGAATCTCTAAACGGTGTTATAATCCCATCGCAGCAGTTCAGAATTACAGAAACAATTCCTGCAAGTAACGAATTGAAAGTATATATATCGTTAATTTGGCAGCATGTGAATCCCTATTAATTATTTATTACACGGTGATGAAGCGCAATTTTCTGCCTAAGATATTCGTCGTCGAAATGATGTATCGATAGCATCTCCTTAATTATATTACAAGTTAAAATTAATTCGACAGGGGATGATAAAATCCGATTACCGTAAAAAGCAATTCGATCTATGGTATATTTTACTTCAACGCCCTTCTGCAGATGATTAGTCGTCGATTGGAGGGGCAAGTAGAGCGAGGTTGCGGAATGTAGAAGAGCTGGGGGTCCACGATATGAGGGTGTCCTCATGCTATGTCAGCGCTTATGAAGGAACTGAATAATGCTTGGTTTGAAAAAGCAATCTCTTAAAGAGTCAATCACTCATACCCACCCTCGTGGCGACGCTAATAAATGCTGGAGTTACATATTTATAAGAGGTGTGACTGATTCTGTTGACTCATTTTTATAATTTAAATTCTTTGATGAAAGGCGCTCGCAATTTCAAATTAAATGAATTTGGGCAATCCATTTTAAAGTGCCTAATCTTGTCACATAGCTTGCTTGCTTGGCTCGTCAAATCGAAACAATATCGAATATCAATATTATTCCCGGATATATTATCCACGTGCCGTCTTATTTAACAAGTATTATGAGTTTAGTTTTAAAGAAATGTAATTATTAAGGTTTTTTTACTTTTTACAAAACTGATGTACGTATTAATAATGATTAATGTACCTAGTACACCCACAATGGTAAATGAACCAACATTGCAGTATGCAATAATATATTTTACGTATCCCTTATAAAATATAGTATAATTTTTTTTCTCTTGATTCTGATTGGCAATTAAAATTTCCAAGTATTTAGACTTTAAGTCTGTTTTATACTACACTATTTGTTCGTTTAAGAAAATCGTATACGATTTTCTAGTACGGTGTCAATCAGAAATTACAAATCTTGAACCAAAAATTCGTACGAAATTACTGCATGCTCTAAATGCGTCCTATTTTAGAATGGGCGTGTTCTTTGGCATGGGCGCATGCGTATTCTACTGCAACTGTATCTGACCGCGTCATTTGTGGGTTAGGTTAACTGAAACAATCAAACGATGTTAAATACTATAGTATTTATTACCGTTATAATCCCTCACAATTTATTTTGTAGGAATAAATATGTAGAATGGAACAAGCGTTAAATATACGTTAAATTTTAAAATGATTCGCTTTTTGTTCTGCGTTCAAATTTAACATATGACATGGTTACTCAAGGTGCCAACAAAATATGATAAAAGTTACTAAAAAGTAACCAAAATATATTGCAGTTTTCGTACCAAAAAATAGTACAGTGTAAGAGGTTCATATTTTCCATGCTAAATTCTTGAACGAAATTGTTGTATCAAAAATCGTATACGATTTTCTTAAACGAAAAAATAGTATAGTATAAAACAGTCTTTAGACAAATATAAAGTTTAAATGTGTCTCTTTTTAAAATAACCTAGTTGTAGAGTTGTGACAGTTAAACTGAATCACCCGGTATATGTATTCATTATTATTTTCTTTATTATATCTTATTTCATAAAACTAAATTTAAATTACTGTTGGGATTTAATCTACTCAAAAAACTTTGTATTTTACCATTTGTTAAAGAGTGTATACTATAATATATTAATTATTTTAAGACCACTACTTTAATTTTTTTCAAATATGCTGTATATTCTTTGTGTCTAGCTCTTTTCGTAATTACGCGAAAATGTTTTGCGTTTTAAAATGTTTCTTATCTCAAAATAAAGCCACAAATTCCTGACAGCAAAGGTATTCAAAAACTTTGGAGGATGTAATAAAAATATCTGCTCAGGATTCTGTTATCGAACCTTCAAAGTTTCATCTTTAACAAGTGAAAGTTCACGACTTTGTTTTACAGAATTGTTGACGTTCAAAAGATAAAACACTTTAACTAATAAAACACTAAACTATCGATAAGCACCTCAAATGTCAAAGATACATTAAGTTAATTGTTTTATAATTTTCATAGACCTTAGAAAATACAGTTTCCTTCATTATCCGATTTTTAAATAGTACAAACTAAATACTCGAAAAATATAAATATTTTTTCCAAACTTTTGTGTCTATTAAAAAGCGCAATTGCTATAAAACATATTTTTGCTAATAAAAATAATAATTACTATAGAAGTTTACCATAAAACTAGTGAAAAACTATACAAAATTAACAAAAACTATAAAAATATTGAAATTTGTTAAAAAAAAGGGGAATATTTTTGTTTTTGCTATAAAACATTTGAAGTCAGATTGGATTATGTTAGCTTAGCATAGGTTAGATTAGTTTATCTTAGGTTGAATCTGCATGTACAATATATGTTTAGATTAAACAGTAACGCATGTTGTTAAAGCTTTTTTGACGACATAAAAAATCTAGATTCTTTATTATCGTAACAAATCCCATAGGCGACAATAAATAGCTTATTAACTATCATCTTTTTTTTTTTAAACCTAAGACAAGATAAAAACCACATTAAAGCATATAATGGATAAACAGGTAAAAATACTGACAACAGAAAAAGAAATCATCGAAAGATGGGAAAATTATTTTCAGGAGTTATTGGAAAGTGATTAACGTAGTGAATGACGAGGAAGAAGAGCAAGGACAGGAGGAATACAAAACAATTTAACAAGAATATGAACAAGAAATAACCGAAGATGAATTGGATAGAGCAATACATAAAATGAAAATTGGAAAAGCAGCAGGGCATGATGGCGTTTTACCTGAAATGATTAAGTACATAGGAGTAGATGGAAAGAAAATGCTGCTAAGAATAGTAAATAAAGCTTGGCAGGAAAAAGATATTCCAAAGGACTGGGAGGTATCTGTTATATTGCCGATATTCAAGACTGGCGATAGTAAAAAATGCGAAAACTATAGAGGCATATCTCTACTTAGTGTAGTAGAAAAATTATATGAAAGAATTTTGGGGGAGAGATTAAGGAAATATTTCGAAGGAAATTTGGAAGAGCCGCAATGTGGGTTTAGACCGGGTAGAAGCATGCAGGATCTAATTTTTACGTTAAGACAGTTAAGTGAAAAAACAATGGAACATTCAAAGGTGGTGTACTTGTGCTTTATCGATCTTTCTAAAGCCTTCCATAGAGTGCCAAGGGAAAAGATCTGGAAGATATTGAAACAAAGTAGAGTGCGAGAAGGATTATTAAACGCCATCAAGAATTTATATAAGAGTAGTATAAATTATGTGCGAACCCATAACAGCAGTTGCCAGGAATTTATAACAACAGTGGGAGTAAGACAAGGAGGCACATTAAGTCCGCTGCTGTTTATAATTCTTAGGGATAAAATAATTAAAGAATATAAGTAAAAAGAAAATAAATACCGTTATTTTATTAAGGACAAAAAACTATGCAAAAAATGTTTTTATAGTTTTTCTCTATATTTTCGTTTAAGCGAGATATTTAACATTTTTCAATATTGCCAAATATCGGTTTTTGGCTATATTTCAAAAATTAAAAAAGATATCAAACATCTCCTCTCGAAAAAAGAAATCGAGACTACGTACTTAGTTTTTTTCTATCTCTGATAATAACCGAGATACCCCTGTATGGGCATCGAAAATAGACCACCCTGTACAAGTATGATGAACGGTAACTTTAAACACGTATCAACCTCCTTATCTTAACGTTTTATTTCCGGTAAATATTTTTTAAGCTTCCGATACTGCTATTTGTTTATAGTGCTTTGTACAGAGAAATCGTAGTGTATTCCAAGAGCTCAATTGATTGCTTCACTTCCACGCAGAACTGTTCCGGAAAGAAACACGACTTCTGAACAGGAAATGTTTGGAACGCCAGGTGTTGATGTGACCGATAATAAAATAGCTGTACATTAATAAATGAAGTGTTGTGTGATGCGCATTTGTCCCTGTAGCGGTAAATGCTTTAAATGCTTGTGGTGAAAGCACATAAAATACGAATTCAGTTTTGAATTCGCGTGCCCCGCTAATAGGTACTAGTTATTCGTCGAATATATTCGATACTAAAAGCATTGCTATTTATATGGCTCGTTACGGTAGAAAAATAGATGAATTCTAGAGATAATTTATTTTTATATCGATTACAGGTTGAATCGTTGCAGCTTTTTAAAGATTTATAGCTTTAATCGGAAGGTTTTTATTGTAAATAAATTACGTCGAATGTTTTTGTTGAATTTTTATGTTTTTTATGTGTGCCACGAAATTAAAACTGCCCTCGCTTTTTGTAAATTGACTTGAAATTCGTTTTTAAATTCTTTAAATGTTTCTTGGTCTACTTAAGCTGTTCCATAAAGTTATGTCCTTTTTTATATGTAGCTCAGTGTTATTAGTTCAATTATTTTATTGCGCTAATGGTGGTGAAGTAATTAAAAAACAACCAAAAGGGAATTAAATGACAGCTGCCAGACGTATTTCTGAAAAATCCAATACCATGAGTCAGTGAACTTATTAAAACATATTAAGGGTGTAATTAAATACTTAATCATAATATATTAATTGCAGGGCATGCGGTAGGGTGCAGGGTTCCGAAGCTGAACTCGAGACGCGCCGAGCGGCGTCGAATGGACAAGGCGAGTGGGAGTAGTTATGCGCGGCGCCTAGTTCGCTCTCGTACGTCGGGACGCCGGTGCATGTGGAATATCTCCGTTACTAGCTACTCGCGAGAATTTCGCGCCGTTTTCCATATGATTTATGGTCATATTTTTTGGGTTATTGAATTTTTTTGTTGAGATTTTAACCCACACGTGAAAATGAAAGTACTTAATGTTTAAAACGTTCTCTATGTACTATGGATCCATGTCGCTGGATGTGTAACTTTACAACAATTAAAAACAAAATGTTTCCGATATTTGCGCCACTGTACGTGTAATAGACTTTGGTTGTTTGGAGACCTTTTAAAACGAACCCCCAGTGTTTAACGTACCGGCACCATTATCTATTATAAACTTTATAACTAATTACCAAAGTTGTTTATCTAAACAATTACTGAATTCGCCCCAATTAAACTAATAGATCTGCTTTGTGATGTTCCTGAGCGTAAATTGTGAACTTTTATTTTGAATTTTCAGTTCTTGGTGAAAAGTATTTGTGATTAATCTAATAATAATCGGCTGGTGTTAATTAAACAAGTTAAACTATTACTGTAATAATTCGTTAACCCGTGCGGTGTATAAATAAGTCTGTGTTTGTGATCAAGATAGTTGTTTGTGATTGTGCCAAAGTGTCACAGGAACTGACTTATATATAGAACCACTGCAGTTTTGTTAAAGGATGCGTAATTCTCTGAGCGTGCTCGAAATGGATTGGAAGTTTATCCTCTGTATATTCAACATTTTATTGCAAGGTAGAGATATGTATTTTATAAATTTCGTGTCGGTTTTTGCCTCATTTAATACGAGCAGATATGAGAGTTGATGGCCTACCGGCGAATGTTTGTGGATCATTTTGAAGCGCGGTTAATCCACCGGTTTACTTCGAAGGCCAAGTTTTTTGCGTTACGTGTTTGAAGCAGCGGAACAAATGTTTATATTTATGTTTTATTATACAGTGAAATGACATAATAAAGCTCTTGGTAGATCTATTATTCTTTGAGTTGCAGTCGAGTGGTCGTGGAAAATTAAAACAAGTGAACCTAGATTTTTCTGTAAATCACGATAAATTCTTTTATTTCAATGTCTCTACTTAAAGATTTAGTTTATTTTGTTAGATAAACCTCAAATTATTGCTTAATACCAGGGATGGAAAACGTAACGTAACGATACCCGATGACGTTATAATAACGATTCAACTATATTTTTTTATGCAATAACGTAACGATATTTTTATAACGTTATATAACGTTATAATAACCGATAACGTTTCATTAAAAGTTATTTTGTATCGTTATTCTATATAAATTAAATTTTTATATGGCGATCTTTTTATTTTCAGATGATATAATATTTTGTTTATATTTTAGAAATGAAAATAAAATATCTCAACGTAATTTTGTACTATTTTTTAAATTTACATTGACAGATCCCAAAAATAATTTCAGAGTTACAAATAAAAATTATTTTTATGTAACATGTTTCTTTTAAATAATGCGACAGGTGATTCCCTATCGAAAATTAATTTTTTTCTTTAGGGTCTCCTTTCCGGGCTACACCCAGTGGTGAGCTATAAAATTTTTAACAAAGGGCTCGCCCATAGTTAAATAAAAACAAAAAAATAATGTTAGTTATATGTTGGAAAAAAATGGCGTTTTAAATTCAAACGTGAATAATCGAGTGATTGTACATAATTCAAAAAGTTCTATTGTGCAACGGGTTATTCTAAATTTAATCGTCATTGCTTGATAGGCATGACTTCGTCGCTTTACAAATGTATGTAATGAAAATGATTTTAAGATATATTTTTTCTTGGGAAAATGGTTAACAAGAAGAACAAGGGGCTCGCAAATTAAGGAATAATTTAACAAAGGGCTCGCGCGAGCCCCCGCGAGCCCCCTACAGCTCACCACTGGCTAGACCCCCTAAAGGGGATCGGTAAAATTGGGTTTTTATTTTATTTCTCAAATTTGGATAAAGGGAGGAGAATGATATTTGGTAGATGTTTTATACTTATTAAAAGGTTTCCCATAGTAATATATTCAATCATCTCTCACCTTCACAGGAGACTGAAAAAGTGCGACCCCTGTTGGTTTTTTTATCAGAACTTTTTGGTGGGTTGAAATCTAGCAATTTTTTTTTTGAAAACTTGTTCATTTAGAAGTTTTTTTTATTTTTTAACTTTTCTCGTTACACCTACAGTTTTTGAGTAAAAAATTATATGACTGAACATGAACCATCAAATATTCCAATATAAAACGATTCATTTTGGTGGTTACCATGGTTTGTTTATGTTCATGTTGGGTAGAAGTGACGGGTGTAATTTATTTTGACGTTTACTCGACGACAACGCTAAAACGCCCGTCAATTCTACCCAATATGCACATAAACATCATATTCACTCATTTAATTTTTTACTCAAAACTGTAGGATTTACGAGAAAAACTAAAGAATAAAAAAAGGTTCTAAATAAATCCAACTAACAAAAAAAAAAAATATTGCAAAATTTCAACTCACCAAAAAGTTCTGATTAAAAAACCAACAGGGGTCGCACTTTTCAGCCCCCTGTGAAGGTGGAAGATGATTAAAAATATTACTATGGGAAACCTTTTAATAAGTATAAAACATCTACCAAATATCATTCTCCTCCATTTATCCAAATTTGAGAAATATAATAAAAACCTTATTTTACCGATCCGCTTTAGGGGGGTGTAACTCCGAAAGGAGACGTCTAATAAAAATTGTTTAGAAAAAGACCCCACTTAATTTTCGATAAGGAATCGCCACCCGAATTTTGTCGCATTATTTAAGAAACATCATAATTTAAAAAAAAATAATTAAATTACATCATAATTTATGTAACGTTATATAACGTTATATAACATAACAATTCATTTTTTTAATGTTATTTATAACGTTATGTAACAAAAACAAATGATAAATAACGTTATACAATAACGTAACGATTTAAAACGTTATTCCATCCCTGCCTAATACTTATTTAACTTTGCGAAACTATTAACTTGGCGCAAGTCAAAAACTTTTTTATATTTAAGTGCAAACTATGTTTTCAAAACCCAACTTAACAATCTACTTTGGACAAAAAAGTTATGGATGCACTTAAAAAAATACAATTCTTGCCCTGTTTTCTCCTAGTTTATGTATGTTTTACTGCATTTTTATTACAAATATATTTTTGCGTTGCTTATTTATTGGTCATAAAAAATTCTTTATGCTTTTTGGGCCATTATTATTAATAAAACGCTAGGTTTGCCTTTTTTTGTTAATCCATCAAGTTATTAGTGGCAATTGTTGGGGTTTTTCGACTGATTTTGCAAAATAACGCTTTCCAGCAAAAGCCCGTGTCAATGTGTTCATCAATGGTTTTTTGTTTACCGATTCATAGACAGAATGCGCACCGGAGCGACCGTTTTTTGTTTTGTTTGATTTTTACTAGTTAACGTAATTCATTTAGCATATTTGTGTGGAACTGCCTACAAAAATAGAAAAAGCTTTGTTGTTAACACAAATATGGTACAAATTATAAGCATAAATGGATCGAATATAAAGGTAGTATGCTTTATACTGATTTTAGTTTTAATTTTTGAAAAGTATGCAGTTAAAATTTAATTATGTTTATGGAGTTTGGCTAGTGAATTGCTCCCAGCTGTAAAACATTTCAAAAAGTTTAATAAGGCTCGATGTAAATTATTTACCACCTATTCAAGGCACACATGACAAAATGCATACTAGGCAGAACGTGCAGTAACCGTGTATATATTTAACTATGTTTATTAATTTTTGGCGAACGACACATAAAACAAAAATTATGGTCTTGTAAATAAGAATTTTAATGTGCACCACTCTACTCTTTTATTCAGCAACTTTATTACGAATTTTACTAGTTGTAAACGGTTTGGTTAAATTTATTTTCCAATTTTGCGCCCTTATTGCTTTACTTTTAATACACAGTAAACACGACGGTGAAAAAATGTTGCGATTTTACAACGTCCCTAAATACTTAAAGTAAAATAAAAATACAATAAAAGGCCAAATAAGTAGACTATATTGCTATAGTCTTTTTTTCTTAAAAGCTCAGTCGGTAATTTTTAATACCCTGAGAAAAATAATTTGTAAACGTTAAACGAAAAATAAGTTTTTATACAATTTGTAGTAGTTAAATAGGGGACCATTACAACAATTAATATAATAAATAACTGTTTTACATACAACTTTAAATTTGATTTTAACGCAATGAAACTGGTGTTATAAAAATGTTTATAATTTTTTTCGAATTCATTTTAATTCTGTTAAACAGGGTGTACCAGTTATCGTGAACAGCATGGAGATCTCGTAAACGGTAAGAGATACAGAGATGCTTAAATGGGTCAAAATGATCTACGATTTAGGAGCGGCTATTCTATAAAAAAAAAACTTCCAAAAAGATAACAGTTTTTGCGCTATTCATAAAAAAACATATACAGGGTGATCGATTGAGACCGCGACTTAAAAATATATGAAGAATGAAAAAGGATATTTATCTGAAATTTTGTTTATGACCATAATGGCATCTGATCTGTTTAATGAAAATATTTTCAATATGGCGACACTTCCGGAAATACCTGAAGTTGACGTCTACTTTCTTATTTCAAAACGTTATTTTTGAGGGACTTTTATTAGCATTCCCTATACCTAAGTGCGGTCATTTTTTAGATTTTTGGACTTTTTGAAAAAATTTTGATTTTCATCGTGATGCTTAATATTATCTAAAGCTGTCATTTTTAAAGCAAAAACGCTTAAATTTTGACCGTGCCTAGAAGAAACCTTGGAGTACATCCTGGATTTTTTTCAATCAATGCATTACTTACAGGGTGTACAAAATTTAATTTTCTTTTAATACAACTTCAGACTACTATAACTCGCGTTTTTCAAATACAATGCCCAAACTTTTGTTTCATTTTCTAATGCAAAATTACATTCTGCATCAATCTGTATTAGCGTTACCTATACCTATCTGCAACAATTTTCGAGTTATTAAGATTTTTTGATAAAGTTAAGAGAAATTGCAAAATTTTTAAATAGTAAGCCTTGCAAATAACAACAAATGCCATGTCTGAAGTATCAATAAAAATGGAATATCAAGAGTATTCAAACACGAATATTTTGAACTTGATTTATATTCATGAAGAATGTCACAAGCTTTCATTAACTCTGTCGTTGGTAGGATGTAAATCCACAAAAAAACGAAAAAAAAATTCAATTTAAATAGTAGGGGAGACCGGAGATGAAAGTAACATTTTTGTGTTTTTATTTAATTTCTCATAGAGTACCTATAACAAGTTTTCTACCACCAAATTGATTTAATGATAGATTGGACATTTGTCTTCCTTCCAAGATATTTATTTCATATGTGTCGTAAAGCATATAATATGGTTTTTTTTTGTACTAAGACAGCTTTTACTTCCAACCTTAACGTTGGGGCTAAAAGTAACAATAATTTACAAAGCTCATAAGTAGTGTGTAAATATATTATTATGTTCCAACAAAATTAATATTTGATTCCTAAATACACACTATCAAAATGAAAAAATAAAAAATATTTTTTGGTATAATACAAAATGATAAGTAAACATTATCAATATTCAAAAGTGTGAAACAAAAAGAAACAACAAATTGGAAAATTAAACTGACAAGTTTTGTATGTTCTCATCTACGAAGAAAACCACCAATTATGTGCTAAGAATGAACATTTGCAAATGAAAACATTGACTGGGGTTGGTTGTAACACTGTTACTTTTGACCCCAAGTGTACAAAAAACAAATTGCAGGGAATCCACAATTAACCACGATTTCAAAGTTAAATTGTATTGCATCCACCAACAGCCAACAAAATTAAGAACATAATAATCTAGGTCCTTTTTTGTACCTCTTTTAGAGATAGCCTAAAAGTCACTCAATCGGTGACACAAGGCAGTAACTTTTAGGCGGAAAATAGTGACTGGCTGGTTAAAACCTATGACAGATAAAAACTAGCAATGTAGGTAGGGAGGGAGGTGTTACTACCCGTGTTACTTTCATCCCCGGTCCCCCTAATTATAAATGCGTAAATTCAAATGCACAGGTAATTTGAAAATCTGATGCTGTATCAAGTAAAAAAGTGGCGCTAAAGAATCTCATTTAGTCACAGAATTGGTCTTTGGGGCTGAAATAGTATTGAAAATATTAAAAATATTGAAATTTGTAAGCGGCTGGGAAAATATTGTTCGTAATATCTGATTTTGATCGTGTTAGTGTCATTTGGAGAAAAGGTTGAATAACGATTATTTTATGTCATCGTACACAAAGATTGGTTTCGCTTTAGTTGTGGTAATTTTTTAAAACAAATTAAATAATTGAGTTGATATAATAATCTTACGACGCCCGTTTGCGTTTGAAATATTTCCTACAAAAATATTAATACATGAAACAGAATGTTCCTACTGAAAAAAAATGTTTTTTAATTCACAAATATGTCAAATTGATTGCAACAGTATCAAGCAAAATTTTACGGACTTAAAAATGGAATAAACTGCGGTTGATCTTGAGTGCAACCCCCAAGGAAGGAAATAACTGTTCTTGTATAGATATGCGGCGTGCTCGTACAAGCAGCCACAATTCTCAACCAATGAAGTAGAAAATTGGAATTGTCTTTTGAAATTGTAAGGTTTTATCATTAAAAGGACTAAACTACATCCTAAAAAGCTTGAAACGCTCGCCTGATCCTTACCATTATAAATTTTTACGTTTGAAACTCTCTGAAACAAGTACCCATATCTGTAAATTTACCGTGAATATCTATGACATTATTTAACCATCAATAATTATAAAATATCCTGTTTGTAATGTAGGTATATTTTCAAAAGTGATGTAAAATTTCATAACGGGTGTAAAATAGCTTTAAGCTAATATTAGACGTTGCGATTTTTTTTCCATCTGTAAGAAAAATATTTTACATCTTGTAAAATAAATACAAGACCCCTATTACACGTTGCGATTTTTTTTTTTGCGTACGATTCGAAATCGCCACTGCGCTGCACAATTTATCTGACATTTAAATGACAGCCAATGACAGCCAACTGGCAGTTAACCGCATAATAACCAATAATAACCTACATATCTGCATTTTTACTAATGTGGTCTGTTTACTACAATCGCAAAATGTGTATGGGTCAATCTAAACAGATGAATCTTCCTTAGGTGTAAACAGATTTTACTGTGGTTACCATTGTTGCTATTGAGATTATGATTATTATTAACAAAGGTAACCACAGTAAAATGTGTTTACACCTAAGGAAGATTCATCTGTTTAGATTGGCCCATTGTGTTAAAAAAATAAGAAAAAAGTATACTTTGTAGGTTATGTGATCCTTTTGACAACACAGTGGCACAAAAATTACCAGAAGTTACTAAAAATGTATTAAAATACGCTTGTTTGACCTTGAAAAATTAGAGCATGTTCAATAGAATAAAATCCTATGACATTTAAAATCCGTTGCGATTTTTTTTCCTATGCTCATTTAGACGTTGCGATTTTTTGGAGTTGCGTTGTAGAAAAATGATTTGTAAGAAAAATCGCAACGTCTAATATTAGCATTACATAAAAAAATTTAATAATTTACGTTCAATTTGTACTAAATTTCCATATTCCAGAAGGTTATTTTACTTATTGTATTATTAATGGGAATGTTACACTTAAAATGTAAATTTGATGTATTTTAGTATGTACCTATATGATATAATCTGTAAATTTGCAACAATGTTTGGGAATTTTTACAAATATGTTGTCGTATTATTTAACAGAAATATGATCGAAGACGCCTGCTACTACAGAAATTTATGGAAACTGGGGACGCATAAACGGCGACAGCGACATAGCTTCACGGTGTGCGTGCGTGTGTATATACAGGGTGATTCAGTTTGACTGTCACACCCCTATGACTTTCTTATTTTAGGAGGAAACCCGTGTAAACCTTATATTTTTGTAAATCGTGGAAAATTCTCTATCGAATGACGTTTAAATGTTTTCTCTTCCATGAAGTATGTCAGACTGGCGATTGTCAACTATTTTTTTTAAATTATATACATGGTAAACTTTTTTTTATTGAATTAAATTTTAAAACCGATAGTGAACTAAACAAACAAGCATACATAGGATTTTTTTTGGGAAAAATAAGTAAAGGTTATTTTTTTTTCACAAAATTTTTGCATTTGACCAAACAAAACACGATAACGGTAGTAATTGACAGTTTATAAGTTGTCTAATTGTGTTTTATTATTTTCCGAAGAAAAATCATTATTTTGTGTTCATTAAATTGAAACGCCTTAAATACACACTAACAGAAGCACATTGACAAAAGGTCTATTTTCAATACCTATGATTTTCAAAAAATAAAGATTTTTTGTCGTAAAATAAACACGACGATTTTGTGATAAATAACAAATAACATTTAAACCCACTTTTCTCAGAAAATGTTAGATGTACTTATTGCTTATTTTTTTAATGCACTATGAGAACTAGAATTTAATAGTCTACTCCATCAGAATTAATAAAAAAAGTAAACCCTGGGATTTAAAAAAAAAAAGTTGTCTATCGTCAGTCTGAAATATTTAATCGTAGAAAAAACATTTTAGCGTCATTCAATAGAGAATTTTCCATGATTTACAAAAAAAAAAGTTTATAGCGGTTTCCTCTTAAAATGACAAAGTTATTGGAGTGCGACAGTCAAACTGAATCACTCTGTATACACAGGGTGTTTGAAATTAGTGTTTAAACATGCGGATGTTGCTTATTATCGTTCCTCTTTCGTTAGAAATTTAAAAAGTTAGTGTATATAATTAAATACTATTTTACTGTTAGCGTTACGATTTTTTTTTCTTTTAAATAATAATTGCTTCTACAGTAAAAGGTATTTATCTTTTGTATTTGCGGACATATATATTTATATTTTAATATTATTTTGTTCTTACAAAACCGCCAAAATTTTGTTATTTACGTGTACAAATTGATTAGTGGTTGAATGTTTCCCAAAAATTAAACTTTATTTTTTATACAGGCATAGTTTTATGTATTTAGTTTAAATTAAACACTTCCGATTTTTGAGAGCAGTCGATATTTATTGTATCATTTTAAAGTAATTTTAAATTATTTTTGATCATGTCAATTAACTTAAACACTAAACAACCTGTTACAAAATAAGCAGTTCATCATTTATTAAGTGAAAATCATTTATAAAGTGTATGATCTAGGATAAAATGTTGCATCTTCCCTATAAATATGAATAGTCAACTACGACGCTGGCGATGATATGAATTTCTTTATACAATTGTTTGTTTTTTTAATTAAAAACGTCATTAGGTCAAAACTATTTATATGCTGCATGATGTAACATCTACCCTAAAATTATTAATACTCGACCCTCACCAAGGGGAATTATATGCATTTTTTAACTATACTTTTTTTAAATGTACCTATATCTTTTTTTGAGCAAGTTACGGATGACCATTTTTTTTAAATGTAATTTTTAATGTTACCGACTTATTCGATTCCATTAACCCTTATGACAAACACCGAAATTCATAACGTTTGATTCAGCCGATGCCTGCTCGAGTAACTATGTGTTTACAGTATAGGGTTTCGTTACCCTAATAAATAACACTAAACTTGTAAGTAAAATAATGCGAACCATGTAAACTAAAGTATTTAACGCGCCCGTTATTAATTATTCAAAAAGGCAACCTAACAAATGTAAATATAAATAACTTAAATTGTAATGTGATTTTTTTTTTAAATTCGCCCCCCCTTGAGCATTTTCTAGATCCGCCACTGATAAGAAGGCTACTTAAGTGAAGAACTTACTTAATAGAAGTGGAGACCTGCATAAAAATCAAACTGTGTGGGTGTGTTTTCTCATATTAAAAAATATTCACAAAATTTCGTTATTTTATATATTTAGAAAAATTTGCCTCTGGACATTTACACTTCGCATCTACCCCTATGACGAAAACTTTATCCCTAAGGTCCATAAACTCTCCTTGCACATACAAACAATAAAAATAAATTGGGTGTACCACACTTTGTTACACCCTATAAGATATATTTGTGCACTAATTGTCAACGACAATCAAATTTAGGATAAAAAATTAAAAAAATGCAATTATTTAACCTTAAACATTGTTTGCTTAATTCATAAAAAAACTTTTTCACTTGATGTAAACTGTATGTTAAAACCTCAAGTTTAGATTGTAAACTTGCTGATAGTGGAATTTAAAACTTTCGTTCACCTGAAAACACAATATCAATAATTTTGCTCGCTTTATAAAAATTTTCATAAATAAGCAAGCCGTGCGTTGTACACCAATAAATTTTGGTGCTAGCAACACGTGCCCGTACTGTAAATTTTCATAATAAAGGAGTCCAACAGCAGGCGCCAAAAATTGTTTTCGGAAAATATACGACGGCATTACAGGAGTTTACATGGTACACAGGAAGTTCGCCGTCGATTTACAACCCTCTTTACATACATTCAGCTAAATAAAAATTAATACCGAGCAAAAAATATTCGCTAACGAAGGAAAATATACACAGAACGACAAATGCAAAACTTTGAAGTCTCGTAACTGTTTCATTTCGAGTAAATTGGAGTTCGCATAAAATTATTATCAAATTTCTGTTAGATATTGCATAGATGAAAGGCAAAAAAAGTTTTATATTTTTTTTTATGTGTTTAGGACTACATAATATACAGCGTTATCAAAAAGTGTGCAACAAATGAAAAAGTTTTTTATTTTTGATTTCTCGAAATTTTTTATCCCTGATAAAAAATTGGTGCATGGCCAAAAACTAACTTTAAGAAATGAAATAACCGATATAAATTCATATGTCTCTAAATTTTAGCGTTTTTATAAATATTCGCAAGAGCAGTGCCCTTATTTTAATAGTTACAATGTTCTAAATAAAAAGAATAAGAAAAGTTGTATAAAAATATAACTTAATACGACATTTAACGATAAAATTTTAATTTAGAATTTTGTAAAAGTTTAAACATTTTTAAAGTCTGCAAAATATAATAAATATTTATTTATCTAGAATAAAATTTACAGTAGGTGCAAAAAGCCAATTATTCGTACCTACTGTAGGTGCAAATAGCCAATTATTCGTACCTACTGTAGGTGCAAATAGCCAATTATTCGTACCGACTGTAGGTGCAAATAGCCAATGATTCGTACCTACTGTAGGTGCATATAGCCTATTATTCGTACCTACTGTAGGTGCATATAGCCTATTATTCGTACTAACTGTAGGTGCAAATAGCCAATTATTCGTACCTACTGTAGGTGCAAATAGCCAATTATTCGTACCTACTGTAGGTGCAAATAGCCAATTATTCTTACCTACAGTATGTGCAAAAAGCCAATTATTCGTACCTACTGTAGATGCAAATAGCCAACTATTCGTACCTACTGTAGGTGCAAATAGCCAAATATTCGCACCTACTGTAGGTGCAAATAGCCAATTATTCGTACCTACTGTAGGTGCAAATAGCTAATTATCCGTACCTACAGTATGTGCAAAAAGCCAATTATTCGTACCTACTGTAGATGCAAATAGCCAACTATTCGTACCTACTGTAGGTACAAATAGCCAATTATTCGCACTTACTGTAGGTGCAAATAGCCAATTATTCGTACCTACAGTATGTGCAAAAAGCCAATTATTCGTACCTACTGTAGATGCAAATAGCTAACTATTCGTACCTACTGTAGGTACAAATAGCCAATTATTTGTACCTACTGTAGGTGCAAATAGCCAAATATTTGTACCTACTGTAGGTGCAAATAGACAATTATTTGTACCTACAGTATGTGCAAAAAGCCAATTATTCGTACCTACTGTAGGTGCAAATAGCCAATTATTCGTACCTACTGTAGGTGCAAATAGCCAATTATTCGTACCTACTGTAGATGCAAATAGCCAACTATTCGTACCTACTGTAGGTCCAAATAGCCAATTAGTCGTACCTACAGTAGGTGCAAATAGTCAATTATTCGTACCTACTGTAGGTGCAAATAGCTAATTATTCGTATCTACCTACAGTAGGTGCAAATAGCCAATTATTCGTACCTACTGTAGGTGCAAATAGCCAATTATTCGTACCTACT
Source organism: Elmis aenea (assembly GCA_947652605.1). Taxonomy (NCBI): domain Eukaryota; kingdom Metazoa; phylum Arthropoda; class Insecta; order Coleoptera; family Elmidae; genus Elmis; species Elmis aenea. The sequence continues at coordinate 42,908,094 of OX393581.1, forward strand.
GTAGGTGCAAATAGCCAATTATTCGTACCTACAGTAGGTGCAAATAGCCCATTATTCGTACCTACCGTAGGTGCAATTAGCCACAACCCAATATGTAAAGATTTTTGAGGACTTAAATTGTAATTTCTAACTATCGCACAAGGCCGGCAATTTTTGCATGCAGCACCCTGTAAAAAACAATAAAATGTTTGCGAAAACAACACTGACGAGACAAATACCTAAATGTAAAAAAAAAACAAATGAAATCTTTTTCATAGCAAAACAAAACTGACTGCTTCTGACATGTTAAATTAAAATTGACGTTGCTGTTTTCTCGAATAATCTTTAATTTGAGGAATTTAGTTGATATTCTGACACCAAACGCTTTCCAGCTTAGGATTTATGCATATATTATGATTTTGGAGCCATTATTAAAACCACATCAAAACGAATGCGAAAAATTGTCACACAAAATTTAAATTTATTTAAAAAACATTTACATTTGAATAAACCAAATTTAATACGAAAAAACGCACGGGACGCTTACGTTTTAACAATGAGAGCAAAAAGCAGAGGGCCGGTTTCTAAATAATAAAATATTTTTAATACAGACGCCTCGGTCCTAGAAGCAACAACTTTTCCTTGTATAAATGGAGTCCATTTATGTATTGTATTGAACATCAAATTAATGGTTAACGGTGTTCTGTGGTTATTGATAATGAACAGCGATGTGTAAAAATCAGTAACAAATTAATGCACCCACATAAGTATCAACGTGGGTTTTGTAACAAAGAGCTAAAACTTTTATATTATTTTTAGACGGGTAATCTCCAAAGTCCTTCAAAAATTTCAATAATTTGCTGTAAAAAGATTTATTTGTATTATAAAACGCCGTCGTATTGTAATTCTATTAACACCATGGAATTCTTATTTTTTTACTAAAGCTTAAGAATAATGTCCGCAATTCCGGACCAACGTAATAAGTGCTATACGAATTTGCCTCACAACTTGTTGATGTGCGAATAGTAATCTGGAAGCTTTAATCTTTTATTATATGTTTACTAAACGCTTTAATAAAAAACTTATTTTTTAATTTTTTTTAAATCTACTCTTGTAGCGTTCTGAAATATTAAAACTGGTGTATGATAGACCAACCATTAATTTATTTCTCAACTCTTTGAACTAAAAACTTAAAATCCAAAATTTACCCATTGGTGTGCTTGAGCTTTTGCTAATATGCACATGGCACTATAATTTTCGCTTTTTGAACACTTAAACTAACTTGTGGCTTTGTTTACTTCAGTCTTCTGTTTAGGTCATTTACATCGAGGTGTTAGATTGCCTTGATACTAACTTGCTGATTTAGTCTCGCCTCATGTTTAGCTGCATATCTTCAAATTTAGCTGGCTACATCCTTGATTTTTGTCTTTTTCCAACTAATAGCTTTAACACAGAATGCACGTTTAAAAAAATCTGCCTACGCCGCCTTGATACTGTCGCGTTCATAAAACCGTCTCTAAAGCGCGATCAACTGAAGTTATCCGCTTTCGTGTGTACAAGCCCTCAAATCGTACAGCACGGCACAAACGCGATAAAACCGCTCGAACCCAGTTCGTAGAACAAGGTTAACGGTGCAAAAGCGGTAAAAGTGCCCAAATTCAAATCGTAGAGCCTCGGTATTAGCGCGAAAAGAACGCCCGAACTCAGTTCGTAGAGACCAGTAAAGGGGTTAAATAAGAAATACCATCCGATGATGCGTTATTGTTTGACGAAGACCAAACTAAAAAGAGACGAAAATGGGTACATCCTGAATTAAGGCCACCGATATCGGTTGTTTGTTTCACAAGAAAAATTAATCAATGTGAAATGTACTTTGAAAAATGAGCACATCACGATCAAACAAACATGTCAAACAAACAACTCCGTAAGAGATAATACCGCGAATAAAGATTTAATAATAATTGAATCTCCGGGGATTGAGCTGCCACAGTTGATAACTTACTAATAAATTTGGGATCAAATATGACAGCTACTGGGAAATATTCTAGATCTTTTATGAACGAAGAAAAAACAAAACGATTTATCTCACGTAATATATCTGTAAGTTTGAATTTACATTTCGTAGAACAAACTTTGAAAGGTCAGCAACGAACGAGTTAGTCATTGTGAAAAAAAAATTAAACAAATCTCTTAAAGTAGTAAGAAAAATTTTACTATTCAACGTTTCCAGACCTATCAACGTTGTTCCTTTAAAGTGAATAGCTTTAGGACTTCAAAGAAACTGGTCATCCATTATTTGCAGACCAAACAACATGTTCTTTTAAATCTAACCAAATTACGTAAAACCCAAGTGACTACAAACAAAATATAATTCTACAAAATAATCGTAGATTGTTTTTATCAATTTAACATTGAGTATTTCATTGAGTTGGATGTGCAGTGAAAGCTTTTATATATCAAGAGACAGAAAAACTTTAACACACTTTGTCATCCACGCTGTAACAAGTAGGTATAGTGTGAAACAACCCCTGTCCAGTGATGGACGTTATAGTGTCTTCCCCAAATTGACGGTAACTAAATTTGTCTGCCAGTGATTTACAGCTATTAAACTTCTAAGCAGCCATGGAAGTTTAGATACCCAATATCTTAAACTATTAAATCTTATCGATTGTTTTAAGGCTTTTGTAATATGAGGTTTCTCCACGCACGGCTATATACGAGGTGAGCGCCAAAATTTCCCGGCCTGACCATGACAGAAACCGTGTAAGCCAAAATTAAATTAAATTTTTTAATATAATCCCCCCTGATACCAATGCACTTATTACATCGTTTTAGCAACAATTCGATACCCCTAAAAAAATATGCGTTCGGTTTGTTTGCAAAATGTGCCCAAACTGCAGCCTTTACCTCCTTTTAAAGCAGAGTCAAAATGGTTATTGACAACAGTAATATAAAACAAATCAACAACGTCGAATATACTTTATACTCAAAATACTTTATAAGCTTACCTTCAATAAAAATTATACACCAAACTAAAACAGATTAATTTAAATGTGTGGAACAATCAAGTGAAGTCTGAAATCGGCCAGTAGAAAAACACGTCTTAAATTTTACAAAGCCATGGTCGAACGTACACTCTTTTATGAATGCGAAAACTACAAACAAAGCCACCTGAGATGAGGTTTAGATAGGATTTACTCTCCAAGATCAGAAAACAAACGACGGCATACGACTAGAAATGCACATATCCAGCGTATTGTAAAATGTTCATCAAAACCTAACTGGCTAAAACATTTCAAAGGACAATTATTGTCGCATTCCGAAACAGTAAGTAGACCACAAACCAAAGGGACGAAGATATGTAAGAAGTTCAAGAAAGCGTTGGAGTGACCAGTTTTAGAATTTAGATTACTTGAGATCAAAACAAGCTAATCATAGTTTAAAAAGTCGGAAGACGACGATTTTGATTAATATTATTGGTAGCGTTCTTGCAAAAAAATTTATTGAGAGCTTTCTTAAAATGTAATAAAATACATATGACATCTAGCAATTGCTTTTACTTATACTTTTAATGCTTAATAAGTATTTACTTATTTTTATGCATACGCCCCAATGTAATCAGGGCCGTCGCGAGGGTATGTGCAGCCCTTAGTTTATGCCGCCCCTTTCCGGTGCTGTCATCAAAAGTTACTAACGAACCAAATATTTCCATGTACCTTTTTTATTTAAAAAAAATCAATTTTAACTGCAAAGAAAGCTTCTATTTAGTTTATCTAGCGATAAATAATAATCGAGTCGAAAACCAGCAACAAAAATTGTAAAACAAATGTGCTTATTACTTTTCTAGAATGTGCCAATTATGTAGAAGCTGATAGCTACAGTTCTGTTCATATTTATTAGAAGCGAATGTAAAAAACTTTGTTGTATCAGCACCATTCACGTTTTTAATTACATATAAAAACATTAATTGAATTTTTTTATCTATATTTGCTTTTAACCATAACGCGGGGCACATTTGCGGCGATAAAAATACATTGAAGTTTTAAAATCGTTTACCATCGAACAAATAAAGGCCATTAAACACAAAACACGATAAAACGTACACGCGGAAACAACTGAACACGATCGTTTTAATAAATATGTACAAAAAAAACATCATATTTTAAAATACCATAACATTCAACCAATTAGTAGCTACAACAGTAACCAACATCTGTTCTCTTTATTCTTGTACTAAACCTAAATAACTCAGTTTTCTGAAATCCAATTTAGAGTCGATTAAAACAAGTGAAATACGCTTTAAAATGTGGGAATTAAATGTCTATATTAAGAATAAAACTTTAACATGATAAAATCAACATTAAAATGTTGTGTTGCGATAGTGTCGCGTAGGACACAATTAAATCAAACTGAATAGTCCCATCGACCAATGCTGAAACGGACCACTTGTAAGGCTTCGGGAGTTCTCAGAGTTGCTGAAAGCCGGTCTACAAGAGCCCTTGTGCATGTATGTCGATGTTTTACCTCCCCAACGAGAGCATTGTTCTAGCATAACAGCTCATAGTCATAAATACTCGTTACAATACTGCGTCATGGCCCTCGTAAAAGTGGGGAACTGCCACCCCTAGCCGCATCGCTATTACAATTATATACTGACTATAAAAGTATACGACCCGAATTATAGTCGACTGTGTCTTCAGTTGACAGTCACTATCTTTATTACTGATACTATGACTGAACAACTTTGCCTTCCATTTGTTGATTTGAATAAATGCGAGATTTGGTACTTTTCAGTTCCGCTTTTAACTTCCTCCCCAGATAATCATGCACAAAAGACTTCCTACATCACACAAGCGTTTATTTTTGTATTTCAGTTCGTTACAACAAATGAAATTCAGCGATTTTTAATTACTTTGCTTTAAGAGTTTTAGCAGTTGTTTTGAAAGCTCAACATAATACCAAAAACACAGATTATTATGAGAAACGTAGGGGAGACCGGGGATAAAAGTAACACGGGTAGGTTGTAACAGTGCCTATAGTTTCTTTAATTTTTGTTTTATATCGCCCTAAACGCTTTTGCAATGTTAAGTTACATCCAGCTGCCTACCTACATTGCTAGTTTTCATCTGTCATAGAGGTTAACTTTTTGCCAGCCAGAGTCACTATTTTCCGCCTAAAAGTTACTGCGTTGTCTCATCCGTCGAGTAACTTTTAGGCGATCTCTAAAATAGGAACAAAAAAGTACCTATATTATTTTGTTCTAAATTTAGTTGGCTATTGGTGGATGCAATACAATTTGACGTTAGAATCGTGGTTAATTGTGGATTCCCTGAAATTTTTTTTGTGTACACTTGGGGTCAAAAGTAACAAAGTGTTACAACCAACCCCAATTAATGTTTTCACTTGCAAATGTTCACTCTTAGCACATAATTGGTGGCTTTCTTCGTAGATGAGAATATACAAGAGTTGTCGGAATAATTTTCCAGTTTGTTGTATATTTTTGATTCACATTTTTAAATATGTACTTATAATCTTGGCAAACCTGGTAACTGCAGTCCCAAATTATTAAATTATAAAACTCAGTATATAATATCGGTTTAATGATGGAAATGTATGTAAAGCTAAATCATTTCTTAAAAAGCATTTTAAATTATAAAACCTATGTAAATTGGTAAGATCTGGTACTTTTGGTTTTCCTACCAGCCGCCATTGTTTTTATTCTATTACCTTAATATTTATATCTTAATATAAACAAAGCTTTAACCAACCCAACGTAACCTGACCCTCTTTTACTGATTTAATGAATAACGGTCAGTTTAAAGAGCGGTTAGATTTTTTTGAAATAAAACAGTTATTATGATCCAGTATAAATTTAATAATATGGGACCGCCCTTACCTGGTATGCCATACTGTTCACTTATCATTTTGTATTGAACCAAAGATATATTTTTTTAAATTTTGCTAATGTGTATTTTTGAATAAAATATTAATTTTGTTGATGAATACTAATATATTTACCCACTAGTTATGAGTTGTCTAAATTATTTTGCCGTTACAACTTACCCCAATCATTGTTACTTTTAGCCCCAACGTTGAGGTTGAAAGTAACAGCTATCTTACTAAAGAAAAATTTTTTTTTCTAACAGTTGCTGTACGAAACACACGAAATAAATATCTTGGAAGCAAGACAAATGTCCAATCTATCATTAAACCAATTTGGATGTAAAAAATTTGTAATAATCTATGAGAAATTAAATAAAAACAAAAAAATGTTACTTTTATCCCCGGTCTCCCCTACTTAATAAATAAATGCATTATTAGTGAACCGAAACCAATCAGAATCGAAAACAATCACCGATAAGTTATTTAACAAAAAACAACTGCGGAACAGAATAGAAACAAAACGAAAATAAAAAATTATTAGGTTAAAAAAACTTTGTCATTATGACTTCCAATTTATCTTTCTAATTTTGTAGGTGTAGGTAAATTACCGGAAACCGGTTTTGATTGAAAATTTTACCGAATTACCGGTAATTCAAAAAGTCGGTAAAACAATCCCAGGTGCAGCGTCAGACAATCCGAACGATTCTGAACAAGCCACTCTTTTGAATCACTCTTTAGAACCACTCAGTTTAGCGAACTGATTCAAAAGACTCAACTTACCAAAGTGAGTGATTCTGCCCATCTCTATTACGAACTCTATTACGAACGATGCTAATACACTAGAAATCTTTTTGTAAACGTTGCGTCTGACACTTGAAAGCAGGGACTGAGAACGGAACGAAAACGAAAACGTTAAACGAAATTAACCGAAATTTTTGTAAGAACGAAAACGAAACCGAAAACGAATTTATTATTTTTCGTTCAAGAAACGAAATAAATATTTTCCAAAACCGGTTTTAACCGGTTTTATCGCTATTTCAATTTGATTTGTTATAAACAAACGCGAATTTACCTTCTGTGCTGGGGAGACTCCACGAGGAAGTAAAAAATCTCACTTGAAATAAGTGAGCTTCACTTTTCTCCATACATTCACGTGAATATGTATTAACAACTTTATTGTTTATACTTGCAATTTCGTATAACACAATTAACGGTACAGATATTCTCTATTTCTAATTTGTTTTTTAGATCATCAATATAGAATATACACTTGATTGGATATATATTATCAATGTGTATGTTTTATTTGCGTTTAGACATAATAATAGTAAAATTTATTCTTACTTCGAAAAGGACTAATGTAAAAGAAAATTTATTGGAAGATGTGTTGCTAGTAAGATTAAACGGAATGTGAAAATGTATATTGTATGGTATGTACAAACTATAAAGTTAAAGTAAATTTCAAGTTAATATAAGTTTTTTTTAATATCGTTTTTATTCATAACATTTAGTAAATTATCCACTTGAATTCATTCTTTTGTCTTTTTAAATAATTACAGCAGGATCTTATTTAATTCAAATGCATTGATTTTTAATACTAAAACAAATTTAAAACAGCACTTGCTATATTTTCATATTTTTAGATTAAGATCGTGTGTCTAATTTAACCTAATCACGTTGTGTTTTTGCACCTTACGGGTGTTAAACTTAATAAAATGGTTAAATGTTAATGTGTTTAACGATTTGGTAAATTTAATATGGCGATGTTTCGCCAGTCTAAAATATGCTGTCCGTGAGCATCAAACCCCATCGTCATCGTTTATATTTTAGTTGAGACGCAAATATTGTTATAGTATTTATAGAGGGTTGTGGTGACTAGAAAAAAAATTGATTTTTTGATGACAAAAAAATATTGTAAAACCGGTTTTAACCGTTATTATTTGGGTTCACGAAAACGAAAAAAGAATTTTTTCGGTTAGAACGAAAAGAACGAAAACGATATATTTAGTTTTCGTTCCGAACAGAAACGAACGGATTTTTTTTCGTTTTTAGTCCCTGCTTGAAAGTAATTAAATATTAACCTTTAATATTCTGCAGTAATAAAATTGTGTCAGTAATCGGTGAAGTGGCGATGTGCCAAGAACATTACAAGCTTAAGTACTCCTTAAATATAAATATTTAGGGCCTATAAACTTTTGATAGATTTTATTATCGATTGACAAAGTAGTTCTCTTTAAGTGTTAGATTACTTTTTATTGTGCCGTATTCTTTATTGAAAGCTGCCGTAAAAAAACTACTGAGGTAGACTATATCCGTGATTAGCGATGTTATAAAGTGGCGTATACCGTTTTTTACAGCTACTGAACTGATAACGATAACCACAAACGTAATCGCGCTTCTTAATTCTAGCGGACCTAAAACAAAAGATAATAAAGTAAAAACTGGCGCTTTTTTGATGGCTAATGACATTTGACCCCTTTCCAGGGAATATCAGCCCTTAACAGCTGCATATGAGTCCTGTCATAACCTCCTGTTATAGATTACCGTATCATCTGCATTTGGATATCCCCCGTCCCTTTTTTTTCACTGTAAGTGAAACTTTTTATCTTAATTAATATTAATATACCATAGACAATATGAAAAGTAGCAAGTTAAATCAATTTAAATCCTTTGTTTGGCGACTATCGCAGCTGTTTTGTTGTATATAAGGGTATCTTCAGACATGCTGATTTCCATCTTATCGTGTTCGGGATCCTCGTCCTCTATTTTCATTCTTTGAGTTTGTCTTTATTCCCTTTTCCCATGTTTGTCTCGGTTTGCCCTCCGGTCTGGATTTATACGTTTACTTTGTAACATCTGTTTTATTCATTCTTTCAAATTTGGAATGTCACAGTTGTTGTTTTTCAATTTTCTTCTTTACTCAAATGATTTAGTACCTCGTCTGTCTACTGGATTTGTTACATTTTGGTGTTCGTCCTGCATACGTGGAATTATTAATCCGAAGAAAAATGTAGCTTTAAAATTGGTTTATTTTATTTTGCAAACAAACTGTTTTTAAATCTACAAAAGGTTTTAATTTATTTTGTTAAATTTCGCTTAGGTATGTAACTATTTAATTTGTTTAACTGTAATAACGCAAAAATCCTAATTTATTGCTTGACGGTCTTAAATGTAATTACATTATCAGTAAGCATCTTGCAAATATAAAAGAAAGCGTTAAAAACAGGGGTTTGGAGCAGTCCAATTTTTTAGTTGCTCCGCTCCAGCTCCGCTCCGGCATCAAGATGCCTGCTCCAGCTCCGCTCCGCGCTCCAAATATTAATAAAATTTGGTTTTTTATTTAAAAATTTGTTTTTTTAAAACAAAGTAAAATTTTATGAGATATGTGGAAATGGACCAAAAATTACAATATTTGACCCTAAGAAACAACAAACAAGTGAAGTTAAATAAATGAACAAATTATTAATCTTCAAAAGTTAAAAAAAGACAAAAAAGTTCTTTAAAATTTTTCAAAATTCAAATACAAAATAATGAAAATTAATATTCAGAAAAGTTACATTATAATAACTTTACTTCAAAAAAATCAAACATAGTTTATTTATAATTTTATTAAATACCTACTATACCCATGAAAATAATTCATAAAAAAAATGTAGTTTATAATAGTAAAGTGGAGCAGTGGAGCAATCAAAATTCTTTGCTCCAGGCTCCGCTCCCGCTCCGGGCAAAAACCCATTGCTCCACTGCTCCGCGCTCCAGCTCCGCGCTCCCCTCCAAACCCCTGGTTAAAAAAGTCGATAAGCAAATATGTAAAAATTAATAGGGCGTTCCGATTAAAAAACATTTGATATAAGATGTTTTCGAGTTTTAATTTATAGAATTGGACGAGCATATAGGAGCACCTTGCGTGTTATGTTTAAGGTTTAATGTGTCAGCAAGCACTAGAGTTTCTCTTCCGGGAAATACAAGCAGGAGTACCACAGGGGAGTGCCCTTGGACCTGTCTTGTATCTACTCTGCACCAGTGATATACCAAAATTGAATCAAGTGAAATTAGCTACATTCGCGGACGATACAGCATTGCTGGCAACAGGTAAAACAGACATAATTTCTACCCAAAAACTACAAACAGCTAGCGATACCATACACGAATGGACCAATAAATGGAAAATTAAACTAAATGAAACGAAATCAGTTCATATCAACTTTGCAAATAAAAGATTGAGAAACTCTCCAGCAATAACAATCAATGCAACCATTGTCCCACACGCAAACACTGCAAAGTATCTTGGTAAGATTCTGGATGCTAAATTAAGGTGCAAAGAACATATTAAGAAAGAAGAAAAGGAGTTTAAAATTAAAATCGCACAATACAGATGGCTTATTGGTAAATATATCAAACTGTCATTATACAACAAAATTTTGATTTACAAACAAATTATTAAACCTACATGGTTGTATGGAATATAACTATGGGGATGTGCCAAAATTACAAATACACGTAAGATACAAACTGTCCAAAATAAGGTGTTACATGAAATGCCTAACGCTCCCTGGTTTGTCAGAAATGCCGATCTTCATCGACACTTGGGCATCTTAACCGTTGAAGAAGAAATCAAAAGATTTGCAAAGAAACGTGAAATCAGGTTTCAACTACACGAAAATGCAGAAATTCTCCAGCTGCTAGACAACCAGAACCTATGTCGAAGACTGAAGAGAACCAAACCGTTCGAACTTTCCAAGTGATTTGTGTAAAAGCAGGGCATTGTGCAAGTGTTAGTGTATATATTTCCCTAAGTATAACAAAGACAACTAAAATACGTCGCTGGACTGATTTTAGCTAAGTAACTTAGATTTAAGATTTAACAGATACAAACTAATGGTTGTTGGTTGGTCTTACTTCTAGACCAGTTTTAGTGTTCAAACAACCAGTGTTTTAAAAATTTAATAAAAAAATAAAATTCATTACGGCGTATTTGAATAAATAACACAACATTATTTTACCTGAAACTCACAAACTACAATAAAAATACAGACGTGGGGGGTGGGGCGCAAAAAAATATTATGCCCCGGACGCCATTTACCCTCGCTACGCCACTGATTCTATGCATTTCAACTTAAGCTACTAATCACTATTTACTATCGACTATCTACTATCTACGTTCATTGTAAACGCTAACTAACATTAGTGTTAGTAGAAAAACACATTTTTGTAGCCCTTTAGTGGAGGTTGTTTAGTTAAACAGCTTGCCGAGAATATTCCCCAGTGTTATTTAAAAACTTTATTGTTGTATTTAATGTGGCGAATGAAGAAATACCCCATAAACTTTATAGTTGTCGAATTAAATTTTAGTAATGTCGTTAGTTATGTGTTTTAGTCATGTAATTAATAAAGGCACAAAACAACTTCGCGCATGTTAGTTTACATCGGAATTAATCAAATTTGTGTTCAAGTAGACTTGGGTTGTATTGTTAGCAAAAGTTACCGAAGTGTTGACAACCCATTACATTTACTCGTTCAGAATCTGTAACCGCTGATTTACCTACTAATGCATAGTTAATTTCCCTCGATGGTGAATTATAACTAATAGAGGATTTCATACATTATAATAGATATCACGGGTGAATCCACAGGGAAGCGGAAATAGGAGGATTCGTGTGTAGACTCCCCCAAGAGCTGATTAACAATTTATGGAGATATCAATAGCTGTAGATTAACTAACACTTGTAGCTACATTCAGAATTTAAGTCATAGAATGGAAACTGGAGCTCGGCGGACAAGTTTACTGTAAATTCAAACAATTAATTAGCAACTCTGAACATTACCGAGTCTCTGTGAGCCAATAGATGGGAGCACAAGCGCTTTTATTGTTCAGAACTACTTTAATGCCTGTTGATAAATTACACATATTGATGCACGGTATAGTTTGCGGTATCAGCAATGAATGTTAGTATTTTGCACAATAAATTTAAGTTTTATTAATAAACATGCCTTGGTTGAAGATTAATTCGTAACGTAACTAATAACATAACTTGTTAATAGTTTATTCACGTATTTAGCGCCAAACTTTTTAAGAACTTTACTGTAATAGCGTCTAAAAAAAAATCTATTTTATGAGTAGTGTCCCTTTAAAGTAATAAAGTAATAAATTAATAAAATATTATACATTCTAATTGAATTTGCGAAGAACATTTAAAACTACGTTAGATAAGATGATAAAAAAAATTGTTAGCTATAGGTTTTTAAAAACTCATTTAGTTGTGCTAACAATTAATTATAGATAAAAACAGTCGATTTTAATTTTTATATAAAGATACAAGATGTTTAAAGGACAGTTCCAAATTGATTGTCTTCTTTGTTTTTAGAATTAAACAATACTAAATATTTAATAATAATAAAAGTTTTAACAAATGCTATGAAGTAAATTTGAAGTATCAATGCATTTTGAAGAGATGTTTTGCAACTTTTATAAATCTTTTTTTGGGCCAAAATTAAAAAGTGAATGGTTTATCCGGTCAAATGAAAATTTCAATAATTTTGATAACGATCTGTTGAGAAAATGTAAAAAATCTACAATATTTAAGCTGAGTCGTTAAGAATTAAGAACCAAGTAAAAATATTCTTTTATTTTAAATACGTTCAAAGTGTTTCACTTCAGCAATCATACTCCTCACCAGACCTTATCAGGGGGCAGGGAGGGGGGGGCAAGAGTATAGATGCTCCGGGTCTCAAAGATTTAGGGACTGACATACCCCACTGGTAATATACGAGTAATTAGATGCTTATTACCTTCTAGTTTTTTATCTACGGACTGTAAGCGGCTTATTGGATGTTTGGGCTCGTGATCGTCAAATCTTTGTGTAGGACCCCTTCACGTCGTTTTGCGTAGAACTCTTAGATCAGCGGTTAAGTATGTAGAAAGTAAATAAAACAACACGTTATGTTTAAAACGGTATTTATTGTGATTTCTTGTTACCATTTATATATTTCATACTTTGAACCAGGGATGGAATAACGTTTTAAATCGTTACGTTATTGCATAACGTTATTTATCATTTGTTTTCGTTACATAACGTTATAAATAACATTAAAAAAATGAATTGTTATGTTATATAAGGTTATATAACGTTACATAAATTATGATATAATTTAATTTATTTTTTTTAAATTATGATGTTTCTTAAATAATGCGACAAACTTCGGGTGGCGATTTCTTATCGAAAATTAAGTGGGGTCTTTTTCTAAATAATTTTTATTAGACGTCTCCTTTCGAAGTTACACCCCCCTAAAGGGGATCGGTAAAATAAGGTTTTTATTTTATTTCTCAAATTTGGATAAATGGAGGAGAATGATATTTGGTAGATGTTTTATACTTATTAAAAGCTTTCCCATAGTAATATTTTTAATCATCTTCCACCTTCACAGGGGGCTGAAAAGTGCGACCCCTGTTGGTTTTTTAATCAGAACTTTTTGGTGAGTTGAAATTTTGCAAATTTTTTTTTTTGTTAGTTGGATTTATTTAGAACCTTTTTTTATTCTTTAGTTTTTCTCGTAAATCCTACAGTTTTGAGTAAAAAATTAAATGAGTGAATATGATGTTTATGTGCATATTGGGTAGAATTGACGGGCGTTTTAGCGTTGTCGTCGCGTAAACGTCAAAATAAATTACACCCGTCACTTCTACCCAACATGAACATAAACAAACCATGGTAACCACCAAAATGAATCGTTTTATATTGGAATATTTGATGTTCAGTCATCTAATTTTTTACTCAAAAACTGTAGGTTTAACGAGAAAAGTTAAAAAATAAAAAAAACTTCTAAATGAATCAAGTTTTCAAAAAAAAAATTGCTAGATTTCAACCCACCAAAAAGTTCTGATAAAAAAACCAACAGGGGTCGCACTTTTTTAGCCTCCTGTGAAGGTGAGAGATGAATAAAAATATTACTATGGGAAACCTTTTAATAAGTATAAAACATCTACCAAATATCATTCTCCTCCCTTTATCCAAATTTGAGAAATAAAATAAAAACCCAATTTTACCGATCCCCTTTAGGGGGTGTAGCCCCGAAAGGAGACCCTAAAAAAAATAATTAATTTTCGATAGGGAATCACCTGTCGCATTATTTAAAAGAAATATGTTACATAAAAATAATTTTTATTTGTAACTCTGAAATTTAAAAAATAGTACAAAATTACGTTGAGATATTTTATTTTCATTTCTAAAATATAAACAAAATATTATATCATTTGAAAATAAAAAGATCGCCATATAAAAATTTAATTTATATAGAATAACGATACAAAATAACTTTTAATGAAACGTTATTGATTATTATAACGTTATATAACGTTATAAAAATATCGTTACGTTATTGCATAAAAAAATATAGTTGAATCGTTATTATAACGTTTTTGGGTATCGTTACGTTACGTTTTCCATCCCTGCTTTGAACAGATTATCATTCAGATATTGTCTTTACTGTCGAAAGTCTTACTGGCGAAAAACTCTTCCAGGTGAATTTCTACATCCTCTTCAGAGTTAAAGTCTGTCCATTCAATTAATTTGGAATAGAACGGAACAGATGGAAATCTGAAGGGTTAAGGTCGGGCGAATATGGAGGGTGCGGTAAAACATCCCAGTCAAGCTGCTGTACCTTCTGTCGCGTCTGCAAATAACTGTGCGGTCTAGCATTAATGGAATGAAATGCCCCTACGATCTAGTATTGGTAGATTAATTTTTCCAGCTGATTATCAGTACATATCCGAATTGATGTTCCTGTTCGTAATAAGAAACTCGCAAAAGACAACACCCTTCCAATCCCACTAATTGAAAGCATAGTCTTCTTCGGGTGAAGTCCTGGTTTGGAGGTTACTTTTAGTGGTTCGCCGCTCTTTCCCCATGATCTTTTGCGCTCCACTTTTCGTCCCCTGTCACAATATTCTTTAAAAAAAGAAAATGTTCTTTACGTTTTTGCAACGAATCGCATTAGAAAATCCTTTTGGCCAGATTAGCCTCATTCGGTTGATGTAAAATGCAAACATAGAAATTGCTGATGTAGCCAAATTGGTGCAGGTGGCAAATTTTGCGTTGAATTGGCAGTTATCTTACGAGTGCGCAGTCGCAAGGGACAAAATGAGCTTAGCTACTTATAAGAGCACTTAAAGTTTAGTGGACAAAAACCGAAGGGACTTTTTGGTCAACCTAGTAGTTTTTTTATATACCTATAATCAAGGGTTCTCTCTTTTCTTAGTTATTGCATTTTCCTATAATATACCTATTTAAGATGATTATTACCTCCTTTAATTACCAAAATTCTTACTTAGTTTGAACATCGCTGACAGCACTGAATTATTTATGTTGAGTCTTTTATGTTGTATTTTCGAGGATATGAAATGTTGTTTTGCCCTGTCAATTACGTTTGTAATGAGATGATCCTTCAGCAGTTACATCGGAGGTAATATTTTAATGAAGTAGCGATAAAATGGTTAAAGGTACTAAATCCTAAAAGCATTTTCTAAATTAAACAGCAATAAAAAGCGTTTTAGTGTAAAGTGACAGCCTTCTCTGTGTTGATATCTGTTTAATCTAAATATTATTCAACACAAAGTGAATTCAAAATTAAAAACTGTTTTAGCAAAATTTCATTTCTACGACAGGTTAAAAACATTCCCATTTAAACTTGTCGCCAATTTTACATCTAAGTGGTAATATTACTTTTAAATGCTCACATTAAAATTTATTTTTGAAATTGCTTTAAAACCCATTGACTGCCATGGCTATCATTTCTGATAGCCAGTGATGTTTACCTGGGGGCCATGGCTATCAAATATGATAGCCATTGTATTTGCTCACATTAGGCCATGGCTATCAAATATTACATACAAATCGTTTGTGAATTTGAATGCTGGGAGCCTCACAAAGTGTTGCGAATGCGTGGCTTGCGCAAATTGATCAGTAAATTTGAATTAAAACATAAATAGATGAATGTTTTTTTAGTAATAAATACCAAATCCAACTGGCTATCAAATACAGGGTGTCCAGCAAGATATGAATTCGCAATTTTTTGCATAAATAGAAAGTTTAGGACCTACATAAAACATTTTTACCGATTTTTTTTATGTGTTTCTTTATATACAGGGTGTCCCAGTTATAGTAAACAGCATGAGAATCTCGTAAACGGTAAGAGATACAGAGTTGGTTAAATAGGTCAAAATGATCTATGATTTATCAGCAACTGTTCTATGAAAAAATCTTGAAAAAAAAAGTAGTTTTTGCGCTATTGATAAAAAAAACAAAACACATCAGGTTTTTAATTTTTGCCCATAACTTGCTTATTTGAAATCTCACTTAAAAAATTTTTGGACAATCTAGATGCATCTTTTTGCGTAGATTTGAAATTTGTCATCAAATTTTACCCATCTTCACTTGTTTTTGTTATTTTAAATTTAGCCGTATTTGAAATAAGAATGTTGATGTAAAATAACAAAAACAAATGAAGATAGGTAAAATTTGATGACAAATTTCAAATCTACGCAAAAAAGTTACCCAAAAATGTCAAAAAATGTTTTGAGTGAGATTTCAAATAAGCAAGTTATAGGCAAAAATTAAAAACCTGATGTGTTTTGTTTTTTTATCAATAGCGCAAAAACTACTTTTTTTTCAAGATTTTTTCATAGAACAGTTGCTGATAAATCATAGATCATTTTGACTCATTTAACCAACTCTGCATCTCTTACCGTTTACGAGATTCCCATACTGTGCACGATAACTGGGACACCCTGTATATAAAGAGACACATAAAAAAATCGGTAAAAATGTTTTATGTAGGTCCTAAACATTCGATTTATGCAAAAAATTAGCGAAGCCACACCTTGTGGAACACCCTGTGTGATATAATGAAAAAAATTGCACTAATTTTCATGGGGTGCCGCGGCTATCATATTTGATAGCCAGGACGAGATTCGTCCTGTGCCTTCAAAATTAAGTCTATTGAAAAATATGACTTTTATATAGAGTTTTACTTGAAAAAACACAATTTACAAAACAAAAATATGTTGGCCTCCTGGTGAACATTTGCAAAATTGGCTTGGCAGTCAATGTGTAGTTTTTGTAATTAAGTGGTTTGTTTACATGTTGCTTTGCAGTATTTATGTCGTTGATATATTTTTTAGCAATCTTTTCTCGTTTTGTACAAATTGCTTATGTTATAGTCAGTTGAACGCGTTTTAAAACGAATTCTTAAACCCCATAACTACACATTTAAACCTTTTATTGATTAAAAGGGCTATTTCAGTAAAGGCTGAAATCGTTAATGGAAAAAGCTCCCTGGAGGAAGATGAGCTTGTAAAATTACTTCGATTACAAAAAAATTAGACCGATTTATACTTAACTGTTTTGCTTCATTTTTAATAGGAAAAAAAAAATTAAACTGGAAAAATACGTTTTGAATATTCATAAAACATTTGATTTATTTGCTCAATCGTAACAGTTTCTTAAGCATTACCTATTTTTAGGTTAGAACTTTCTATTTTAAGATCTTTTAAATTATTAATGCTCGAGTGCTGGTATAGACCAACTTTTATTTCAATAAATGACGAACTCTGTGGTGACAGATAGATCAATAACTGGGAACCAATAAAATATTAATGTTAAATGTAGGTACGTCACAACTGAATTTAAAATCATAATTTAAAATCTTTAATCTTTATAGATTGTAAGTGTGATTCTTTGTGGCGTCGATCCTTCAGCTTAACCCATTATAGCCTCCCCAGTAGCACAAAATATTGGGCCAACATTGGCTAAAAATTGACATACAATATTAGGAAAATATAGATATGTCAACATTTTTTAATATTGGTGAAATGTTTTAATTAATATTAATCCAATAATTTTTTTTTTATAAAGGATCTATATTATTAAATAATATTAGATTAATATACCGTATAGATATTGGTGAAATGTATACTATACAGATACACAATTAAAAATATACTCAACCAATATTATTCACCCTGATTGGTGCAATGTTAGATATGCATAAATCTCCTTCATGTGTTTTTATGGTTTAGAAATGTTAATATCCAATAATAGTCCAATAAGGCTGTATAAATGGTTTATTCAAACTAAAAATATTAAAAAAATACAGAAAACCAAGCATAATTTTCTTACAAGTCTGTATTTGGCCGACAATTTCATGCCATAACTGTAATACTTCAAGACTAATCTGAAACTTTTCCAACAACAACTAGGAGGAGCATGGTAATATCTTCCTTTCACTTAATAAGTGTTTTTCACTATTGATATCCCACTAAACCACATCTCTCGATGTCCGACTCAGGACTTCCATCGAAATTTGGTATAAAGGCCGCAACTTTTTTTGTTTTCATTCTAGCATTCTCACTAACTATTATAGCTTTTACTGCATGGGCTATTATATCTTCAACCGACATGCTAATGCTTTCGTGTTCACTCATTTTTTAAATTGAAAACACGTGGTAAAAACCTCAAAAATGTGTTTTACGTTTACAATGCGAATGTTTAAATACCATAAAATAACCTGTTAATCCAACACTATAAACTAATCACTTTATCAGTTCCTGATCCCTCTTTTGAAGACTGTGGTGATGGCTCACATAAATCCACATAAATTATTCTAAACTTTCTATGAGGCCAAACATAAAACGAGCGGTAACAGTAACAACATTTATTCGCACTCTCATTCTGCCAATTACAATACAATTTCGCCAACGGTAACCTAACATACGCTATACACTAACTCCATCTACATCCTGGAGCGCCAAAACAATATAAACATGTTGGACCAATAACATATTAACATTGAGTTGTCTAATATTGGTGATTCATTAAAAAACTAGAAAAAGCCTATATTGGCTGAATGTGGCTACTTGGGAATGTGTTAAATTAAGGAACTGTTGGGTAGACGTTGCAATTTTTTTTTTGGTTCCTTAGGAAATCTGTAGTTACTTGACCGTTCATGAAATATTTATGTTTCGCTGGTTTAATTAAACCCTAGTCTCTATCTAGTAGCATTAAATGTTAATGCCGACAGCTGTTTCTAATGTATATCTTTAAGCGACATTCAAAATGTGTGTTCAAATCGAACCTGCCAATGTAACTAGTTAGGTACTTATTTAGTATGACTTAAATTTATTAACGATTAAACTGATTTTATTTAGTGACTGACACTGACAATCAAGACTTATTTACTCAGTTCGGGAAAATCTCGTCGCTTTTCCAAAACTGTCTTTAGAACCGAGATTACCATCAGCTTAAGATGTTTCCAATACAACGTTAAAGAGGAGAACTCAACTCAATGCATCTGCCTAATCCTTATACAACAAAATCTACTAAAACGTTCGTAGGGTGTGAAGAAAAGACGGAGAATGTTCAAACTTCTCGATAGTTTGGTAGTTGAGTCCCATATAAAGACTAATTTACTTCGGTTGTTTTCATTTCATCCCTTGTTTGGTCGTGATATATTCCCGGATTCACTACAGTCTTTTGTTGTTTTGCTTGTGTACCTAATTTTATGGTAGAGCGTTAATAGATAAAGACTGATAAAAGTATATTCTCCGACAAAATGTGTTAGTTGTAATGTGCGTATACCGACAAATCTTGTCAGGAATATTTTTGGCTAACACGATTCACATTTTGAGCCAATAACAGTACATAGTTTAAAGGATGAAATACAATTAAAATAGTGTACTTGTATTAAAAATTAATTTCTCGCTGTTTGATAAATATCAAATACAAGTTTGGCTTACATCTCAGAAACGGAGTGTGCCATGAGTTTTTTTTTTAGTTTAAATAAAGTTACGATCTAGTTTTAGACTAATAAGTACCTAACTTAGTTCTATTCCTAATATACTATAAAAAAGTTAAGATGTAATTCACCCATTGGCGTCTCTTATCTGTTCTAGCATTTGGCACTCTTGAGTTTTTAGATATTTTTTTCTGATTCTACGTGCAATTATCTACAGGAATCATTTTACAGTTTGGTTTTACCAAAGATGTCTATAGAATTATTTAGCAATGAGAAAATCGCTTGTTTTAGTTTTTGCGTAGGTTAAATGTAAAAATGGCATTAAATTTCTTTTGAAGTTTTGCCCAACTTTGCTAGTTTAACCGATCATGTAACTCTTATAATAACACAGTTACCCATACAACACGTGTAGATTATGGCCAACCTGTGTTTTATTTGAGAAAATAAAATTTTGTTTTATTATAAATATTTTATTACACTAGTGTAATCAGTGATTTAAATTGATGATTTAAAAAAACAATCAGCTGATTTAAATAAATTGAGTTAAATCTCTTCAACCCTGCGTACCATACTTCATTTAGCCTCGGTATAGTCCTAATAATATGTTTATTTTATCTAAATTTTAGTGCATTTAAATTAAAAACTAAAAAACAAATGCATATTAAATTGTGCTGTATAGTTACCACAAAGCTCAATGACAACGCTTACGTGGTCATTCGCTGAATTTGAGTTATTGTCAGTCAACACAAAAAAACAATCGATTTTATACACTTAATTAACGCTTATTTGTTTAAAATAAGTCTATTGTTTGAAGAAATCAATTGAAGAATTATGTTGAATGCAAATAAATTTTTAGAGAGTATAAAAACATTCTTTACT
Organism: Elmis aenea; assembly: GCA_947652605.1. Lineage (NCBI taxonomy): Eukaryota > Metazoa > Arthropoda > Insecta > Coleoptera > Elmidae > Elmis > Elmis aenea. Next base: position 42,928,623 of record OX393581.1, read on the forward strand.
TTCAGGTAAGATTTTGTACTTGACATTTCTTTAGATTACTGGTCCTTGATATTACATTAAATGTCTAAAGGAAATCTAGTGCCAATATTTGTGTCGCAAATAATATTTTATTTTTAGGTAAAACCTATTTCTGATACAAGGAAAGCAATACAATGACTTTTGAAAGCAAATATTTCCAATTTTATTAACTCGGATAGAATAGAAAATTGTAAAACGAAAACTTGTTGGTGCTCAGAAAATACTGTTTCTGTAAAGTGAGAATGCAGCATTTTTCGCGATTTTTATTTAACTTAAAACTGCGATAATACTGCGATCGATGTGATAATAATATAATAATAATTATGCGAAATATTTAGCGATTTGCTAATTTTGTTTACATTTTATATAACTTACGTCTATAAATATTATACATGGAAATTAAAACTTTCCCTTAATATAAGTATTGAGCTTACTTACATCTACACCTTACCACATTTGTTTCAGTTTTAAGTTCGCTTGTTAGATCGTTATAAAATAAAGAATTTTGAGTGTAATTTCGAGTCCTGACTGGCAATTTAAAGTCTTTACAGTTTCTAGTAGGATAATTATGAATATAAGAGTCTGGGTTATAAATTTTAACACAAAAATTTGAAAACAGGTTGTTTATAATCTTGAAAATAAAAATAATAGTATCAAAAATTATTCGTTGTTTACCTAATACTAAGCCACTGCAGAGTATCTAGCATTAGAGTAATTTTGGTGTATCTGGAACAGCGTAAAATTATTCTCATCATAGCCCTATTTTGTAATTTTTGAAGCCAGTCTAAATCTTAAGTATTCGCTAGAAATAAAATAGTAGAGCAATTATTAATCTATGTTGTAGGCTTCCGCGACCGATGTCCAACGTATATAAGTACCGTAAACCGGGGCTACTTTGACTTTGGGGGTAACTTTGACAGACTCAGGGGTGTGACTTTTCGCTATGAATATTTTATGTTTATGTTTTTACATTTACGTATTTTATGTTTATTCTTCCCATAGAACATACCTACCTATATAATATATGTTATCTAATTAGCAAAAGTGTGTCATCTACAGAAATATTTACTTTTTAAAAATTATCTTAAGTTTTAATTAATACCTATAGATAAAGTTGGTTTCTCCTGTTGCTTGATTGGGTTAAATTAAACGAAAGTTGCTGGTTTTGAAAATTAAAGAATTTTGTAAAGAATAAACCTTTTTTCAAAACCAGCAACTTACGTTTAATTTAATACCTATATGTATATAGCCTTACCCAGTATAAGTATTTTATTTTGTGTTAATTTGCTTCTGAAAAAAAATATATTTTTAATACCTAGTGTTTAGAAAGCAACCTAAAGCATTTTGTTTATTTTTTATACAAGTTATTAAAATAACTTTAAACTTTAATTAAAAATACGATTTATGCCAAGTATTTTGAAATTAATAAGCCTTTAACTCATGTTCTGGTTGTAAAAAATTGTTTTTTTTTAAATATTAAGATGTCAAAGAAACCCCCACTGTAGTCGTTCCTCGACTTATAATTAAATTAAGTGCAATGTTAAAGTGGGCCCACACTCGGGGTTACTTTGACACCAAATTAAATATTTTTTTAAAGTTTTGTTTTACCTCCCAGAAGCAATTTTACGTGGGGGATATATAGTGGAAGGTTACGATGGACTTTATTCCAGGTCATTTAATCAAAAAATAAAAAAGTTACCTACGTTAGAAAAACCTTCAAAACTATGTCAAAGTAGCCCCGGTTTACGGTAGTTTCCGGGTTGGAACCGCTTCGAAGGTTTCTTCATAACCGACGTTTCGACCTCCTTTAACGGGGACATCTTCAGGGTTTTTAGTTAAATCTGTTTAACCAACAACCCTGAAGAATAAGCGTCGTCTGTCAACAGTTTCGAAAGCTCTTTTTAGATCTAAAAATACTGCTATGATAATATTGTTATTTTGAGTTTCCTCTTTCCAATCTGCTAGGACAAGATTTATTGCACTTTCACATGAGTGTCTTGCTCTGAATCCGGATTGTCTATTTGTTAAAATACCATTATATTCTAAAACTTTTTGAAATTGTTGTGTTACGACTACCTCCAAAATTTGTTTGTAAATTGGTAGTATATTTATCGGTCTAAAACTTTCACAAGTGCATACGCTAGGTACTTAGGTACTGGTATGATCTGCGATTATCACTATGGAGGTGTATGGAGTTGATGTTTAGATTTACCAACAAACTTATGTATATTAAATTATGATTTTGTCTAGATAGAGCAGGTTCATATACGACATATTATCCTGGTGTAAACAAACTCTATCGAATTGAATGACGGAATGTAAAAACCTAAATTTTGATTAATAATTATTATTCATGGAAATGTAAAGCGAAGCAGAAAACGAATGAGCATTGCTTTTTCGATTTGTCCATCAAATGGAGTTTTTAATGTGCACCCCTTGTTTCCAACAACTGAAATTCTATTAATAATTATACACATTGTTGTGAGTGATAAACTGGAAAAATCTGACAATATGCTTTTTAATGTTCAATCATGATTATTGGTTGTGCGATTTATACAGCTTTGAAGTAATAAAATATTTAAAATCTGCAAAAAACCAAAGTACGAGTTAAGTTTAATTACATATTTTTACACTTACAAAGTTGAATAACTACATTTTTATGTAATTGATCGTATAACTAATAATGTTTAAGGTAAATAATATTGTTTTACAATACCCGTATATTATGATATGCATATATTAACTGATACTAAAACAAATGCAAAACATTTTGTAACAGCTGGCGGCTTCTTATTTCTATAGAAAATTGGAGTTAAAACTGTTAAAAGTAAATATTGTGACATTCTATTATTAGATGTTATTTGCGAAATGTTACATATGAAATTTTCGTTTTTTTAAACAAAACCCTGTTTACTTGGGCTTAATTCTTATCGAATTTCGAATTTTTCAATACTGTATAGTGTGCAGTTGAATCAAGGTAAAAATAAAACTTAAATTCCAGAATATGCAAATGTTGTGAAATTAATATGTTTTTGACATGTTTAGCAATATCTTTCCACCAAAGCAGATAATTAACCATAAAAACAATGAGTATTGCCAGTATTGGACACAAACACTTGGTACTAATGTGATTGGTGCTATACTGACGTCAACACAACGCTAACGGAAATTTTGGTTTTCGGAATTTCCGATTGAGGATACTCAATTTATAATGCAAATTGGTACCGGTAGGTTCATACAGGGTGCACCACGACCCTGAGATTCTTCGATAGCTCCTTTATTAATGAAAATATCAAAAAATGTTAAATACAAATATTGTGCGAATCTATTTTCTACATAACCTAAAATTATTTTCAAATATACAGAGTGTTTCGTTTGACCGGCACATATAAAAATTTAATTTTTTTAAAGAGAACACCCTGTATATTTTTACATTTTTGGATTTCTCTTAAAATTTACTTTAAAAAATGTTTAAGGTTATATGGGTCTTAAGTCAACCGTTTTCGTAAAATTTACATTTTTGTGAAAATTTTGAGCGATACAGCACTTTCAATTTTTTTTAACATTAAAGTTATTTAAAAAAGCGGTAAAATTTCGTTTAAAACTTAGATTGACAATAGATTAATTAACACTTTGCGCTAGCTACATTTTAAAAATATTATACAGGGTGTTTTTTACGCTTGGTCAAACTTGTGAAACTTTAAACATCAATAAGTCATTTTTCTTAAATGTAACACCCTGTATATTTTTACATTTTCTTGTAGAGAATTTAATTGTCTTTCGAAATTATTAAGCATGTCCTATACCTAAAGTTAATATTTTTCGAGCTATCTCAATTTTTATTAGTATTACTAAGGCAATTAAAATATTTTAAAGTGGGCTATGGACTTAAGTTATAATTTTTCAAAGAATTTTTAAACAAAAGAATAAAAAGAGCTGCAACTTTAATTTTAGGCTAAAAATGTACCCCATTTTACCGAAATTTATCGTATAAATTGTTCAAGATTATGTCCTTGTTCTACGCAAAGCCGTAGACCTTGTCTGAAAGATTAGCTCCCTTTATAACATTTCGGGGGTTATACCATCAAAAGCAACACGAATCCTGTTCTGCACATCTTCAGCAGTTGTTGGGGGGTCTTAATACACCTGTTTTATGGGTCCACACAAAAATAAATCTATACGGGTAAGATCAGGTGACCTAGGTGGCCAGGAGATTGGTCTACCTCGCCCTATCCATCTATTAGGATATTCTGTGTTCGGCAACTGCATTACTTGCTGTGTTGCTTTTAATGGTATAACCCCCGAAATGTTATCAAGAGTGCTAGAGTCTTTGAGACAACATCTACGGCTGTGCGTAGAACATGAACAAGGATATAATTTTAAACAATTTATACGATAAATTTCGGGGAAAAGGGGTACATTATTGGACTAAAATTAAAGTTGGAGCTCTTTTTATTCTTTTGTTTAAAAATTCTTTGAAAAATTACGGCTTATGTCCATGGCCGACTTTAAAATATTTTAATTGCCTTAGTAATACTAATAAAAATCGAGATAACTCGAAAAATATTAATTTTAGGTATAGGACATGCTTAATAATTTCGAAAGACAATTAAATTCTCTACAAGAAAATGTAAAAATATACAGGGTGTTACATTTAAGAAAAATGACTTATCGATGTTTAAAGTTTCACAAGTTTGACCAAGCGTAAAAAACACCCTGTATAATATTTTTAAAATGTAGCTAGCGCAAAGTGTTAATTAATCTATTGTCAATCTAAGTTTTAAACGAAATTTTACCGCTTTTTTAAATAACTTTAATGTTAAAAAAAATTGAAAGTGCTGTATCGCTCAAAATTTTCACAAAAATGTAAATTTTACGAAAACGGTTGACTTAAGACCCATATAACTTTTTATATTTTTTAAAGTAAATTTTAAGAGGAATCCAAAAATGTAAAAATATACAGGGTGTTCTATTTAAAAAAATTAAATTTTTATATGTGCCGGTCAAACGAAACACTCTGTATATTTGAAAATAATTTTAGGTTATGTAGAAAATTGGTTCGCACAATATTTGTATTTAACATTTTTTGATATTTTCATTAATAAAGGAGCTATCGAAGAATCTCAGGGTCGTGGTGCACCCTGTATAATGTTTTACGGAAATTGTAATCGAAAATTTTAAAATCAATTATTGTTTGATTAAGTCTTATGTACAGGGCTGTCCACATAAAAGGGCCATCGTTGGGATTTCGTAAACGGTAAGAGCTACAAAAAAATGTAAGTTTGACAAATTTTTTCCCTTTCTGAGAGCTATCAATGATGCTTAATATTTTAAAAAAAGTTCCATGGCACGCTAGATAATAAACAACAATTAAAATGTTTTTTTTTTTAATCTTAAAGAACTCGGTTATACCTACTTGATGGTACAAAAGTATTTTTGGGGAAAAAGTTGTAATTTTTTTTACGCATTGTAAAATGAAAACTCATTTTCTTTAATATTTTTATAATTCTTAGGACAATTATAAACTTGCATTGTTTTAAATGAAAACCATAATTGGCTTTGACCTCATGAAAAAGATTGTTCTTTCCCTCTTTTCAATAATAAGAGGTTTAATGTATTTATATTGATAATTAGGCTCAAAACAAATAAAACCAATCAAAAAGTCTCCATGAAGTTATAGAGTGCCAAGAATTTATACAATACTGAAAGAAGTGAATGTTTTCATTTTACAGTGCGTAATAACATCTACAAATTTTCCCCCGAAAATATTTTTGTACCATCATGTATAACCGAGTTATTAACGATTTTAAAAAAGGGCCATTTCGATTTTGGTTGAGCATCTATTGTGTCATGGAACTATTTTTAAACATTAAAGCATCCCTGATTATGTCTCAGAAAGGGAACAATTTGCCTAATTTAAACTTCTTTGTCGATCTTACCGTTTACGAGATCCCAGTGGCCCTACTGTGTGGACCACCCTGTATACTTAGTTTCCTGTCAGACCATCCATTAAAAAATAATATTTCCTAGATAACTTATTCTTAAAATTTCTAAGATAGAAAATGTACACGCTTTGCTGTGACGATGATTTTTAAATAAAAATTGTCATAAGGTGCAAGTAAAACGATGTTTACCCTTTTTTAGCTACATATACAGGGTGTCCCAATTATACACCGCCAAAAAGTAGGTGCATATTCCTGAGTGAAAATGATGACCATTTGTCAAATATTTTGTTATCCGAAAATGCTTCCTTTCGACGTTAGAAAAAAAAAATATATCAAAAAATCGATTACCTCGACTTAAACCTTGTTCGCCTGGTAAGCGGATGTCCTGACTATAAATCATACTTCCAATTACGTGTTTTCTTTCCAATTATCCCACAAAGTCAATGGGAAACACCTAAACATTTCGGCCAAGTTTGATAGCTCTAGCTTAAACGGCTAGGACGTATCGATTTTTTGATTTATTTTTCTTGCAACTTTGGAGATCTCTAACTTTGAAAGGAAGCATTTTCGGATAACAAAATATTTGACAAATGGTCATCATTTTCACTCAGGAATATGCACTTACTTTTTGGCGGTGTATAATTGGGACACCCTGTATGTGTGATGTGTGAGACAGTGTTCTCGGCATACCGGAACAAACTTTATGCAGAATTATACTATTTAACGTGGTGTGGTACCAATCTCCGTATACAAAATTTTAACATTTGGTTGAAATAAATAACAGATTTTTTATAAAACCTGTGTTTATTTTCAGTCAAATATTTCCGAAAAATACATTTAGATTTTTTAGTTCAAATCGGCTTTATTTGATGTCTAATTTACAATTAAAGTTTATCTATAAATTTTGTTACGTCCTGTATGATTTCAGAGAGGGGGTTTGCGATAACAAATGTAATGTTAAGAGGGGTTCGCGAGTCAAAAATGTTGGGAGCTGCTGGCTTAGAACAATAGGGAATTAGTTTAAATATGTTACTAACTTGGTACTTTTTTATAATTTTTTATTTTAAACAATAGTCTTAAAAAACCAATCGATTCTTTTTTCAAATCAAAATTTCACTCTCTTAGAAATGTCTTATCGAATTCCAATAAAAAAACTTATCTTATTCATACAACTTTGGACAGAGTTTCTTAATTTTAATCCAATTAAAAGTTTGAAGAGTTTTCTTTAACTACTTGTAATGTGAAATTAATTCAAGTCGTCCTAACCTTAATTTAATAGTTATATGCAATCAGGCTTTGTATCGAACCGTAGGTACTTCAGCTGTTGCTAAATGGAGTAGAAACTTGGGGCAAGATTTAAACTCGTTATAATCATCGCATTTGGGCTCTTGAAGAAACCGGGCTTACACCACTAAAATTGCGGAGTTTATTAAGCTAAGGGAATATAACTGCATGTGACGTGGTGGTTTCGCTCCGTTTAAGCTCGAATTAACGTTGCTCGACTCCCAGACTTGATGAGGTTCCATTTCATGTTTAGACTCGAAATTCTGATACTTAGCGCCTACCTCCTACGGAAAACTTTTAAGGATATATCAAGCAGCCCGGATCTCCTCTTTTGTTGCGATAATACATCAAGCAAGGCTACGTCTCTTCCCTCTATTGTTTCAACAAACAGAAAACATTTTTTATTGTTGATGTTTTTTTTTTATTTCTGAGGGTGCTTTATGCACGATTTAAACGACTGTTATGAGTTGGATGGTGTAAAAAAAATGTGACACATGTTGATATTAGAAACGAAGTTGATCACTGTTCAATGTTATGATAAATTGCTTGCTCGACGTCTAGTGGGCTGTCCGCAAACCGTAATAGGGACTTTATGTCGTATATGATGTATTAATGGTCGTAATATTATGATTATCATATTGGTACACGTGAAACGTTTTAAATTCTCATGTAATCAAAAAGGTGAAAAACTTTTATTTCCTTAACTTAGTTCTTTAAAAATACTGTCATAGTTATTATATTAATGTGATGTAGGTACAAAGATTGTTGCTCATTGAAAACATATTATTCTTTATAAATTAAAAAAAAAAAACTTTAAAGTTCTTGTTAGGTATAAATAATATCTGGCCTAGGGTTAAATTAATTACCTACTAAAGGTTTTACCCGTTGCATATTTACAGTGACCATACGTCCTTAATTATAAAGGACAGTCCTTTATTTTAAAACGATTCAGAGTTTTTAGTTTTTAAAAACACAATATTGTTCTATATATCTTAAAAAAATGTGTGGAAATCAATGAATTGGTGTTTATTGTGCAGGCAACATATGAAACAATTGTATAAGTATTGGTATAAAATGTCCTCCAGTCCAATTGGTATTAAAATTGTAAGAGTAAAAATGTGTTCAAAATTTTAGGTCTATTCAATACGAGTTGAAAATTTTTAGGAAATTTGTAATGAAATATGTTTAGTACCTAACAAAGACTACTAGGGCACAGAAAAGCTAGTTGGTTGACTTTGTAAGGGATTATAAAAAATGTTTACGCAATACCGCGAAACACTGGCCCCAGTAGCACAAAATATTGGGCCAACATTGACTAAAAATTGACATACAATACTAAGAAAATATAGAGATGTCAACATTTTTTAATACTGGTGAAATATTTTAAATTAATATTAATCCTATATTTTTTTTTTATAGATGATCTACGTTATTAAATAATATTAGATTAATATATCGTATCGTTATTGGTGAAATGTATACTATACACAATTAAAAATCTATTCAACCAATATTATTCACCCTGATTGGTTCAATGTTATATATGCTTAATCTCCTTCATATGTTTTTATGGTTTAGAAATGTTAATATCTAATAATAGTCCAATAAGGCTGTATAAATGGGTTATTCAAACTAAAAATATAAAAAATTACGGAAAACCAAGCATAATATTTTTACAAGTCTGTATTTGACCGACAAGTTCATGCCATAACTGTTTTACTTCAAGACCAATCTGAAAGTTTTCCAACAACAACTAGGAGCATGGTAAATATCTTCCTTCCACTTGATTGATAAGTGTTTTTCACTATTGATATCCGACTAAACCACCTAACGATGTCCGACTCAGGACTTCCATCGAAATTTGGTATAAAAGCCGCCAGTTTTTTTGATTTCATTCTAGCATTCTCACAAACTATCATAGCTTTTACTGCAGAGGCTATTATATCATCAACCGACATGCTAATGGTTTCGTGTCCACTCATTTTTTAAATTGAAAACACTTGGTAAAACTTAACCTTAAAAATGTGTTTTACGTTTACAGTTTAAATACTTTAAAATAACCTGTTAATCATACACTATAAACTAATCACTTCATCAGTTCCTGATTCCTCTTGTGAACACTGTGGTGATGGCTCACATAAATCCACATAAATTATTCTAAACTTTTTAAGAGGCCAGACATAAAACGAGCAGTAACAGTAACAATATTTATTCGAACTCTCATTCTGCCAATTACAATACAATTCCGCCAACGGTAACCTAACATACGCTATACACTAACTCCATCTACATCCTGGAGCGCCAAATTTAAATTTTAAACTTATAATCTACTACAAAACAATATAAACATATTGGACCAATAACATATTAACATTGAGTTGTCCGATATTGGTGATTCATTAAAAAAACTAGAAAAAGCTTATATTGGCTGAATATTGCCAATATTGGGCCCGCGTAATAATATTTGGCCAATATTAGGCCAATATTATTGTGCTACTTGGGGGTTGAAAACCACTGACTTGCACCTCACGGTTACTTCGGAAAATAATTAATGCATTTTTAGGATCGCCTATTTATCTTAGTATTTAATGTTTGCTTACTTTACCGGTTTAGGTTGATTCTATTGTGTGGACGATAATTAAACGATTTGTTGAGAATAATAAAAGATTTTTATTAGCCTTTTTTAAACAACCCTTTTTGTTAAAATTTAATTATGTTGTCAGTAGCGCTCACGAATGACCAATCTGTTAGAATCAATCTGAACGGAATTTTGATCAATTTTTAATGGGCCACTTTAACACGCTGTGTTTTATGTATACCTTATTTTTTTAAATTTAAATACAGTTATGATTGTATGCGTTTATGTTTTTTATAATAAAAGTAAAAAGCACTTCGTGTATTAAATCTCCAGGGACCAATCTCTTAAAAAATTGAAGTGCTGTAACAGGTCATATAAATGCCCAATAGGATTCATGGTGAATATAAAGTATCTTTTTAAAATATGTATGGATGCATTTTTTTATTGTGTACAACAATGGAATAAGCAATAATTTTGAAACCACATGTGTAATTTATTATTTATGTAGTATCGTAAAATCAATCTAAAATTGCCTCATAGCCAATTTATGGCCATTTTTATTACACAGTTATTTTAACACGTTTTATAGGTATGAAGGCAGAAGGTCTCTCATGAAGTATGGAAAGAAGATAGCGCATGTAGATAACTTATATTTTGATGTTGTTTTGCTCCACATTTTATGTACAAGGCGATAATGCTTCAAAATAAAAAGCGGTAGTAGATACGGTATTTTTAGCATAAACTATTTTATGGCCACCGATATAGAAACTTTCATACGGTAATGCACGGTTAAATTTTTTTATGTAATATCGCCAACAAAGTTCAAGTACTTTATCTCGTAATTTTTATCAAAGATACAGCTAAATGATAAATGCGCTTTGGTGTTCTTACATAGTCATTCATTTTATTAAGTTAGTGTCATGACTTAAGTATCCTTGCTTTCTTATCTTACAGTTTCTATTTCCTTTTATAAACATAACTATCTCTGGCCTTATTTTACCACTAATACACGATTTCTGTGCACTTAATTAGATCTTAGCATCACACGAAGTGTTCCTATTTTTACTGGTAGGATTATTTAAATTATATAGACCATACGGAGTGCAAATAATTCCAAGGAAAGCTCACTTGGTAGGAAATAAAATAAAACCAATATCCTTAGCGAACCTGGCGTTTTTCGGCTGATGTGGTGCTACTAGCTAAAAACGAAAAAGACATAGCAGGGGTTCCCAACCCCTATTATAATATAATTTTTTAAGCCGACCCCCATAAAATGTTAGTAACATTTTCTACGATTTTGTATAATTTATCAAGTTAATAATTTAAAAAAAAGTTTCTTAAACAATAACGATATAAGTTTATGAGCTTTTCCGGTAAACTGTTATGAACGCGATATTAATACTGCGCACAATCGTGACAGTACATTGGATCGGGCAAATCGTTCTTGAAACAAACATATTGATCCGTTTAACATGGTTCATTCCAAATTAGACTGCCCATATTGGCTTAAGCAGTTGGAACATCCCAGGTTCACGTACAATCTTGGATGATTATCCTTAAATGATTTGTATGGCCTAACACTTAAAATCATAGTAAACCACGTCTTCCTAATTGCTTTTCTTAGAGCATAATCCTCTTAATGCTGCAGTTCCAAACAAGTTCTTCTTCCGGGATACCTGCTATGATAGATTTTAAATTACATTTGTTTTCAAGCAAAAACTTTTGGGAATCACTGATACAGATATTAATTTTCTTTTACTTAAGAACCCAAATAAAGCATTATTGAACCTATAATAATTCGGCATGAAATTTCGACTGCTTGCAATAATATTCGTGAAGACACCTTCAATTAAAATACGACTTTCATTGGTGTAGACTGAATTGTAAACACAAATAATATTTAAAGAAAGAGACGGACATTGTGCATTTGTTTCCTTTAATTCAGCCTCTTCTTAAGCCGATATGGGCAGTCTTATTTGGAATAAACTATAGGCATGCACATTGGTAATTGCCTGCATGAACACTTACATTAGTGTCACATTTAGTGGCAACATTATTTCGCTTAAATATGCAGTACCTACCTTAAATGAAATGTAGTAAGCTTCATTTATTAATTTGAAACAAGTGGGACAATAAGGCTTTTGAAAAAATCAGTCACTTTTAGGACATTTAATATTGTCAATACAGTGAGCTCTCGTTATAAGCAACTAACGGCGGCCAATTCCGATCTAAAAGTGCTTATAACGTGAAAGTTGCTTATATGATAGAATTAGAAACGATTCGATTTTTAACATAAATAAATCTTGTTTTTAGTAGTAAAACTAAAAATAAAAGTTTACACCATAACAACGCGATCGTTGTCGCGTTGCTATGGCGATCTGTACGTACCTATGTCAAACGAAATACGCGCGTGCCACGTACCTTTAGTCGTGATCTATGTACTTATACATCTCTCAAATAAAAAAAATATGATGTGATTTCATGGCAAGTATACAGAGCGGATGAAACGGCCTTATTTTACAAGTGTTTACCGAAAAAAACTCTTGTTCATACATGTAAAAAAAATATTTCCGGGAGAAAAATATCTAAGCAACGAGTTAGGTACTATTATACCGTGTGCTATTTCCACCGACAATCATAAATTGAACTTATGGTCTTTGGTAAATTATATAAAGCGAAAAATTTTAGTTATTTAACCTATTTATTATACAGCGTCATTCAAAAAGTCTGCAACAAATTGAAAAAAGTTTCATTATTGATTTCTCAGAAAATTTTATTCTTGATAAAAGTTGGTGCATGGTGCAAAACTAATTTTAAGATGAAAAAAGTTTAATAAAAAAATCATAGGACGCTAGATTTTAGCGACTTTTTGAAATATTCGCAAGAATAAAGTGCTCTTATTTTAAGAGAAACAAAAAAACTATTTAAAAAAAATATTTAGAATCTAAAAATAAGCCTAAATTTAAATTTAGATCGTCACATTCTAATTTTTATTTTTTAAGAAACTAAAACATTAAAAAAGTGCAACAAATAGAACCATTTTTTATTATCAATTTTTCAGAAAATTTTATTTTTGTTAAAGTTGGTACATACATGGTCTACAACTAATTTTAAGATGAAAAAAAGTTGAATAAAAAGTCAGGATATTTTCCATTTGTTGCAGACTTTAAATGTTGAAACTTCTTAAAAAATAAAAATTAGAATTTAACCCTCAGAATTTAAACCTAGTTCGGTTTTTAGATTCTTAATAACTTTTTTCGATAAAAATAAAATTTCCATTTGTTGCAGACTTTTTGAATGTTAAAATTTCTTAAGAAATTAAAATTGAAATTTGACCGTCAAAATTTAAATCTAGCCTTATTTTGTGATTTTTAAAAACTCTGTCCATAATTTTTTTTGTATCTCTTAAAATATTTTAAAGATCACTAATATCTAGTGTCATATGATTTTTTATTGAACTTTTTTCATCTTAAAATTAGTTTTAGACCTGAGAAAAAAATAATTAAAAACTTTTCCATTCGTTGCAGACTTTTTGAATGACGCCGTATATTAATAATCTAAAAATAAAATGATTGTTAAAAAATCTATTGTTAATCTAGATTTCACACGATATTTTACTGCCCTTTTTATAACCTGAATGTTAAAAAAAAAACTGAAAGTGCTATATCAATCAAAATTTTCGTAAAAATGTAAATGTTTTGAAAACTGTTGACTTTAGACCCATATAACCTTTTACATTTATAAAGTAAATTTTAAGACAAATTTAAAAATTTAAAAATATACAGATGTTCTATTAAAAATTTCAAAGTTTGAGTCCGTTTCCGGTTGAACCGGAAGTCGCATTGCAACCTTAATATTTCCATCGAATCTGAAAAATATCATAACGCTCAGATACAACATTTTATTGTTATATCTGCAATAGTATTTTAGATATTTGTATTTTTAACTGTCACACTGACAGTTGCTTATATCGTGTACTTTGATACGATAGTTGCTTATATCGAGTGTTGCTTATAACGCAAGTTGCTTATATCGTGGGTTGCTCATAACGCGAGCTCACTGTAATTCGAATACCATCTTGTACAGTGTACACTATACGCTGTTCTCAAAGAGGCCCTTTAAAATTTTTAAGTTTTTAAACGTAAACGGTAAAGTTAAAAAGAATTAAATGTATTTGGGATTAAAACTGTCGTGCAAACTCTGTACTTAGGTCTCTGAAATGCCTTTTAAGTAGGAAATTTAATAATAAACTTGTTCAAGTTTTTGTCATATAACGTTATCATAAAATTATCTTTGCCAAGTATTACTAAACATCTACCGTAGTTTTGTGTATTCTGGAGTAAAGCTATCAAAAGATATGCGTCTTCTAACTCCTCGATGGGTTGCAACTTTACCAGTTATCGCAAAATATCGCCCATAAACAAACTCAGTTACGGACCTTGAGGGGAAAGGATTTAACCAAAATGCGTTTCGTGCTTTGTTTCTACCCACCTACTTAGTTATTTTCAGATGTTTCAGAGGGCAATAAAACAAACAAGTTTGCTAATGAAAGCCGTTCTGAATCTCTGTAATTTTGCCCGTTCTCATAATTATGCGTAATCATAATTTAACATTCATAGAATACATTACGATTGTGGAGTTATAAATTGCAGCCCTATGCTGCCGAACATAAATGTCCGAATGCCTTATAGATCATTTGTATATAATATGTTTCATTAATAATCGCTTCGTTTTTGTTCTCTGGTTCTTCCGGATCCACCGTTCTAAATATTTCACATGAAAAGATCCCATTACGGAAAGCATTAATTAGCTAATCGTTAGGTTACCGCTACTGTTGTTCTGAAATTGTAGTTAATTAGTGAAGGAAGATTTGATATGATTAGTTTAACAATATCGTATGACACGAGGAATCCCCACGTAATTTCGCACATATATTTTTACATAGAAAGACCCACATTTTGTGAAATAATATCCTTCCTTTAAAAACTTAACTCAGAAAGTAATTAAACGTTGGTGTTAGCAAAAATTACTTTCCAGAACCTCCAAAAAATTTATGTGGGTTGCATAAACAATCTAAGTTTTATTTGCATTTCTGCAATGTTGCCCTATGTCATAGACATTAACCCATTCCCTGCCATTATTCCCAAATCGGGCTCGCGATTTTTTTTGCTTTGTAATTAGTATTTTTTACTCAAGTATTACAACTGCTAAGATAGTGACGTTTAGAACAGTCTAAAGCAGTATTGTTACAACAAAAATATTTAATATTCCACCATTGCTTTGTTAGTTTTGAGTAAATAGTTGCTAGAAGTGAAAGTTTAGAGCTAATTCTTGAATAGCAAAAACTTAGTTTTTAAATGATTTATATTTTGTGTTATAGCTCTTAATTATCAATTGTTACCTCGTACATGGCTAATTTATAGGTTCAGGTAAACGTCAGCGCGGACATAAGTATAAAATCATCAGTTATTGTTATTATTGTTTTAAATTACTGATTCCCATTTGGGGATCATGACCGATGCTGTATAAATTATTTGATACTGCTGGTATTGGTTCAATACTATGTATTCGCATGGATAACTACCTGCCTAATAAAAGATGACAAGGATATGATAAAACAACGTCGTAGTGTTTTTTACTGTAGAATTGATATTAAAAATGATCTATTTGATGTAATATGAAAAGACAAGAATTGTGTAAAAAGCGTTATTGGTTTACTACCATTGGAAAATGTAAGGAAATGGTCTTAAACCGAGAAAAAAACAAGTTAAAATCCAGCAATCTTATTGTATAAACGTCTGTAATAAATAAATGGCCGTGTAGGTAAACTAGATTCGTTAATATTGTGTAGCTACAACCCTTAAAAAATATGGATTTTTACTGGCATAATAGTGAAAATTGTGCCGATTATGTATTTTGGTTGACTGTTCATACAAATTGTTTTGATTTTTCGAAGGCTACTACCCATATTTTAAGTAAAATACTCGCAAATAATCATAAGAAACGAAATAACTTCAAAAATATTATATTTAGACATAAAACATGCTAAATAACTTTGGAAGATAATTAAATTTTCTACAAGAAAATGTAAAAACATATAGGGTGTTCCATAAAAAAAAAGACTTACATGCGTTTAAAGTTTAGCGAAATGGACCGAGTATAACGAACACCCTGTATATTATTTTAAAAGTTTAACAAATCAACAATCTCTATGAAACTATTGTCTAATAAATTACGAGAGTAAATTGCTCTGGTGTTGTTACGTTAATAAATATAAATATTTTATAAAGGTCTGTCAAAATTTTCAAAAAAACGTTAATAACTCAATAACGGTTCATTTTAGACAGAAACAACCTATAATATTTTTGAAAGAAAATTTAATTTTACATCTACAATTTCAAAATATACAGGGTATTCTATATAAAAAAAACTATGTTTGGTATCAGAGCGCAAAAACAAAACACTGTATAGTTGAAAATAATTTTAGGTTATGTAGTAAATGATTAAAAACAACTTTTATATTTAACTTTTTTTAATATTATTAGATACTAATAACAGAGCTATCGAATAATTCGTCTTGGCTGGGACACCCTGTAGAAAAGGAAACATACAACATTAAAAAAACGAAAAGCAAAATTTGGCAGATAATGGGTTAAGGATAGAGAAAGAGTTATACATTTTCATCCAGCTGTGGTTGCTACGCTTGTCAATCACTGTTTACATGGGGAACGTGTAAGATAGGATAACGTACATAATATGGTTAATAATTAGTCTTTCTTTCGTCCTCTTAATCATACAAGTACGGTTTGCTTTAAAAAAAAAAAGGAGTGTCAGATGCTATTAGGATTGTTCCAGTACCTAGTACATTTGGTACTTATTCAAGCACTGATACAAGAACTGGTTAATGCACACACGTCAAGTATGGGCTAATAAATGTATCAATCCAAGTAAGCCGCTTCCGTAACGTTTTAACGACATTCTAACTTTTAATGACATTTGTCAATTGGGTTAATAGAATTTTAAGTATTGCACGTGTATATATTCCAAAAAGCAGTACTAACATGGGATCGAGAGGGCGATGCAGAGCTACCTGAGGCCACGTTAGTTGTGAACAACGCATGCATATAAAAATCCAGCGGCAGTTCTTGCCTTCGTTCATCTACTGTTTTTACCGTCCACAAACTAATTCATGAATTTATCAGATAACTGCTGAAATAGCTTCTAACCGTCCGATGTAATATCATAGCTAAGTTAGAACATTAACGATACTACGTTATATACTGACGTTCTTCAGAAAAAATGGAATTTAGTTATTCATTTTTTTTTACGACATTTTTGCTAACAGAAGCCTTAGTTGTGTTTAACTCGTGCAACGTATTTTTTTTAATCTTTTAAAACTATCGTTAGAACGTGCAGACCTCTTTAATACATAATTTTTGACTTATTAAGATTTTTTTGCCAAAGTGTTGCTATAAGATTTTAGTTTGTATGTTGGAATTACCTACTTCTGGTTTGCAGTTAATGCAAGAATGTAAGTTTGAGTTCCTATTTTCAAAGAAAATGCGATAGATTGTAAGATTAATCGAAATTTTGTCTGGGAATTTAAACGAATGGGTCTTCATGGGGTTCCGTAAAATGAAATGCGTGATGTAATTTTACCGCTAAGAGATTTATGTAACGCCAATTTATTTGCGATTAAGTTAAAAAACGAAACCTTATAATGAAATTTATCTTTTTTTCGGCCCTATTTTAGTCATTATAATAACGAGCAGATTTGCATCGGTTTTAACTGGAGTATTTGTAAAATAAGTAAGAGTTTTATTGGAAATATGTTCTTTGTCATAATTCCACTGAAGTATTAAAAAAAAGCTTCAAACGGATTTAATTTGCTAATAATTTGTGTTGTTAAAATGTTTTTGCGTCTGTTTTAGCTTGACTTCATGTTTCTTATTATTTATTTACAAAAATTCAGTTTTTTCGGGTTACATATTTTATCTTTTACACAGTCTCTGGAGGAAAGTTTTCTGTAGATGTCGTCGAAAAAGTGTTTACTTTAAAAGTAAAGTATTTTTGAGTATATTAGTTAGTCGTGGGAATGAGCTCACGCTTTCATTTTCGAAAATTATTGCGCTATCACAAAAAAACTACTAAAATAAATTAACGCACCTTTTTGCCTGCTATCTTTTTCATAAAATATAAGACATAATGAGTCCCAAGTAACCCGAATATATAGCATACGCGGTCTTGAATGGCGGCTGTAAAAGCCTAAATAACTCCATATATTTTATAGTTTATTTTTGCTATAAATATATTCTCGGAATGACTTATGATTGCAAGTTTTACGCCTCAAGTATGGGATTTGTATTTGGTGGTTCATTGATTTAAAACGTTTCTTTTTGCAGAATGTCGACCCAATGAAATGCAATTTCGGAAGCTATTAGAGATGAAAGGATGATTGACTTGGCAAAATAGTGCTTTTATGTAATTGTTGGGAATTTAAACTGCATATGTGTATACTGAGCCTAGTTTTACAAACCTGAAAACTTTAATTTTTAGTTAACTTCAACCATCTTACCACTTTCAAAAATTTAAGTCGATATTGTCATTTTTTTTGTTGTTATCAAAATATACCCGCATGATATTGGTATCCAAATGAAAGTATCTACACATCTGTACATTTTAAAAAAATATGATAAGCAATATGATGAAAATTATTATAAACTTCCATACTGATATCATAAAAGTTCTACCTATATCTCATCTCAAAAACTATACAGCGTGATTGATTGTATTACACTTTGTTGTTAGGACGTTAGGACTATTGCCTTATCTTTAAATACCAAGGTTTAAAAGTTTTCAATTTTTTTGCGAAATTCCTGGAACTGGTTACGATATGAATATTTTCAGTTAAGATTCTTACTAATCACGAAAAAAATAATTATTAGCTAGTTTATTCACCATTCTGCCTTTAACGACTTCAGATTTGCCCATATTCTTTATATAGAAATATATGTATACCTTGTATCAGAAGAATGTAACTGGGCAAAACCATTATTTACTTTATAGAAACTAGGGCTATACGTTGTACAGGTTGGTCCAAACTCGATGGGATTGCATGGGTATCTCGCTTAATATTTAAAATAGAATAACGGTTAAATTACCAAAAATGTGCAGTTTTTTGAGACAAACTAAGAACCGTTTTCAAAAATATTCTATCATTTCCGGTTTTCGAGTTAATGAATAAAAAGTGTTTTTTTGTCATATTAATAACGTGTCATATCTCCGTTATTGTTGTAAATATCGAAAATATTTATGGAGATTATTTTTAGATATTTTTATATTTAATTTGATTACACTAAAAAAGAAAAATTTACGCTCGCCGTTAAAAAGTTATGACACAAACTTACCTTTTTTTAAATGGGAACGATAGTTGGCTATGACCTATTTCAATTTCTTATTTTTTTCTCATTCCAAATATATAACGGTCGATGTATTTATTTTTAATAATACGCAAGTTATGAAGGTTTTTAGTTTTTTTTTTTAAGAAAATCATAGTAGACTGTAAGAACAAAAAAAAAACAAGGTGTAAAACCTTATAAATCTCATGTGGTACAAGTTACCAAGGTTTACTAATGTGTTGTTGAGATAAACATCAAAAATTTTTGAACTTAAGATAAACAGCAATATACTACATTACTGCTGATGCCGACTATGTTGTTGTTATCTTATGTTCAAATATTTACAATGTTTGTCTCAACAACAAATTAGAAAACCTTGGTAACTTGTACCACATGAGTTTAATAAGGTTTTACACCTTGTTTTTTTTTTGTTTTCACAGCCTACTATGATTTTCTTGGAAAAAAAAAACTAGAAAACCTTCATAACTTGCATATTATTAAAAATAAATACATCGACCCTTAAATATTTGGAGTGAGAAAAAAATAAGGAATTTAAATGGCCAACTATCGTACCCATTTAAAAATAGTTAAGTTTGTGTCATAACTTTATAACGGGAAGCGTTTTTTTTTTTTTTAGTATAATCAAATTAAACATAAAAATATCTAAAAACATTTTTCATAGATATTTTCGATATTTACAACAATAACGGAGATATGACACATTATTAATATGCCAAAAAAAAAACACTTTTTATTCTATAACTCGAAAACCGGAAATGATAGAATATTTTTGAAAACGGTTCTGAGTTTTTCTTTTTACCGTTCCTCTATCTTAAATATTAACCGAGATACCCATGCAATCCCATAAAATTTGGACCACCCTGTACTTGCTTTATGGATTATTTTCATAATACAAAATGAATTCTTATGCGGCCTTGTCACATGTTAAGATGTTAGTATTTTTAAAATTTTGTCCAAAATAAACAATAGTGATTTTATGTACATAAATTAATTACAAACACTATCTATTGGAGTCTTCTAGACGCCACGCGAATAGCGATGTTACTAAAAGATGTGCGAGTTATGAAATGTTAAAAAATTATTGGCAATATTATTTACCGTATTGAAGAAACAGTAGTTACAAATTACTCATTAAATAAAAAATATTATTTATTATTGCAAAATAAACTGTTTCAATACTTAAGCGGCCTTAATCAAAGGGCAAAAAGAGTAACTACATATCCTTGTTTGAATTTTCTAAAGTAAAAATTATACTAGCGTGATAAATTGCATGTTACATTATAATCGATGTTTTGCCCTACAAAGTACATTTTTACGATTTCGCTTGTTATGCATTTAAACGAACTATTATAAAAACCCAAGATCGCAGTTTAATGTTGCATACATTCGATAAGTGATAACCTCTAAACTTGCGTGTCCCTGATAATCTTCACTAACGATCTAGAACAGTGAAGTTATTAGGAAACGAAGATGTAAAATATACAGGATGAGTCATTAGCGCGGCATCGGTCGATTGTGGCTAAACGGTTTGAGATGGAAAGCTGATTCAAACGCTATTCTATACAGTTCTTTCTTTCGAACACGATAAAAATATTTTTAAATATACAGGGTGAGCCACGTCTCTGGAACTAATAGCAACTTTTATACTTCAAATAGGTACAACACCCCATTTATTATTTAATATTTATGACCGCCTTTATTTTGGCTTTGCATCAATATTAAAATACTACAGGTTTTTATGCGGCCTTGTCACTAAAAAAAATAGCTTTCAAAATTTTTCAAGGTTTTAAGTCTTTATTTAAAAAATTCTCCTGAAGTTATATTTTTCGAAGTACAGAGTTATAATTTGGTAAGGACATCTAGACTATCCTTGACGCTAGGGAGGCACTCTGATAATTTTCTGTAGGTGTTGAAGTATAGAAGCTTATTTATTTGCCCTCGTGGTAATGAAATTTAAAAAAACAAAATTGGGGAAAAATACAGAGAGTTTAATAACTTTAATTAAAATAAAATATAGTAATATAATAAAAAGGATAATAGCACGTCTTTGTATAAGTTTGTGAAAAGAAAATTTGAGAACCATATTTAATTACTACCAAAGGATGGTCCTTCGTTAAACTTTTGTAATATTCTTAGAAATATTTCTGTGCGCAAATACGCCGAGGAAGTCTAGCACTTATATAAATACCTACGTGTCAGACTGAATTAGCAAAGTTCACTTACAAATTATAATTAGCTACGAGCTTATCACAGTTCACTCAACCTTTTACACTGAATTTCATAACGTAAGATTTCATTACAGTGAGACATTTTACTGTAATTTGTTCTGGATTTACTAATGGCTACAGGCCGTTAAAATAAAGAAATAATTTTTCGCCAAAAAGCGTATTATAACAGTTTTACGCCGCAAGGGAATTTTGATATAACAGTGTTTGCTAAACAATGAGTGAAAAATATGTCGAGAAATCCATTTTTAAATAGATTTGATATTATAAAACGTAAAGAAAACTCCGTGAGAGCTAAAATTTCCCAATTCTTTCTTTTTGTTAGTAAACGTAAGTTCGACTTCGTTAAAAAAATTCTATATAAACTTGGAAATAAACAAAATATCTCAAATGATTTGCTTTTTTTGCAAAATTTCAATAACGTTTAAAAGCATTGCCATAAGAAACAGTGACGGTAAGACCGAAAAAAGTTGATTGCTCTTGAATTGACACGAGACTTGGGCCCCACTTGCGCAAGACATTCTTGTAACACGATTTGTCAAGCAGACATGTCGAACGAACGAAACAATTAAAGAGTTTTTTTGCGATCAAAAAATTCATTTTAGATTTCTTATGAAACATTTTGTAACAGTAAAAAGTTACGAAGATTTATAATGCGTACGACTTTCTATTAAAAGTGTATTAAGCATTAAAAAACTACTAAATGTATACAGTGTATCCAAAAGGTATGGAATATGCTATACAGGGATGCGCAAAAGTATGGAAACAGACAAATATCTAGAACACTATTGCAGATATAACAACGAAATTTTTATCTGAGCGTTATGGTATTTTTCAGATTCGATGAAAATATTAAGGTTGCAATACGACTTCCGGTTCAACCGGAAACGTACTCAAACTTTGAAATTTTAAATAGAACACCCTGTATATTTTTGGATTCCTCTTAAAATTTACTTTAAAAAATGTATAAGGTTTTCTGGGTCTAAAGTCAAGCCTTTTCGTAAATAATCGAGATACCCTGTATGGGCATCGAAAATAGACCACCCTGTACGTACATTATTATTCTGACAAGTTCTGCGCTTTTTTTGGGATATTCAGAACAAATAAAGATTATTATTATTATTATTAAATTTGCAATGCGAAACAAATAAGAGCTTTAGTATTTTTTTTAATAACTCAAAAACCGAACATAGAATATTTTTGAAAACGGTTTTGAGGTTCTATCAAAAACCCGAACATTTTTGCTGCATTAAACGTTTCTCTATCTTTAATATTAAGCAAGATACCCATGAAATCCCATCGAATTTGGATCACCCTGTACTGTGGAGACTTTTTTGGTCTTTTACACAAAATAAATCTTATGCACCACAATAATTTATGTACGCAGATATTCGTGCCTATGTCACTTTTAAAATATTGCCACATTAATACCAACTACCTACTTACTTGCCCTTTGGTCGAAAATTAAAAATATGAATAAATTGAATGTGCTCAAAGTATGAACATTTGATTATGTCATTTTTATCGTTTTCAGAATTTTACTTTTAATTGGATATCGTATCTTGAAACATGTTTTTTTTTTATATTTCGCTTTTAAATATTCATGTATTGTTTACGACTGAAATAATAAAAATTTAAAGGAAATTTAATGTTTATACAATTTGAGAATTACAACCCTTATGTTAATAATGTTGGGTACCAGTTTAATTAATAAAAAATATATTTGTAAAATCCGTTTCTATGAACTTTTCAGAGATTTATGTGGAGTATTCAATAACGAATTTTTGCTAAATGATTTATCGAATCAGCTCTATTGGTGTCAATGTACCATTGATAAATAACTTATCATTAACAAACCTTTAGAATACATGTCATTTATTATTATTGAATTCCGCCTTTGCGTGGAAACATACCCGCAAGTAATAATTACTGACAAAAAGCACCAATAATGATTTGTTGACTGCTACAAATTTCTGTTTATTACAGCAACGCTGACACGGTATACGTACAACACATATAAACGCAATCATTTCAGGAAACAATAAATAGGAACCACCCAAATACTCAATTACAGTCATTATGTATTATGAATCATGATATTACCTACCGTTGGGGACATTTCAGCGAATAAATATCAAATATACAATGACTCAAACCGACAAGAAAAACGCGTGATCGTAAAATTTTTTTATACGCAGAGGTCACTTTATTTATTTTTTACTGTACTGAAACACAACTTAACAGAATTCATGTCTTATTAAAATCAGAACAAAAACATGGGAAAATACAATATTGTTGTAAACAACATCTTTCTTTAAAAATATTAATGATATTATACCTAAATTATTTGTTAAAACTGCTAACTAAAGACAAGCAATTATTTATTCTTCTAAAAAACCTCTACTGGCTTTTTGTGTCTGTGTTTTCTGCAACAGCAAATTTTATTATTTTATTTAGTCATGAGTCCTTCTATTGTTAGGTGTAGGACTGTTCTTAAAGTACTTTAGTTTTTCATTTTTTTTCTAAGCCGATTTAGAAACCACTCGTTTGCAATTAATTTGTGAATTTAAAAGTTGTAAAATGCTTTAATAATTATTTTTTTTAAAATTTATTTTTATTTATTTATTTATTTAGTCATGAGTCCTTTTACTGTTAGGTGTAGGACTGTTGAGTTGTGCGTGCTGACTTTTTTCCATGTTTTTTTTGTCTTGTGCTAGCTTTTTTATGTCTTTAAATTTGATGTTTCTATCCGCTGCTGCTTTTTCAAATTCGCCTTGCCAGGTTTTTCTCGGTCTACCTCTTTTGTTTTTTCCCTGTGTTCTTGCTTTATATGCTCTTCTGGTTAACCTTTCTTCTTTCATCCTATAAATGTGACCCAACCGTCCCAGCTGCCTTTCCTGTATTTTTGTTTCAACTGATTTTATCTTTAATTGTTCTCTATATGTTTCGTTTCTGATTCTATATTTTTTGGTTTTTCCTTGGATTTTTCTTAGAAATCTCATTTCTGCTGCATTCACTCGGCTACTATTTTTATGTGTGTGCCCACGTTGCACTTCCGTATAAAATTGCCGGAATTACTACCTTTTTGACCACTTCCGCTTTTGTTCGTTTTGGAAAAATTTCCAAAACATGTTATTTTTAAACTGTTAAATATTCTTCCCAGATTTCCTGTTCTTTCGCTTATTTTCTTGTCCATTCCTCCATTTTTATCTATGATCACTCCTAAATATTTAAAGCTTTCTACCTGTTCTAACCTAAGCCCATTTAAAATGATGTTTTGTCCTTTGTTCTCTGTTGTAACGATCATAGTTTTAGTTTTTTCTGTATTTATTATCATATTAATTTTTTACAATTCCAGGTTTAGAGTTTCTAAATTATGTTGCAGATTTTTTTCTGTTTCCGCGACTAAGACCATGTCGTCTGCAAACATTAGCTCAGTTATGTTTATTTTTTCCATGTACCTGTTGCCTAGGTAAACCGGTCTCATTTTTTGTTTTACTTCTTTAATTACTCCATCTATGACTACTGAGAATAATAATGGACTGAGCACGCATCCTTGTTTTAGGCCCTCTTTTGTTTCAAACTCTTCCTATTCTTCATTTTGTGTTCTTACAATATTTACCGTTTTTTCGTACATCGCTTTTATTATGTCGATTAATTTAAAAACCATTAAATCTAATATAAATTATTTTTGTTTAAATGGTCTATTTGCTGTTACTGACTAGTTTACATTGTCATTCAAAACCTTTTTGTTTGTTAAATTGCTGTTTTTAATTACCTTTATTTGTAAAGGCAAAATACTGATTTTATACAAGTGCACATGATTTGTATATGCTGAAAACTATTTATTATGAAAATTAGTTGCATGTTTGCTTTGCATAAATTGCTGCAACGTTTTGCGCGCTTTATTTTCCAGTAATTGCAATGTGTTAAGTTTACAACTTAATTAATATCGTTATTGTTTAAAATATCATTATACTTTATTAAGTTAATATATTGTACTGATACCTATATTTTTATAAGAATATATTACTTATACAGGGTGGTCCACTTTTTTGTAGCAGGACTCTTACAGTCGATACAAAAACTTATTTTAAAGCGAATTTTCCATATCAACATGGGTCCAAAAATGCTTCATTTTGAAGATACAGGGTATTGAAATTGTCGAAAAAATAACGATAATGTTTAACCGTTTCTCAACTAGTAGATATATTAAAACCAAATTTGGTATACAGCACCATCTTACAGGTTACCACAATCGGTAAAAATTTCAAGTCCCACAAGCAACCAATGGCGGAGTTGTGAGGGTTCAGTTTCAATAAATTTTATAAAAAACTAGTACGGCCCTGTTCAAAATAAAACTCGAACTTGTTTTTGGGTAGAGCATTTTATTCTAAACAAAAAGTGTCTCTTGACTTTTTTTCGTATTTGGCGCGAAATTTGATTTATTTTACTATTCCCACGGAAAATTTGCTCACAAATTCGATATAAAAATATCGCTGATGTTCGAAATAAAGAAGTAATTACCGATTTTTGCAGTTTTTTTTATAACAAAACATGCTAATAATGAGTAAAGAAGTTTCGCTAAATTAACGATTAATAATGTACATTTTAGGCATTTACTCTGCAACTTCCAATTTTCTGCTTTTTGCGATATTTTTAGATCGAATTATGAGCAAATTTTTCGCGAGAATAGTAAAATAAATCAAATTTTGCGCCAAACGGTGGCTGTTAATACTATTTGTAATAACATCAATTGTTAATACTATTGGTATTTATTCGAGGGGTGCAAATAATAGTCTACGTCGTTGTTTATCGTTTACTTGTGCGAGCTAACGCTGTCTGCACCACACTGCCCTACTCTGAGCTGCTTGCTACATAGCATATTTTGACAAGTACAGTAATCTACATAATAAAATCACTGAACAGAAAATTGCGACTTAACATGCCGCCCGCCTTGACAACTCGTAAGGAGTTTCAATAATTGTAAGTATTTTAACACAATACAAAATAAAAATGAAGGTAAGTAAACATACATATTTCAGTAAGAAAAACAAAATGAACATGATGCTTGGTAAATATTAACCAACTTAGATAATTGCTACTTAATGTCTTTGCTGTTTTCAGGAAATGGAAGAGCACACACTTTAGATAAAGCCCGCTTAAATTCACCACTCCTGCACTTCACAGTCACTACACGTGTGTGGCCGTCTTGACCAGGGTGAAGTTTGATGATCCTTCCTAACTGCCATTTCGATGGAGGCAAGTTTTCTTCTTTCATAAGGACCATCGTGCCTTCGACGATAGATGTTGGATGTTTCCATTTATGTCGTTGTTGTAACTCATGTATATATTCCTTTGACCATTTCTGCCAAAAATGCTGTACCATTCTCTGCAATTGCTGGTAGCGATTCAAGTGGCTGATTTGTATATCCATCACGTAAGGGTCTGGTGCTGACGTGAAGGTACGTCCAATGAGGAAATGAGCTGGTGTTAGGACTTCTAGGTCGTTTGGATTGGAATTTAAAGGACATAATGGTCTTGAATTAAGAATTGACTCAATCTGAATAATTACTGTGTTAAAATCTTCATAAGTCAATAAAGTATTATTGATTACTCTTTTTAAATGATGTTTTGTGTTTTTAACCCCCGCTTCCCACAAACCTCCGAAATGAGGAGACCTTGGTGGTATAAGATGCCAAATAACACCGTCGTTTGATAGAGCATTCACAATTGAATTAGAGTTTTCTTTAAAAAACGTTTCGAGGTTTGATAATTCATTACGTGCACCAACAAAGGTGGTTCCGTTATCACTAAATAAATGTAATGGCATCCCGCGCCTAGCTACAAAACGCCTGAAAGAAGCGAGAAATGCTTCTGTGGTTAAACTAGTGAGTAGTTCTAAATGTATTGCCTTTATAGAAAAACAAATGAATAAACATATGTAGCCTTTTATTACCTTACAACCTCTGCCTGCCTTATCTTTTAACAAGAATGGACCTGCAAAATCTAGTCCTGTACTATGAAATGGTGGATTCATAGTGACTCGTTCCTTGGGAAGTTCACCCATGAGTTGATCAACAGAGACAGGCTTGTAAGAAAAACATTTAACGCACTGTTTGACTATTCTTTTAGCTACGTTCTTACCGTCAATTGGCCAGAACTCTTCGCGTACTACGCTTAGTAAAAGTTTTGGACCCGCATGCAATAATTCCTTATGTTTGCTTACAAACAAAATATTAGTAAAATAATGTTTTGGTAATAATATTGGGTGTTTTTTATTATATGTAAAATTTGATAATTGCAATCGTCCTCCTACTCGTAAAATACGTTGATTATCTAAGAAAGGTGTTAGACTAAGTAGATTGCTTTTGGGATGTAAAGGCTTACCGTTAGTTAGAATTTTTATGTCTTTGGAAAAACATTCATTTTGAACAATTTTTACTAGTGTTATTAAAGCGTTATTCAGTTCTCGTGTTGTTAATGGACCAAGTTGTCTGTCAGTTTTCGGAAGGAAACAATTTAGCTTAAACCGAAGACACCATGCCATTACCCGTTTGAGCTTAGTAAATGACGAGAAATTTTTTATTGGAAAAAAATCGATTTCGGTTGTTGTATATGATTGTACCTTAGACCGTTCTTCAGGTAAATTTTCGGAATTAGTTAATGTGGATGAAACTGGCCATTCAGATTGATTTTTAAGAAGCCACTGAGGACCTTGCCACCACAACTGATTATCAATTAGATGATTTGGAAGTACTCCCCGAGATATCAAATCTGCGCTATTGTCGGCTGACTTAACATGATTCCAATCATCTGGATTTGTCAAAGACTGAATTTCTGAAACTCGATTTGATACATAAGTTTTCCACTTACTGGGTGGGGCCTTTAACCAACATAACGTTATTTGAGAATCAGACCAGTAGAATTCTTTACTAATGTTTAATTTAAGAATGTTTTTAAACTTATTGGATAATTGTGCTGCCAATACAGCTGCGCACAATTCTAATCTTGGCAATGAAATTTTCTTTAGTGGGGCCACTCTAGATTTTGCGGCCAATAGTTTACAATTAATCTTTTGAGTTGAATTTATCGATCTTAGATATATACACGTCCCATATGCACGTTCTGATGCATCACAAAATGCATGCAATTCTACATGAACAGCAGTATTTACTAGAACATTTCGCGGAATACGAATTTTGTCAACGTGTTTCAGTTTATCTTTAAACCTTAACCATCTTGATTGTATGTCAAGTGGTAGTGATTCGTCCCAATTTAATTGCAACTGCCAAAGTTCTTGAATAATTAACTTTGCAATAATGATTACTGGGGCCAGCAAGCCTAACGGGTCGTATAGTTGAGCAGTAGTAGAAAGTACTGACCGTTTAGTAATATTAGACTGATTGGCTAAAGGTTCTGATGAATAAGAGAGCATGTCTGTAGTTGGATCCCAGTAAATCCCTAATGTTTTATGAAATGTTTCACCTAGTTGGATAAAACCTTTATGATTTGATTCATTATCAACAATATCACAACTGTTACTTGTAAATTTTCGCAACTCAAATCCTGCCGTTCTAAGAATTTCAACTAAATTTGTTTTAATCGTTTTTAATTCATCAGTTGAATTGGATCCCGTTAACATGTCATCGACATAAAAATCTTCTTTGATTATACGCGATTCCTTTGGAAATTGTTTACTAAAATCAAATGCTAATTGAGTCAAAGCTCTAATTGCGAGAAAAGGAGCGGCAGTGGTTCCATATGTGACCGTATTAAGTTCAAACCATTGCAATTCATCCTCGGGTGAATCTCGCCATAAAATACGTTGATATCGTCTATCATCAGGGTGAATCCAAATTTGTCGGTACATTTTTGCAATATCTCCTATTAATACATAACTATAAATACGGAATCTCGCAACAATTGAAAACAAGTCATCTTGGATAGTAGCTCCGACACATTGAGTTTGATTTATTGATAAACCCGAATCTAACTTACATGAGCCATCAAAAACTACTCTTAGTTTCGTTGTTTCACTTGACGGTTTTAATACTGGATGATGTGGCAAAAAAAATGATTTTTCATCATCAGGTTTAATTTTGGTCATATGATTTAATTCAATATATTCGTGCATAAAACTACTATATTGCTCCTTAATTTCTGGATTTTTATTTAACCGACTTTCTAAGAGGAAAAAACGTCGTTCTGAAATAGGATACGAATCCCCCAATTCTGATAAGTTTTCTTTAAATGGAATTTTAACTACAAATTTTCCGTCTTGAGAACGGGATGTTGTTTCTATAAAATAATTTTCGCAAAAGGTTTCTTCTGTATTTAAAGAACGTTTATTTGACACGAATTCATCTACTTTCCAAAATTCTTCTACTCGTTGTTCTAATTTATTGACTGACAAATACGATACTTGATTATTAATTTGATTCGTTTGTAAAACTGGGCCTGAAATTACCCATCCAAGTTTGGTTTTTTGTAGCGTTGGTGAATTTGGATTTCGAATTTGTCCAACACACAACAAATCATAAAATAAAGCAGCTCCAATTAAAACATCGATTTCTTGTGACTTATAAAAAGTTGGATCGGCTAACTTTATATGGTTTGGAATGTTAATTAAATCTTTGTTGATTGTGAATGTTGGCAAAGCTTGTGTTATTTGTGGTAACACAAAACACGTAATCTCTGTAATAAAATTGTTTGATAATGATTTTAATTTAATTGTTACCTTTTGAGTAATTTTAGTTTCATTTTGACTAATACCCGACACGTTTATATGAACTGGCATTCTTTTTAATTTTAACTTATCACAAACCTGAGCAGTGATAAAATTAGACTGGGAGGCCGAATCTAACAAAACTCTTATTTCATGTGTGTCATTATTGACATCAATAATTTGAACTCTAGCCGTTGACAATAATACTTGATTGTCTGTGATCGACGAAGCGCAATTAGCGGTCGTTGTTACAGTTGAAGCAGTTTTATTTTCGTTAAATTTTTCTTTAATATCATTCGTAATAAAGTTACGTTCTCCGGAGTGCAAAATAGTGTGATGTCGCCTGTGGCATACCCGACAGGAAGATGTAGAGTTACAATTTTGAGCAAAATGCCCTTGCCTTAGACATATTAAACAAAGCTTTAATTGTTTTACCCTTTTTACTCTGTTGTCCAAATCTAATTTTAATAGTTCTGTACACTTCTGTACGAAATGATTTTCATTGCAATTTATACATAACGCATTGACCGTAGCGAAAGACTTATTACTACGATTGTTTACCTGAATAACTGTGTGATCATGGTTTCCCTTTCGTTGGTTTATGGTTTCTAAGGTAATTTGACGATTTTCTAGAAATGTTAGTAATTCGTTTAATTTTGGAACATTTATGTTGTCAATTTCGTTGTTCAATTTAGATTCCCATTCTTTTATCGTTTGAATATCTAATTTATTCGTAATAATGGGAACAATGAGCGCGTCCCACTGTTCAACTGGTTGTCCCATTGCTTCTAGACATTGAATATGATTTTGAACCACATTTATTAATGACCGCAATGAGGTGTGCGATTCCCGAGTGACCGAAGGAATTTCAAGTAATGCTTGGACATGATTATTAATTATGCGCCTTTTGTTATCATAACGTTTTTTCAATAAAGACCAGGCGATCAAATAATTATCATTCGTTGTTTCTAATGATCTAATCAAATTCAACGGTTCTCCAGTTAGAGAAGCTTTTAAATATGAAAATTTCTGAACGTTTGTAATTTCATCATTTTGATTAATTAATGAATTAAATGAATCATAGAATTCACGCCACTTTGTGTATGAACCATCAAAGGAAGGCAGATTTATCGTAGGTAACTTGATGGATTTTATTCGTGGTATGTGAGAAGCAGTAGGTTGTACAATTGAGCCATTTGAATGCTCAGAATTATTTTCTGTAATACTAAATTTTGATAATATTAGTTCTGCTTCGCTTACTACTTCAAAATACGCATTTTCAAACTCTTCCCGTTCTGTATTGTTGAGTTCGTTTTCATCTAATAATTCCAATTCATTTTGCAAATCACTGAATGAATAGAAAATTGGTTCTATTTTATTAATTCTTAACTTGAGGTTATGAAATTCGCGTTGTGGCAAATTTTCATTGTCTAATTTTGACAAAAATGTTTTAAAACATGTGAGTTGTCTTTTAAATGAACCTCGTTTACCGCGTAATGATTTCAATTCTTGTTCAAGAGCCATTATTTAAGTGGTAAGGTAGGATAAGTACAAAGGAATAATAATTGGACTTACTTGTACCAACGATACTACTTAGTTTCGTTTTGGAGATTAGAAAACGGCTGGCTAGCCGGCTTGGCTTTGACGTGGTCACGTGGTCGGTCGACTCGTTGTAGCTAGTCGGCGTGCAAACTACGTTGTACTGCTTGCTTCGTAATTTATTTTTCGTAAATGTAAAGGATCAATGTTGATATCAAATATCCATGTTCGATGGATCAAATTCTACTCGAAGGACCAAATGTTAATACTATTTGTAATAACATCAATTGTTAATACTATTGGTATTTATTCGAGGGGTGCAAATAATAGTCTACGTCGTTGTTTATCGTTTACTTGTGCGAGCTAACGCTGTCTGCACCACACTGCCCTACTCTGAGCTGCTTGCTACATAGCATATTTTGACAAGTACAGTAATCTACATAATAAAATCACTGAACAGAAAATTGCGACTTAACAGTGGCGGATACGAAGAAAAGCCAAAAGACACTTTTTGTTAAGAATAAAATGCTCTACCCAAAAACAAGTTTTAGTTTTATTTTGAACGGGGCAGTACTAGTTTTTTATAAAATTTATTGAAACTGAACCGCAACAACTCCGCCACTGGTTGCTTGTGGGGCTTGACATTTTCACTGAATGTGGTAACCTATAAGGTGGTGCTGTATACCAAATTTGGTTTAAATATTCCTATTGGTTGGGAAACTGTTAAAAATTATCGATATTTTTTCGAACATTTCAACATCCTTTAAATTGAAGCGTTTATGGACCAATGTTAAAATGGAATATTCGCTTTAAAATGAGTCCTGCTACAAAAAAGTGGACCACCCTGTACATGTATATTTTTTTAATTAGTAACCTCCAAATAACTTCTGCACTAGGTATATTAGTCTATAAGACTTGTTAATTTAAAAGTGGTGGCATAAAGGGGTACTAGTTTATTTTTGCATGTTTGTATCTTACTTTTTATTAATTTTGAGTCATTGCTTAGTAAAAAAAACACGATATTATTTTTATTTTTATTTTTCGATATCTTATAACATACCAGAACAGAAACTTTTTTATCAACAGCAACAGATATTTGAATAAAATAACAGAAACATAAATAGTATCACTCCA
This sequence comes from Elmis aenea, assembly GCA_947652605.1. NCBI lineage: Eukaryota > Metazoa > Arthropoda > Insecta > Coleoptera > Elmidae > Elmis > Elmis aenea. The sequence continues at coordinate 42,961,493 of OX393581.1, forward strand.
CTTTGCGATATGTAAGGGTTTGGGTAGTAGTGGTTTAGGTTGTAGAGCGAAGGAATATTTGGTAACAGATCAATCGTTTTGAGCCCTTGAGTCTTCAGAGATAACAGCAGGTGGAGCGAAACTACATAAAGTCTAGTGTTTACCTCCGCTACTGAATCCGTATTCCTTTCCCCCGGAACTACCACCCTTCTTTCCGTGGTCTTCGTGATGTGAGTGGTGGCTTTCGTGTCCGTGATGTCCCTTGTGACCCTTGTGGTCGTCTTCGTAATGGCCTTTATCGTGGTGTCCTTTTTTGCCGTAGTGATCCTCATGGTGACCGCCTTTGCTACTTCCTCCTTTCTTGTGGCCGCCAGCCTTGCTTCCATGGTGAGAGCCGTAATCTCCGTGTTTGGAGTGATGGCCTCCCTTGTGGTAGTCGTCGTAGAATTTGTGTTCTTTGTGGTAGTCGTCTTTGTGTGCTTTGTGATGATATCCTGAAGTTTTGTGTCCCTTCTTGTGTCCTTTCTTTTCGCCGAACTTTCCGCCTTTGTGGCTTTTGCCGGAATCGTGGTGCTCGCCGTAGTGTGAACCTTCGTCGTGGGAACCCTTTTTGTGTCCGCCACCTTCGCCATAATGTCCGGCGTGGTGTTCCTTGCCGCTCTTTCCGTGGCCACCCTTATCGTGATGATGACCACTTTTGTATCCTTTATCACCCTTGCCGCCGTGACTCGAATGATGGTCTGAGTGATGAGAACTACCGCCACCTTCGTCGTGGCCTGAACTTGAACTGTGTCCGCCACCACCGTGTCCACCACCGCCGCCACCGTGGCCCGACGCCGCTACTGCGAGATCACCTGGTTCTCCTTCGTCTTCATCTCTAACAACTCTAGCAGAACAAACTGCAACGGTTAAGCACAATCCTAAACACACTACAAGTGCCCGCATGTTGACTCACGGGCTTGATAACGAACTATGATGAGACCACAACTCGGTCTGGTATTTATACTATCCGAACTTTCGACGCTGTCACCTTAGTAAGTGTTTTGGTTTCGCGTTTTCCGCAACATTAGGTTGCCTCGTTTTTGCTAGAAACGGTATGATGCGGTATAGCACCGTTTTTGCAGTTTTCGATTACATTTCATCTTTATGTAATAGGCTTTCTCTAATATTGCAGTTTGATGGTTGATTGGCTCCTTTTCAATTACATAATGTGACATTCCGGAGGTTGACGTAACACTTTTGTCTCTTCTGCGCAATAAAAATGCAAAAAGTAGACCAAAAATGAGGCAATTTATATTTATGTTTCGCGGGGACGGCTGCTCGACAATATTACGTCCGAAGTTTCCCAGATATAATTGGTATAAAATGCACGTGCATCCCGCCTTATCCCTGTTAGGATTTCTTCGTGTTTCTGATTCAGATAGAGACGTCGAAAATGCAGCGTAAAAGTGAGCATAAGTGGTATCTCCTGCACTTGCGATAAAAAGGTTAATTAATCTCCTTTAGCATGCAAACCGCATTATTCTTTTACCCTTTAATGCAGTCCGACCCTGTTCCGGCGCTGCGGTGCTATTTTACGACTTCAACGAAGCATGTCATGACAACATTTCCATATAAAACGTGGGGAAAGTTCGCCGGGATGGTTGCCATTTAGCAACTGTCGTCTTAGCGTTCTCCCGGAATTATTCTTCATACTGCAGCGTCTCATTAGTTGGCTGTGGTAACAAAGGGTAATGCCTCACTTCGATGGAGGGCTTCACCACCTTACGTGGGGTTCAAGTTACCCTGTTAACGTTGTTTTCGCTTCACGCTACAGGATAATGATAACCGTCGATACTAATGCGTTCTTTTTTACCACGAGCGATATCTGCCTCCATCTGTTTTAGTCGTTCCGCGCGGTTTAACAATCGGATATATCGTGCGATGCCATTTCATTTTTAAAGCGGCTCGCACTAATAACTGACTCTATAATTTAGAATATTATTTCCTTTAACGCTTTGACCTATAATTTCGTAGAAAAATGCGGAACCTATTTTTATTTTTACGGTACTTCAAAACATAACTTATGGAAATTCTTCACATAAACAAGCTGAGGGTAAAACTATAATACCAGACGTTTTGTTATTAATTTAAAACAAGTACAAATAACTTTTATTAAGCAGTTATGTCAACATGTGTTGATCTGTGTACTGAAATATGTAGGTATATTTTAACCACTACTTATTTTTTAAATGTAAATATTTAGTAATTAATATTTTCTGCTTTGTAATGTAAAGAATCAAAATGGAATCTTTTTACTCGAATCACATATTACAAAAAAAAATATCGAATATAAAACAAAATCGTCATTTAAATCAGATAGTTGGGGAGAGAATTTTTATTTGTTATATTACACAAAAATCAAAAGAGTTAGTCGCTTCTGTTAATTTTAAATATCTAAACTAATTTTTCAAACTGAATCACCTTAAGATTGTTTTAAAACGGTGTGTTAAGGGTTAAATAATTGCTATTGCAAAGTTCTGTAATATCCCGCTTTCTAGGCAGTCTGTAAACATTAATAATCTACGAAATGACATCCAGTATTCCGCTAACTTGTTTAATTTTATGAACTGCGCCGAAGCAAAAAGTTTTATGAGTTTTAAGACGTCATTTGTCCAATAACTTGAAAATACATTTGCGTACTTGTTTTATCGAGGAAAATAAACAAATTTCGCTGTTTTCATACAGGATCTCGGTAACTATAAGAGGTATCGAAAAACGGACCGCGCATCCTTGATATCTTTTATCGAGAAAAAGTTAATGGTGAAAACTAAAATTGGTCTTCGTTTTTTGTTTTCGAGTTATCACCGATATCTCGATTTTTCGACATTTTTATGACTCGCTTGTTTATGAAAATTAAGAAAAATAATTTTGACATTCTAAAGGCACTGTTTTGATAAGAATGCAGTGGCGTAGACAATTTTTCAATAAAAAAATCGAAATTCGAGTTGTGACGTAGATAGTATTTTTTTAACCTTTTCGGTGCGCAATGCTTTTAGTTTTTCTGTGCCTGCAGTGCGCCTAGCTTACAAATGCGGTAGCGTTCGGGCGAGTTAACCCCTCTCAAGCATCTTGGGCCGCGTAAAAATTTAGCGAGGATACTCGTCAGGAGCACCGAGAAGGTTAAATAGAAACCATAGTAGGCTGTGCCATCACGAGAAAAAGGATGTTTTTCCCATTCCAATAATATGTAAATATACAGGGTGTCCCAGCCAAGACCAATTTTTCGATAGCTCTGTTAGTAATAATATTAAAAAAGTTAAATATAAAAGTTGTTTGTAGTCATTTACTACGTAACCTAAACCTATTTTCAGCTATACACAGTGTTTTGTTTTTGCGCTCTGATACTAAACATTGTTTTTTTATATGGAACAAATATTTTCATAAAGGTCTGCATCTGTCAAAATTTTCAAAAAAACGTTAATAACTCAAAAACGGTTTATTTTAGACATAAACAACTTTTAATATTTTTGAAAGAGAATTTAATTTTACATCCAAAACTTACAAAATATACAGGGTGTTCTATATAAAAAAAACAATGTTTAGTATCAGAGCGCAAAAACAAAACACCGTGTATAGTTGAAAATAATTTTAGTTTATGTAGTAAATGACTACAAACAACTTTTGTGTTTAACTTTTTTTAATATTATTACTAATAACAGAGCTATCGAATAATTCGTCTTGGCTGGGACACGCTGTATATCATGTGGGGTTGATTTGTTCATTTTCCTTAGGTACATTTTCATATTTCATTTTTTTATTGTTTAAAACACTGTTAATGTCTTTGAAAAAAAAATCAAATTTTCTACAAGACTATGTAAAAACAATTAGTGTGTTGTATTTAAGAAAAATGAATTATCGTTGTTTAAAGTTTCACGAGTTTGACCAAGCGTAAAAACACCATGTATAATACTTTAAAAACGTAGCTAGCGCAAAATGTTAATTAACCCATTGTCAATCTAATTTCTAAACGAAATTCTACCGCCTTTTTAAATAACTTAAATGTTAAAAAAAAAATGAAAGTGTTGTTTCACTCAAGATTTTTATGAAAATGTAAATTTTACTAAAACGGTTGACTTTAGACCCATATAACCTCATACAATTTTTAAAGTAAATTTCAAGAGAAATCCAAAAATGTAAAAATATACAGGGTATTGAAAATTTCAAAGTTTGAGTCCGTTTCCGGTTGAACTGGAAGTCGCATCCGAAAAATACCATAACGCTCAGATATAAAATTCCATTGTTATATCTATAGTATTCTAGATATTTGTCTGTTTCCATAGTTTTGCGCATTCCTGTATGGTGGTCGCACCAGCTAGTTAGTTAATGTTATGAAGACCTATAGAGAAAAATGAGTACAGAGGTAACTAACGCTTTAAGCTTAAACTATTCTTTAATGTGAAAACTGTGAACCAATCGATTTTTCACGCGAAAGCATCCCTGTCTAAAATACAAAATTGCTAGTGGTCGTTTACATATTAAGATTGCCATTGATTAAATAATTCCAGCGCAACTAGCAAAGGAAACATAGTTTTGAAACGTGGCGATTGTAGATAGTTGCAGTTTGATGTTATTAATCTAACGGCAATTATAATTTTTCGCGCGAGGAATTTACCGACCCCCATTCCGCTAACCAATTACGAGATACGTACACATAATTACAGACACTACGATATTCCGAATTGCATGTCAGAGTTAGTAGTAGTTAAGGAGGTTTATGGTTAAGGACTGATACATCTAATATGCATATAATGGTGACGTTTACAGATGGATTTAAAGAGTAGCGGAGAGGGGCTCTTCTACATTAAAGATAATCCTCTTTGCATTAATAATGGCTCCGCATTAAACACTCGAACATCCATCCCTTCAGTAGTCAGATGTTAAGGGATTAATATAAGAGTTTCCTGGATACTCTAATTGGTACTACGTTACGGATTTACACGATCATTTAGACCTCTGTCGCCTTGGATCTAATATTTGTATATTACAAGGACCAACAGGATTATAAATCCTAGCAAGGAATTCCGTATCCTCTCCATTAATTTAATTGTGATATACTTATCATCTGTCATCACTTAAATTATGTTGTTCAACATGCGCTGTAGATGTTTGTGAAATAGAATGCGAGCTGACCTGTTTAAAATGATTATCGGTTATCATAATTAACGTGCTTTTTGATACCACAGCCCACCCTAATAAATATATCAAACGATTGTTCGGAATTTAATCTCTTTAAGTAGAATATAATGGAATAAATGTCTTTAAAGAATTGTTATGGGAAAACATGTTAATAATAAATTAGCCGAAAGGATTCATTGCATCCTGAACGGAACTTTGTTTTGCTTTGTTTAATATTTTAGATCGTTGAAAATACGACGATAATATCCTGCAAATGTTTTCCAAAATAACGGATGTTCTGTGTTTAAAGAACCCTTGTTTGCTGACGTAGGTTAATTTCATGATAGAAGCTTTATAATTCAATAAAATGTATTCATGGCATCTAGAGATCTCTTTAAGCACCCATTAGGGTTGTAAGGACCGCTCCAGAAGACACGAGACAAAAAGGTTTCGTTTTTATTTGCATACAGGGTGATTCCAATGCGATGGAAATCATTGCCGTTTTGCTTAAAACTCGATTCTTGTAAGATTTATTTCGGTGATGTTAATAAATTTATTTTGTTTTGTTTTCAAATGAATAACAATAGTGAAATCATTTGCAATCGTAAAACGAGCACAAATTAATTTTGAACAATCAAACAGAAACATTACAAAAGATTATGGTTTTTTAAAGGCTTGACAAAACTATCAGACACAAAAACGAATAAACCAATTTTCCAATTCTTGCACAAATCATAAATAGGTATGCTTCTAATTAAAGTTACAAACAAAAAATTAAAAAACCTTGGTAACTTGTACCACGTGAGTTTTATAAGGTTTTGCACCTTGTTTTTTTTTTGTTTTCACAGCCTAATATGATTTCTTAAAAAAAAAAATTAAAAAACCTTCGTAACTTGGGTATTATTAAAAATAAATACATCAACCATTATATATTTGGAATGAGAAAAAAACAGGGAATTTAAATAGGTCATAGTCAACTATCGCTTCCATTTAAAAAAAGGTAAGTTTGTGTCATAACTTTTTAGCGGCGAGCGTAAAAAATGTTTTGATATATATATATATATATATCAGTGGCGTGCGGTGACTTTTCAACCAGGGGATGCTGTCCAAAAAAACGAACAATTTATTTTTTTTTAAATTAATTTTATTCTATGATCTTTTTTACAAAATTCGTCTATAGCAACATCATACAATCTTTTTTCATTTTTCATATTTAGCAACAATTTTTTTTCAATATTAAAGCGAGAGCAGACAGTCTATCGTCATTTTGGCTGCTTCTGGTGAATGTTTTTTTCTTTTCATTGTCGAAAACGATCGTTCAGCCGATGCGCTCGTGGAAGGTATAGTGCAAATTAATTGTATTAATTTAAATACTTCTGTCAAAACATCTTTTAGCTCATCTTTCACAATTAATTCTTTTATGCAATTTATAGATTTTAAATGAAAGTCGGGAGTCGAGTACAAGTAAACTAATTGACTTTTTAACTTCATAAAATCAAAGTATTTTCTATAAGTTGGCCGAAGTGATTATAATAGAAAATCCGGAAAATTCTTTTCATATTATTTAAATTTTCAATCAAAATTTGCAATTATTATTAACCACAGTTTTATCCATATTATGGGTCGTATTAAATAATAATCAAAATTCTAAGTAGCGAAACAGTGCACTAAAAATAGAGTTAAGCTTATTTAAATAGAAGAAGCTTGATTTAAAAAAAGTAAACAAAAATCAATTTACAACGGAAATGATTATTTTGTAGCGTGCGGTAATATCAATCGAGTGCGGCTGCCCTACCATATAACAGTTGCCCCACACAGAGAAACCATGAGAGTAATCGCTTCCCGTAGCTGTTAAATAAACCAACGATGCGGGCAATAGACTAGGGACTGCATCGCAGTGCGCATGCGCCAAGAACGCAAATTTCGAATCCACTATCAGAAACGCATCCCTCAGTCGGGCTCACAATCGCTAGCGCTGTGCATCGCACACATTTAGTCAGCCGCTCGCTGGATGTAGATTATATAACGCAAATTTTCGAGCAGGCAAAACATCGTATATAATAAATAAAATTTTCACGTAACAAAAAATAAAATCAAAGCGAAATAAAGCTACACGAAATTCAAATATGATACGGAAAAAAAATATTCTTGACGTGAATTTTAGGGGATGCGCCGCATCCAACGCATCCATGGACCGCACGCCACTGATATATATATATATGTGTAACGGATTTCTTTACGGTCTGCGCCGCTTCTCCGTCCTCAGTATCCATTCTCTTCTGTCATAGCACATGTCCTCCTCTAACTGTCTTGTTTTCATGGCCTCATCTATATCGTCCCGCCAGCTTCTTCTAGGGCGTCCTCTTTTTCTTCTTTCGGCCGGTATCCATTCCAGAATTCTCCTTGGCCATCTTGTATTTTTCATCCTTTTCGTATGTCCGAACCATTTTAGTTGCTTCTTTTCGACAACCTCTATTATGTTGGTGTCCATGTTCATATTTTCTCTGATCGTGTCGTTTCTGACTCTTTCTATTCTTGATGTACTACAACTTCTCCTAAGGTAATCCATTTCCGTCGTCATGAGTTTGTTTCTATTCTTTTTTGTCATATCCCATGTTTCGGCTCCGTATGTGATTATACTTTGTTCTATGCTTATATATTTATTCGTTTTTTGTTTTCCTTTGCGATTGTTTTGTCCCACAAGATCGAGTTTAGCGTCCGTATTGTCTTTCTTCCTTTATTTATCCTTTCCTTTATTTCGTCGTTACTACTTCCCTGGTTGTTGAGGATTATTCCTAGGTATTTACATGTAGTCACACCTTTGATCCTTCTCGTGTTATCTAGTACCAGATCTTCATGGTATTCATTTCCCACTATCATATATTCCGATTTCTCCATATTGATTGTAAGTCCTGCTGCTTCGTATTCTTCTTGGAGCTTTCTGATTATATAGTTCTAATCCTCTTGGTCCTCCGGTATCACCATCTGATCATCCGCGAAGTATAGGCTAAACAGTTTTTCGTCCCCAATCTGCAGCCCCATTTCTCTAATTTTACTCGTCTACTTTGTTAGGGCTTTGTCTAAATATAATATATATAAAAATGTTTTTTTAGTGTAATCAAATTAAACATAAAAATACCTAAAAATTATCTTCCTAAATATTTTCGATATTTACAACAATAACGGAGATATGACACATTATTAATATGACAAAAAAACACTTTTCATTCAATAACTCGAAAACCGGACATGATAGAATATTTTCGTAAATGGTTCTGAGTTTTTTCTCAAAAAGCTGCACATTTTTGGTAATTTAACCGTTTCTCTATCTTAAATAATAACCGAGATACCCATGCAATCCCATCGAATTTGGACCACCCTGTACATGCACCGTTGTTATATTTTTAAAAAAATGCTGCCAAAAGTACAAGATTCTGGTTTAAATTAAGTTTTAATGTATTACAACGTTGCGCGAGAAAATAATTGAATGTAAAATATACATAAGTAATTAAAATCCAAGATTATGCTATTCACAACATGAAATTTTAAACATTGCAAGCCACCTTGTTTCCGTTTTTATTTTTCCTATCGCGTGGGATTTGGATTAGGGTAAATTATAGCTTACGTTGGCATAGTTGGAATAAAAATATTCAAGGAAATGCAAAATCAATATTTAACAGAGATTACATTGCTTTGTCTTCAACTAAGAACAATTTATTGCGATGTTAGCTTTTTTACAACAATAAATGAAACTAAGCGTATTTTATTAAAAAAAAGGTCGTTGTTGTTTATTTAAAACCGCCTACGGGGCGTTTTATTTATCGGCGGTACAGGTGCAGCGGCAGACGCAGTGATACGTTTCATATTTAGGGCAAATCGACACCTGCAGGTGCGCTTTATTAATTGCAGTTCACGGTTGATTCAACTGCGCTTTTACAGCCTAATTGTGCAATGAACTTTCCTAAACGTAGCGGCGTTAGTACTGGGTAGCAATTGGCACATTTTCAGATACCGGTCGTGTATAAAAATCTGGTCCTAGGTCGCAATTTTCGTGGCCCTCTATTACCAGCACTATATGATTTAATTGACAACGTCTTTACGTATGTGTTAATATACAGAGTGTACAAAAAGTTGCGCAACGGATTAATATCTCGTCTTGTGGCAACTTGGCAATAAAAAGTTTTGAGTAAAAGTTGTTTGTGGTAATTTACTACATAACCTAAAATTATTTTCAACTATACACAGTGTTTTGTTTAGGCGTACCGATCTGTCACTTTGTTTTCTTAAATAGAACACCCTATATATTTTGCACTTTTTAGATGCAGAATTAAATTATCTTTCAGAGTATATAGGGTTTTATGTGTCTAAAATCAATTGTTTTTGAGTTATTTAAGTTTTTATGAAAATTTTGAAAGAAACAGGACTCTAAGAAAATATTGATATTTCACAACATCGCAATTTCAGTACAAATTCTTTTGAAACTGTGTTCGACAATAGTATGATTGTTATTGCTGACTAGTTAACATTTTAAAAATAATACACAGGGTGTTTTTTATGCTCGGTCCAAATGGTTAAACTTCAAACACGGATAAGTCAATTTTTTTAAATAGAACACCCTATATATTTTTACATATTCTTAACGATAATTTAATTATCTTTAAAATTTGTTAAAGGTCTATTATGTCTAAAATTAATATTTTCGAAGTTATTGCGGTTTTCACGATAATTAATGGGCACAAACAAAATATTTAATAAAAATATTTAATGTAAATATCTCTACAATTTGTTTTAAATGTCGAATAACGTTCTATTTTCATCTTTAAGCTTAATGTTTACCTGATCATAAATTAGGTTAATAAAAAACACTCTTTTATGTAGATTAAACTATTTTGATTTTATTGTTTTTTATTAAACTAATTTATAATCAGAAAAACATTTAGCTTAAAGATGAAAACAAAACGGTATTTGACATTTAAAACCAATGATCGAGATACTTCCAAAGCCAAATAATTAATTTCTATTGAATATTTTGTTTGTGCCCATTAATTATCATGAAAACCGCAATAACTCCAAAAATATTAATTTTAGACATAATAGACCTTTAACAAATTTTAAAGGCAATTAAATAATCGATAAAAATATGGAAAAATATATAGTGTTCTATTTAAAAATATTGACTTATCCGAGTGTAAAGTTTAACCAATTGGACCGAGCATAACAAACACCTTTTTTTTATCTAGTCAGCAATCACTATAATACTATTGTCGATTAAAGTTTCAAAGGAATTCGTTCTAAAATTGCTATATTGTGATGTCTCAATATTTTCTTAAGAGTCCTGTTTCTGTCAAAATTTTCATAAAAACTTAAATAACTCAAAAACGATTGATTTTAGACAGATAAAACCCTATACACTTTAAAAGACAATTTAATTCTGCATCTTAAAGTGCAAAATATACAGGGTGTTCTATTTAAGAATAGAAAGTGACGTATCGGTACGCAAAAACAAAACACTGTGTACCTATAGTTAAAAATAATTTATGGTTATGTAGTAAATTACCACAAACAACTTTTATACGAGACTTTTTTTAGTAAAATTATCACAAGACGAGATATTGATCCATTGCGTTACTTTTTGTACACTCTGTATTAGAAGCAATTTTTGTTTAGATTGGTCACGGAGGCTTGTAGAAATTTAAACAGTGTAGAACAACATAAAAAATATACAGGTTGTATCTAAAAATTACTTTTTTTGTCATTGTGCATTGCAGTGATCGTTTGTAGACACTAGGGTTTTTTCTTGGGATCCCAGTCCATTTTAACCTATTTTATATTCTCAGGCAAATACTTATGTGCTTGGGGAATCCCGAGATATTTAAAAAATTACTGTTTATTTTCTGTTAAGATCGTTTTATTATTACCATAACTTATCAGAATTTATTATAAATATCTTAATTTATTTTAACTTATGGAAAAACTTTATACTTATTTCAAAATAGTTTTATTGCTTCATAAATATAAATTATATACTCCCGTAGTATGTGTATAGAAAAGCCCGGTCTCTATAACAAAATTCACATAATCAAAATACGCTGACAGTTTTTTTTTTTGTACACTAGTAATGCGAAGCAAAATAGTTTATAAATGGAATTTAATTAATAAAAATGATGTCTTTTTGCTGCTAGATGCTCTCAAGCGAATTCCACTCACATTAATAGAGACTGAGAAAGTATTTTATGCGGCAGAAATTTCTATTAATAAATTAGGAATAAGGCTTAGTGACCGACGCACAGAATATCTTTGTTTTCTTAAATTATAGTAGTATTACATAAATTCATTATAAAATTTATACTTATTATTGTGTTCATTAAAATAAAATTGGAAAAGAAAGGTAATTTTTTAAAGTGTGTTTCTTCTATCAATATTATTTTATTATTAAAAATAATCATGGGGAAAATATACAGGGTGTTGCATGACCAACCGGCCAAACTGAAGGAGCATGTTCCTTGAGTCAATTTTAGCAAAAATGTTATATAAACCATAATCCAAAACTCGATGGTTATCGAGTTATAGACCTTCAAAGTTTAAATATAGGGTTAATTTTAACAATAAAGTCTAATTTTTTATGTCAACGTTTATTATTTGTTTTATTTTTGTTAATTTGAATGAAGTGCAGTTATAGGTAATGAAATATTATTGATTAGAGATAAGGCGGTTGCGAAATGTACTGACTTTTACGGGACACCAAAATTAACGCGTATTACTTGATAAAATTTCGAAATATAATCCAAAGCAACGCGACTCCGTGGGTCCCCTGCCAGACTAGTCGAAACTAGTGAAAAACACTCCGACTAAAGTCGCGAAACGGATTCCCCTTGAAGCAGTAAAAACCACTAAGGAGCTCACGTAATTCAGGGTGATCGAAATTTAGAAATCCACCAAAGGAGTTCCCGTCCAAGACGGTCAGGGACCGTGGCGAAAACGTCAACAAAGGTGGCGGAGGGTTATTACGGATTTCTGAAATACAAATCCTAACACATATTTTCCCTAATATTACATATCAAACTTATTAACTCACAAATTAATTATTTATAAACTTCTAATAAGTTATAACCCATTCTTTCGTCATGAAATCTGCATAATTTACTATTATTATCACACTTGCAAACTTCATAAAATTGCATAGCATAAATACAATGACCGAAACCGTAAACGATGAAAGGGACGTTTTTGACCTGGGTTTATCACTTCCAGATGTGTACGGCTAACACTTTTCATTCGTATTTTTACCAATGCAACAAAGACCAAAATATAACATTACATGAGACACTTGTTTGGGTGCTATTTAGCTGTTAACAATAAATCTGTCATTCTTATTTTATTTCACACTTGAAACTAGAATTAGAATTGTATTTCTATTATGAGCAATATTTTTTAGCACGACCACTTTCTCGTATTTATGAGCTCTGGCTCTTTAAGTGGCCTGGCGTTATCCTAATTGTTGCATTTATGGTGTTCTGAGAATCAAAAAAGATGAAATACAATGACCTATAAGTTTAACGTGTTAACTAAAGATTTGTTTTTCTTAAATAATTAAATATTATATCATATGCGACCGTCTCAGTATGCATACTTTTTTAATACGTGGTCGGATTGAGAATTAAATTCTCTATCCGAATCAACAAAACATTTATACTATGTAATTTAAAGAAAAACAGTTGCCTATCGCGGATTTGACATACGTCATCGTAGAGATAACAAATGCACATCATTTAATAGAGAATTTGTCGCCGTTTCCAAAATAAAAGGTTTGTTGGGGTTATTTTCAATAATTAAAAAGTTATAGGGGTGCGACAGTCAAACTGAATCACCCGGTATAACTTGGAGTAGTTTTTAAGTAATAAACGGGATACCGGGAATTCCCGGGAAGTGGGCAAATTTCTTCACGGAATCCCGGGAAAAGCAAAACTTTCAAAGATTACTTTTTGTACACACTGTATAACATTATCTTAAACTTGACATTTAAAACAAAATTGACATTTAAAACATTGAACTTAAACAAACAATGAATATTAAAATACAAAATTTATTGTAAATGAAATACGTTCTTTAAATGGTGTTTTGTTTGCGAAGTTTCGTAAATTGGTTTTAAAACCTAACTATACCCCCATAACGCAGAAATATCTTATGAATGAAAATGCTGATCTGTGTATTTAAATGGTTATAGTTGTAAAATGTAAAATGCAAACACACTCGTGGCGAAAATAATTCGCCGACTCCGCGAGTTAGTTCCATTTTCACTGTCAAAGCTGTGTAGCAGAGTCACAATTACTCACTGTTAGCTCGTTCCCCGCAATAAGCTAATCTCTTAAACATGCACGCGTTTTTCCGCTGTACGTTTTAATCAAAACATCCTTTTATTTAATCTTAGCCCTTGTGTGCAAAGGTTCAAAATGATCTTGTTAATTTGTGACAGAAACGTTTGTGCCCAATTTAACCGATTACAAGGGTTGTGGGCCCTTCATCTAATTTGTCAGGTTGGACGAGAAATATGCAGCGAGCTTTTATTTTACTTTTTTATGCCGTTCGTAAAAACCCTGCGTTTTATTCGATTTAGAGAACGTAACAGTTGCCTTATTGGTTCTTTTTAGTACGACATAATTTGTTTATTTTTGTATATAGGATGTTTCAAAATTTTATCGGCAAACTTTCTAACATGATTGATAGGTAAAAAATGAAAAACGTTTGATGATCGCATATCCAAAAAGGTTTTGTTAGGAGCTAAACCTCTTTATAGAGGACTGATTGTTGTTAATAGTAATTTTAACAACTTTTATATGTTTAATTAAAACTTATAGAAGTTCAAGGAGTTAGTTCTAAAACAAAATTTAAACCAAAACCTGATTATCTTTATCAAACCAACTCTTTCTTCTTTATGCCTTGCTCCAACTAGATTTTGTATCAAACTATTTGTCTGGTTTGGAATATCATTAACTATAATTTTTTATGGGCACCATACGGAATTTTTGAAGCAACCAATTGGGGGTTTGCCCCAATTTAAACTGGAGATAATGTAACTGTGAACGAGCAACTGGTTATCTTTAGATTACGCTGTCCATTTATACAGGGTGGTGCTTTTTTTGATGCTCACCATTGCTATCTTGGAAACGGTAAGAGATACAAGGTCGGTTAAATTAGAGAAAAGTTGCACATTTTTATATTCAATTATAAATAAAAATAAAATAAAAAGAAACTCGACGTACGTCACTTGCACGCAATCTGTCACTATTATTGATATCATAGTTTCAATTGTTTTTCAGAGCATTCTCGATTTTGTAGATTATTTATACAAATTTTCAAATTTCAACAAGTTTTTTGAAAGAAAAAAGGTATTTTGGTTACCAATTTGAAAAGCTAATTTTTTTGTCTGTCTGATGGTGCAAAAATCCAATATGGCGGCCATAAGAAATAAAAAAGTTGACTATCGCAACTTGAAATCTAGAAGGCTTGGAAAATTTCTGTTGACGTCATCAAACCCAGGACGGTCAAAAACATAAAGTGACCAAGTTTAAATGAAATAGAGTCAGTGGTAGGGAAGATAATAATATTTTTCTAAAATCACATTTTTCAGTTTTTTTGTAATAAAACAAAAACGAATCAAAATATTCAAGATTTCTTTTTAGATTCTTAATCGCCATAAAAATTTACAACTTTTCTCTAATTTAAACGACCTTGTATCTCTTACCGTTTCCAAGATAGCAATGGTGAGCATCGAAAAAAGCACCACCCTCTATAATATATTTCCAGCAAACCAGCTAACTACAAAATTAAATTTTAGACTCTTTGTAACAGTTCTAACTCTTACGTTCTAAAAACACAAGTGTAGGTATACCGGAAAATGACTTCAGAAGCGTCCGAAAAAAAACAAGGAATGTGTGTTGTTATGGGTCTGACTCCCGGCTCAGAGGACAAAACGTTACCTGTGATAATTTTTTTACGTGTTATAAGTTGGGACAAACGTTTTCTTAAAATAAGTCACAATATTTCAAACGGTTAGAAAAAATAAACCTGAACTTACCGTGATAAAAATTAAAGATGAGGTACACAGTTTAAAACATTATTTTACTAAAGATACCACAGTTGTTTCAATGTTCCAAAAAAAGAACAAAAATGTTGTTCTCATGAGTACCTTACACCAAGTTAAAGAAATTAGTAATAGGGACGATAAAAAACTCAGATCATTATTGATGAAAATGCTACAACGACACATTTGATCAACTAATAGCTGCATATACTGGCCCAAGTGTTATAAATGTCCAATCAAATAAACGTGCAAGATGTAAATTTTGCCCTTCTAGCTGTGACAATAAAACCGTTATGACATGTGCAAAGTGCAACAAATACATTTCTAAATCTCATCTACTTTTGCCTTTACTGTCAAAAATAACACATTTATTATTTTTATGATTATTATTAGATATTATTATTGTTATTCTATGTTGTAAGATTTAATTTAATTAAAGTAAATATTGTTTTTTTATGTTTAGTTAATTAGTAACTCGTTAAATGCCGTATTTTTTTTTATATTTTACAGCATCGGTTGATTATGACCCGGAGGACTACAAGTGTGTAGTGTAACCGAGCAGGGATAAACAAGATCCCGATGTTAAGCTTCGAATTTAGGACACCCTGTGTTTAACTGTTGCAAATTAATATTAGTAATTGTCTTTGCTTTTACCCAATAACCTTATTTTTTTTTTTTTAAACTTTGAAATGCAACTAGTCAAGCTACTACTGACTAACGAGCACCTTAAATCTATCTTAATCTACTAGTTACTACAAATAATAGAACTCCTCCCCTCGGTGTGTCCTATTTCCTGGTTTCCACTTGGGCACGTCCCTGGCCTGCCCACTTCAGTACACTACACTACCAAGCGAGCTTATACAAGTTCGAACGGCTTAGTTCGTTTTAGCCTTCGCACTATTGAAGCGTTGTCAAGAAGCTGCACTACCTCCACGTTGACGTGCCGGTGAAGTCGGTCCTCGTGCTTCTTGGCTGATTTCTTAATCTCCTCGGTAACATGATTGGCTTCAAGGTCTTTATGGATATCATTGTTTCGACAGTACCATGGGGCATTTACAATTCCCCTTACCACTTTGTTCTGAAATTTTTGGATGATTTCAATATTGCTTTTACTCGCACAGCCCCAGAGCTGTGCTCCATAAGTCCAGACCGGTTTCAGTATCTGGTTATATACTAAGGTTTTGTTTCGCATTGATAGTTGGGATTTGCTTCCCAGAAGCCAGTTCATTTTTTTATACTTTATGTTTAGTTCTTCTCTCTTCTTCTTCACGTGTTTGCTCCATCGAAGCTTAGCATCCAGTGCCATTCCTAGGTATTTTGCAGAGTTTGAGTGCGGTAATCGGTTGCCACCAATTTTTATTGGGATGTGATGTGTTTTACGATTGGTAAAATTGACGTGGACTGACTTCGTTTCGTTTAGCTTAATGCGCCATTTTTCTGTCCATGTGCTTATTTTGTTTATGGCCTGCTGCAGCTTGTTAGTTGCTTCTACGATGTTTTCTTCTACCGCTAACACTGTGGTATCGTCTGCGAACGTTGCTATTGTGGTGCCGTTAGTTTGTGGAATATCGTGGGTATATAAGAGGTATAAAACTGGCCCTAGCACGCTTCCTTGAGGAACGCCTGCTTTTATGTCTTTGAGCCCGGAATAATGGTTTCCCTGCTTTATTCTGAATAGTCTTCCTGAGATATAGGATTTTAGTATTTGGCAATACTGCTCTGGTAATAACGTTTGCAGTTTAATGATTAGCCCTTTATGCCAGACCTTATCAAAAGCTTGTTTGACGTCTAGGAAAATAGCAGCACATATTTTCTTTTCTTCTAGAGCTTTTTCTATCAGATCTGTGACTCTGTGTACTTGGTCTATTGTAGTGTTCCTCTCGGAATCCAAATTGATGAGTTGGTATGATATTTTTTCTTTCGATTATGATCTTCATTCGCTTTAAGAGCAATTTTTCAAAGAGTTTGGAGATAACGGGTAACCTTATGTTAATGTTTTAAGTTTAGTTGGCTATAAAGTTTTGCCAAAAACTATAATATATAAAACGAACTGCCTTATTTTATTATAATTGAAGCATTGTACAGTAAACTAATAGCTGATCGCCAAAAAGGTGTAAAGAATTCTGGGATATGTTTTATTTTAATAACTTCAAACATATAATTTCACTTTTTTTGTAAATTTTACTTATTATAGTTGTGTTTACGCAGTTGGACAGATTTTTATTATGAAGTCTATGAAAATCAATTTAAGTGTAATTTATATTTTTCGAACATAAAAGCTTAATCTTTATTTATGCTTCAGACTAGTAATTAAATGCGTTTAATGTACCGGCCTCCGTTGGTTAACTATTAATTTACATGGTTTTATTTAAATTCTGTTGAATTATAATAGTATTTAGCATAAAACGGATGTAAAAGCAAAACTTGACCGATGTATTAATTTAAAATGTATACTTATTTATTCTACCGTGTTTTGTTAGTATAATTTTGAAACATACTATATACTTTAAGACAAGTGCAGAAAGCTTTGACAAATGAAGACTAATTTAAATATTTGTGTTGATGGTATTTAGTAGGTTCTTTTTGTTAAGAAAGTGTGGTGATGTTATACAGGGTGTCCCAGATTACATTTCCAGCATGGAGATCTAGCTTGTTATAAGAGATACAGGTTTGTTTAAATTAGATGAATTATTCCAACGAGCCACAATCAATTTTAAAAAATACAAAATTCGTCGTGCTTCAGATGTTATAGCAAAAAATATGAAAATGTCGAATTTCTTTTTTCTCTCATAACTTTTTTGTCTTAACCGTTAGAGCAATTTTATTTGTACTTTCTTATGGTACTTTTTAATGAAGAATGTAACTGATACTTTAGACTTTTTTTATCACTTACCATTTTGGAGCTATTACCTCTTTCTTTTTTTTATGGGTCGCGAAGTTGGCTAGTTAAATGTGCTTTTTTTCTCTTTCTAATGAGATATCTCTAGCTATATCTATTTTTATAAATAAGTAAGAAAAATCGTATTTTACCAATAACGTATCCATGTACAAAGAAACAAAAAACAACTAACTAAATTTCAAATGACGGTTACCATTTGTCTGCGGTATAATTTATTAGAATCTTTTAGTATTTTTATTTAATTTAATATTCTTTGAAGTAATTGTTGTAATTATGGCTACATTTAAAAATAACTAATATTGAGATATTGAGATGCTACATTCGTTGCCATAAAAACTGTGTAGAAGATAAGCGAATACACTTAGACCTGTATGCCGAGATAAGGCAACACAGAACGCGTAATTACAGAAATTCGGAAATAAAACTAAAAGAATGTGGTTTCTTCGAGAAAGCAACAAAAAATCCAAAACAAATCAATGAAGAATAATCTGTTTTTACTCAGCTTCTATGGCAAAGAATGCAACATTTCAACATGTCAAATGTTTCGCTATTTTTAAATGTAGCCATCATTATAACAATTACCTTCAAAGACTGTCGAATTAAACAAAAATACTATAAGATTCTAATAATTTATACCGCAGACAAATGGTAACCGTCATTTGACATTTAGTTAGTTCTTTTTTGTTTCTTTTTTCATAGATAGCTTGATAAGTTATTGGGTAAAATACGATTTTTCTTGATTTCGTGACTTATTTATAAAAATATATATGGCAGCTAATACCTCATAAGAAAGAGAAAAAAAAAGCACATTTAACTATTCCATAGCCAACTTCGCGGCCCATAAGAAAAACTAAAGTTAAGGGTAATATTTCGAAAATGGTAAATGATAAAAAAAAATCTAAAATAACAGTTACATAAAAAAGCACCCTCAGAAGGTACAAATAAAATTGATTTGTTGATTAAGGCAACAAAGTTATGAGAAAAAAAAGGAATTCGACTGTTTCATATTTTTTGCTATAACATTTGAAGCACGAGCAATTTTGTACTTTTAAAAATTGATTGTGGCTCCTCTCATACAAACGAATAATTCATCTAATTTAAAGAAACTGTATCTCTTAAAATAAGCGAGTCTCCATGCTGGTAATGTAATCTGGGACACCCTGTATATTAAGCATGAAAAGTTTTTTCCCTTTTTTAATGCAGGATGCATCTACTCCGGCACATTTTATTTCCCTGTCAAAATGTCGCCCTGCCGCGGGTTTGAAGTTGGATAGCGCAGTTTCCTAAGTTAAAGGTAGTTTCCTAATATATAAAATTGCCTTGCCGAGCCCGGTATTAAGATAAATGTGAAGTTTTGGTATTGAATTTGGAGATATATGTAGTATCTGAAGTTGACACTATTACTCAGGCGTAGAAAATT
Organism: Elmis aenea; assembly: GCA_947652605.1. Taxonomy (NCBI): domain Eukaryota; kingdom Metazoa; phylum Arthropoda; class Insecta; order Coleoptera; family Elmidae; genus Elmis; species Elmis aenea. The sequence goes on from OX393581.1 coordinate 42,981,029, forward strand.
TATAGGAATCGTTCTAGCATAATGTTTTTTATTTTTATAATGGTATTAGATTTCATTTTGTAGTGTAATTGCAATTCGATCATTGTCACCAAGTAAATATTTGAACGTGTGTTTGTTGGTGATTATTTTAGTTGATTGAATTACGTCTCTTTAGAAAAGTTTGCATTTCTATTTCCTTTGATGTGGTTGTCAATGTTCTAGGTATCTGTAATTAACTGGCCACAATGGACTAATGAGGTTCGGTGCCGTAAACCGATCAATTATATTGTCACCACCGTGTTAAATGCGTTATATGCCAAATTTTTCTACTGGTGCCGTATCTATTTTATTTTTTACTGAATAATTTCACAATTCGTTTTGTCTCTTGTTGTAAAATTTAATAGAAAATTGAATTATAATTTTTTTTACATATTTAACTCGTATATATCAGTTAACCGTTAACCAATTTTTTTTTCGGTTTCTAACCCTGCTTTTAATAATGCTATTTTATGGATTGTATAGCACATTTAGTTGCTTGCCGTTTCAATACGAACATTTTTCTTTTGTTTTTATTCCGAGTAACAATTGAACAAAAAATAATTGCATTAAGTATTTATTTATAACAACATCCTTACCAATTGTTTTGTTACGATGTAAAATCCAAATCTCATAATATTATTTCACTTATTTGGTCCGTTTTATTTAACAGAAAATTATTATAAGTGTGCTTATCTTAAGAGAGAGTTAAAAAGCGCAAAAGTTAAACTAAATTTTGGCAAAATCTCGTATTTAGAAATAATTTAAAAATAAAAATGTTATTTTCATATTATTACAAAATTGAAAAATAAATCTTCATCAAGTTTTGTAAATATTTTTATTATAAATTATATGACATGTTATAAATTCTACCGATAGATAACCAAAATATAATTTTTTTGTGATAATGTGATCCAAGACTTAAGGTAAAAAAGTCGTTTTAGGAAATGCTGAAGTAATATGAGCAATGGAACTTTCCAATTTATGCAAATTTGTGTGAAAATTTAGACGCGTTGTCACAACGTGGAGTTCTTTCTTGTTGTAGTCGGAGAGGTCAGACCTATCTGTAGAAAAAGTGTAAGCTTCACTGTTCAATATAATAATTTTAAGTATTTACTTAGGCCATTACTTTTTGCTTACAATTTCATTGTTGTTCAGTTAATTACGATGTTAGGAAATGTACTACAGCGGTTAAAGTTTGACGGCTCATTGGTTACCATAATGTTACGGTATATGGCTACTGACCATTCTCACTTAATTTTATTACGTAATAATAGATCAACTCTACTTATATCGAGTTAAATTCTCGGTAAAAACGCTGTGAGTTACTTATCGAATTATGTTTTGCTGTAACAGCACCAATTTCTTTTCTTTAATTTGTGATCATTGACGAAACAGTGCAGCCCTTCTACCAGCGCAACAGACAGAAAAATGTTGATTAGTTGTGGTAGTTATTTCCATAACACGGTGTACTGATGCGGTATGCGGTCTCTAAAGAGAATTTTTCGATTTACTTATTAAATAGGTTGTGCGATCAAAATTAAGCATCACTGTATTGAAATGTTTGATTGCAAAAAAAAATTACCCTTAGAAAATTCGTTAATTTGATTATGCATGTTTTGCACAGCGGAACTTTACACATAGTGCAAACTGTTTTAGTTTTTGTTTCTTTTTTATGAAATTTGGTAAAAACCCATTTGAGGACATGCTAAATCCAGTGGTGTAGTCAGATTATAGATAAAAAAATCGCTAAACAAATTTTGCTAATTTTGACATCGAAAAAAACTCATAGTAGGCTTTGTGAGTGTAAACTGAATTTTAAAATATTAAGCCCAAGTACAGTTTTTGATGCTTTATTGTTGAAAAAAAAAAATTAAGAAAATCGGACCATAAATAAACTTTTTATAGGGGTCCCCTTTGAAATGGGTCACACTGTATATGCCAGTCAGACTTGCAAATAATGACAATACTGGAGACAATGATTCAACAAATTAAAAAACCTTCATAACTTGTACAAAATGAAGTTTAAAAGGTTTTACACCCTGTTTTTTTTTTTGTTTTTATAGCCTACTATGATTTTCTCAAAAAAACTAAAAAACTTCGTAACTTGCGTATTATTCAAAGTAAATACATCAACTCTTATACATATATTTGGAATGAGAAAAAAATAAGGAATTTAAATAGGTCATAGTCAACCATCGCTCCTATTAAAAAAAAGGTAAGTTTGTGTCATAACTTTTTAACGGCGAGCGCAAAATAACTTTTTTTAGTATAATAAAACTTAACATGAAAATATCTAAAAATAATCTTCACAAATATTTTCGATATTTACAACAATAACGGAGTATGACAAAAAAAACACTTTTTACTCAATAACTCAAAAACCGGAAATGATAGAATATTTCTGAAAACGGTTCTGTTTTTCTCAGAAAACTGCACATTTTTGGTAATTTAACCGTTTCTCTATCTTAAATATTAACCGAGATACTCATGAAATTCCATCGAATTTGGACCACCCTGTACACTTTATGTATTACCAGGTACAAAACTTGCTTTTGCCAAATAGATTGATTTAGTCTATTCATTTATATCTGCCTTATATTGGACGATTTATTTTTAAAAAGCGGCCCCTTAACAACCCTCACAATCGGTTTTATTGCTTATTGTGAAATGGCAGCGGTGACAGATGTGGTAGGCGATTGATATAAAAATAAAACCGCTATATTCATTTATCACCGTAAGCAGTGTTGAATAATTTACATTTTAATTATACCTTTAAGTACATTAATATCTAGATTCCATTGAATTTTTTTAAAGTAGAGATTTGTATAATCGTGATAATTCAATAATTCTTGGTAGCTTAAGTTGTTTTTATGCATGCTTTGTGAAGCTACTTTTAACGATAGGTACTTTAAACTAGAAGAACTAAAATTCGATGTTTAGCATCAATAAGTGCTACAATGTAATTGACCGCTACTGCTGATCAATCAAGAAAATATTTTGTGTTTTTGGTTGTTGCAAAAAAGTAATATAAATAAAGTGTAATTAGAATTGTTCATCGGCGATTTTCTACGAAAGATCGTTTTCTAACTATTTAAACTTTTTGTGGTACATGAAATTTAACAACCGAAGAAGTTGCCCAATCATTATAACTTTTTATCTAAATTATTTACTTTTCACTTCACCTCTCAAATCTTTGTATTTTACTACAAAATTAATAGATGTATTTATCAGCAAATACAGTGGCGTGTTATATACCTTCATGGGGTCTTAGGCAAATTTTAATTTTGGGGCCCCACGTACATTAAATCTATCCATTTATGACCGGCGCAAATTTTTTGGTAGAAATTTCCTCTGACCCAAAAAAAATACAAAACTTTATTAAAAGCAAATCAAAATTGAACGTCTGAAATTATTGAAGAATTAATTGTAATCCACAAGTAAAATAATAACATGATTTATGTAAATGTATGCACTTAATCGAATAAGTATGTACTTTTATTGCACTTATTAACAACAAACTTAATTAATAAAATAAAAACTAAAAATAATATGTATTTATAATTAGAAGAAAAAAGGTCGAATATCTCGAAAAGTATAAGTTTTGTGTGTAAGACATACCTACTTAACAAAAAATGAAGCTCTCTTAAAGACGAATCAAAGACCTAAAAAAATACAGGGGTTTGCTTTGAAAAAATTGAGTTACGAGCTCCTGAAAATCATGGAAGTTGCCACCTATTCATGAACACCCTGTATGCGTGATTTAAACTTTTTTATATCGAGTGATATTATTATTATTATTTCGGCGGAGGTAGTCCCCTTTCGGGTTCCTGTACTGCGACCTATTGGTCTATTGTACCCTCTGGTGATAGCCCCTTAAAGAAGTCCTGTGTTTTTGAAAAACTCCAAGATTTTCTTTGGGTGTTTTTCTTAGCTCATCTTGGTTGGATTTTTCCATCCCTAGAAGTCTGCGCCGATAGGGTGTGAATCCTTCACACTGGCATATTAAGTGAAGAGAAGTTTCTTCTTCTTCACCACATCCTCTGCATATATCGGTCTCTGGTAGCCCTATTATGTAGAAGTGTTTGTTTAGCCCACAGTGTCCTGTGACAAGTCCTGTGGCTGCTCTGATATATCGAGTGATAAGTACTGCAGTTAACCCTTTGCCTGTCCACAAATTTTACATAAAATTTGTACCGTACGTCCATTTAAATATTTCACATGTATAATGTTTTACGGCTCTATGGGATTATTTTATAGGTACTTATAATGTACAGTTAGGATAAGTGTAAAGCATCTAGCAAGTGCAAAGATATGTGTTTTCCATATGATACACAGAGCGTACGAAGGACCATTTTTTTGTGTGCAACAATTATTAGTTTGGTGAATTTTATTTACATTTCTATATAATTTCTTATTAAAATTTTAAAATTGGCATAATGTCAAATTTATAAATTTAGTTTGTATTCATCACAAAAGGTGATAATGTGTAGTTGTATAAGAGTGCGCAATCTCTCGATGAAAATATTAGACAAGTAAAAATTTCTAATACAAAGCAAATGAAGAGGAAAATTTGTTCTGAAGCAAAACAAATTTGTATTAGGAAATTTAAAAAATTAACTAAAGACGAAGATCACGGTGATTGCAACTGTGCTGCGGTTATGGAGAAATTTACACTTCTCCAACCAGAGGATTGGATACAATATTTTAAATGCAAAATGCGTTGGCACAAAAATTGCAAGGATCATTGGAAAAATTGCAATACATTTGTGAAAACTTTTAATTTTGTGTGTAAAAGTTAAAAATACGTTTAATTTTTTTAGTTTTAGATTTCCCTAGAAATAAAAAGTACTGACGCGCTCTTGTACACTAAAATGCGCATTCTTTCTCATAAAGTTGTAGGTATTTCCTTTAAATATTAAAATCATAAATTTTTGCTACCCTCTTTGTACATTTCAAGTTTTAACTTCATTCGTTTTTAAATAGAATTGATGAAATAATAAAAAGCATTCTTATTAATCTTTACCTCAACCTGTAATTGTTATTGTTTAATTATTTTCGCCATTGTAATATTTTCACAAAAATTGTTCTTACAATTACCTGCATTAAGATCCCTAGAAACAGCCACTTATAGCATTTTAGATATCTTTGGCGATTAGGTGTGAATTTTGTATATACCTGGTAGTGGTAATTTGCCGTTTATATGTAAGGCCCGTAATATTCCTGTTATTTTATGATAATGCGGTTATATTCTTAGCATATTTGTATGAGATTAAAAAAATAAATCTTAAACCTTGACAATATAATTTTTTGTAAATGTCAGCCTTAAATGAAAAAGGTGGAAGCGCAACGACGAGAATTAAAATGGAAGTAAAGTGGCCGTAGCGAATTTCTGCCAGAAAAAATCGTGAGATTTTATGTTCTCACATCTTTATAACGGCTCATATTTCTATCTGCTCTTATTTTGAAACTTGTGGGCTGCCGTGCGCACGAATAGAGAAACGAATATTAATTGCTTATTACCTTTGTTGCTTCACATTTTAAAAATAAATGAATACGTATGAGCTCTTTTTAGCGGGTGGCTTCCACGTTTATGCAGGCCGGAGTGTTTTGTAATGCCGCAGCCGCTTTTATGGCAAAAGCTTCTAACAAACATATGCAACCGATGAATGAAACTGCAAGATGAAACAAAAGCCTTTGTACGATTATCTCTTTGATGATATTAAACTCATACTAAAGCCGTATTATATTGGCATTATTCCTTTTTATCTTATTACAACATATCAAGAGTGAAGCAAAAATATGCAGCCAATTAACGTTTATATTTGTTACTTGTTATGAAAAGTTACGCATCGATTCGATGCAAGCAACATTGTTTTTAATTTTCTTTAGTATTTAAACACTGGATGATAATAAAACGACTTTTTTCTAATTTAATTGAGGTGATATATTTATTACACCAATAAGCTACGTGTTGCTTGTGCTTAATTAAAACTAATAACAAACATATTAAAGAAGAGATTAAGTTTTTTTTTAATAAGGAAGAGACAATGCGATTTTAGACCGGGTAGAAGTACACAGAACCCCATTTTTACGTTAGGACAGTGAAAAAATAACGAAATATTTTAACCTAATATGTACTCTGAACTTGTGTTTTATTGATTTGATAGAGTGTCAAGAAATAAGATTTGAAAGATATTGTGAAAAAGTAAGGCTGGTAAGGATTGTTACCACAATTAAGACTTAACATACAAGTAAGAGTAGTAGAAATTATATGCGAACCCATAACAGCAGTTCCCAGAAATTTAAAACAACAATTGGAGTAGGAAAGGGAACCACTTTAAGACCACTGCTTTTTATGATATTAATTATTTTAATTTTATTGTTCTTTATTAAACTAATTTATATCAGGTGAAAAATATAGCTTAAACATGAAAATAGAACGTTATTAGACATGAAAACAAATTATCGAGATATTTCCAAAGCAGACTAATTAATTTCTATTAAATATTTTGTTTGTGCCCATTAATTATTATCATGAAAACCGCCATGACTCGAGAAATATTAGTTTTAGACATAAAAGACCTTTAACAAATTTTAAAAATAATTAAATTACCGATAAGAATATGTAAAAATATATAGGGTGTTCCATTTAAAAAAATTGACTTATCCGTGTTGGAAGTTTAAGCAATTGGACCAAGCATAAAAAACACCCTGTGTATTATACAATCTTGGTTTCCGGGTTTGGAACCGCGTCTTCTATATTTAGAAGTAGTTGACGTTTCGACCATTGTGTCTTGGTCTTTTTCAAAACGACTAATTTGTGAGGGATGTTGCTAGGTTTATATATCCAGCTTGTGGAGGCGTGGCGTTCCGCTTGATAGGTTTGTTCTGCCTCAGTGATTTTGTGATGACTGGTTTCCAGATGTTTGGGAGTTGTATGCCTGTGTCTCTGTTGTAGTTGTTTGGGTTCTTGATGATTTCCAATGATTCTCGATATAATCTTGGCCAGAAATGGTTTGCGCGGGCCAGTAGTTTTGTTTCTCTGAAGAGGATGTTGTGTCCTGTACCCTGGGCGTGTTCTGCTACCGCTGATTTATCGACTTGTTTTCTTGTTGTTTGTCCTTCGTGTTCTTTGAGACGCGTTTGTATACTCCTGCCAGTCTGTCCTATGTATACTTTTCCACAGGAGCAAGGTATGCTATATATTCCCGCGTGGTGTAGTCATGTGTCGTGTGTTCTTCTTAATTTATTCGAGAGCTTCAAAGGAGCGTTGAAAACGGTTTTGATTTTAAGTTTTTGTAGAAGCTTTGATATTTTGTTAGTCACTCCGCTGATGTAGGGCAAGTAAGTCGTAGCGATGTATTCTTTCTTTTCGTTTCCTTCTTTTGGCGTGGCATGTTTTTGTATGGTACGAAGTATTTGTTTACGCTGGTAACCGTTTTCTTGCAGGGCTCTCGTGACCATGTTTCAGAAAACTTCAAAGAAGAACTGTTTCTGTCAAAATTTTTATAAAAACTTAACTTACTTACTCAAGACAATTTAATTTTGCATCTAAAAATAGCAAAATATACTGGGTGTTCTATTTAAAAAAACAAAGTGACTTATTGGTATGCAAAAACAAAACACTGTATAGTGAAAAAAAATAAGGTTGTGTAGTAAATTACCACAAACAACTTTTATTCAAAAATTGTTTTTGTAAAATTATCACATGACGAGATATTGATCCGTTACGTTACTTTTTGTACACACTGTATTTATATTGTGAATTATTCCCTAAATTTTCTTTTTTTTTTGTTACAGGTACGTGTTTTTGGAAATTTAAGCTATAAAAGAACCAACCAATTTCTGTTGGGTTGTGAGTAAGTTCAATACAATATATTATTATATTCAGTATGTTGTGCAGGTAAAGCAACAAAATTTAATGTTTTTATTAAATCTGCACTTTAAAGAGACATTTTTTAACTTAAATATAAAAGTATCAGTCTAAGTAGCTTTTAGAAATAACCCCAAACCTCTTATTCATCATTCCATATAGAAAAGAGTAACATAGAGTAAATACTTAAGGTATATTCAAAATTATGAGTTTAATATGTTTAAGATAGTAGGTACAAGTCTTATCCATTTTTTATTTTAAATTACATAAGAATGTTTTTATTCGAAAATATATAGTAACTTTTTAAATGTTTCCGGTCATGTATAATAACCTTTGCAAAAAAAAGTTGCCTAAATGAAAGTTTTTGGCGATCATTGTTTGTGTTTTACAGCTAATTCAAATAATATAACAGATTGGGTATAAAATTCAAGATGTCTCAATTAATTATCACTTACGCAAATAGAATTTGTTCATTAAATATTAATAGTGGATAATTTTCAAAAAAAAAAAGTATTTACAAAACTATTTACCTATTTACGCAAATGCAATATTATAGTATATTACCTAGCAAGAGTTGTAAGAACCATATTACGCACGAGTGGAAAAGTCGCGTATTTCCACGAGTGCGTAATTGCTTTACAACTCGTGTTATGCAGCTTACTTTTTCTACGATCACATAATACCTACGATTTTAACGGCTTTTTGGCTAATATACACTTGTAATTACGTTGTCTTATCAATTTTGACGTAAGCCTGCTTTGATGTTTCTAGACAAGTGTGCGTTTTGCTTACCGTGCGTTATAGCTCACTTACTATGCATGGAGGAAGCGTTTTACGGGAGTCTACTTTGATCATTTCTTTTAAAAACTGTGCTTTTTGCTTACCGTGCGTAAGGACCCACTTACTGTGCATGCAGGCTGTACGGTAAGAGTAATTTACATTAACGGTCGTAGAAAAAGGTTATTTACTATCAGTTTTAAACTAAAAACATTCTATTGCAATTTAAAAACAAAGTTGATTAACGCATTTTTAGGGTACTTAAAAGTTTCGAGTACATTTTTGTGCAACCTACACTTTTTATGTATGAATCAGTGATGTGAAATGACGGTCATTTATGATTGTGACGTCATGACCGTCATGAGCGGTCATATGACCGTCATTTATGATTGTTTTTATAACAATGGTATACAATTAATATATATGTAATAGGAATAATAAATAAAAAGCAGATTTATTAGTATCAGTATCTCTATCTGGGTATTGTATTCCTTCAGAGAAGGCTCTAGAAGTCAAGGGAGTTGAAGGTGATTTTGGACTACTTATGCTGAGAGCTAAACATTTTTTAATAAAATTTTTATTTGAGTTTAAACTTTAATTTTACATGCTCTGGGCATTTCTTGCATGTTGTAATTAAATGTTCTGCCATTCTAGTGGCATGTAATCCGTATCTCTTTCTACAAAATTGGCAACCATAAGTAGCTACCTTTTGCTGCGAACTTGCAGGATAACGTACAAAAAAGTAAAATACCTTCCCTTTTCTCCGCATTGTGTTTACCAACTTTCAGAATACTTTATATAGTGGTATTTACATTTTTATTAACGATATTGCAATTAAGATTAACACAAATCAAGTGACAACCACCAAGTAAACTTAAAACTGTCATTTTTGGATGTTAGAAAAACTGTCATTTTGAATTTTGGAGCTTAGAATGGTCACGGTCATTTAAAATCATTGTGACGTGACGTCATGACCGTCATGACAAACGTTCATGACGCGGTCATATGACACACTCACATCACTGATGAGAATGCATGAAACACAAGGATTTTATACCCACCTCTTTGGAATTAAAAGACATCGGACTGTCGCGAAGAATTTTCTTATATCCACATTCGGGACACTCTTTACGATTTTCATGAATCAGTAACTTCGTTTCGAATAAAGAAATCAAAGAAAATCTTTAATAAATTTCTTGTTTCACGTCACCAGTATTTGCAGACAGCCTTACATGTTTATTCTGTTATATAACTTGAAACCAATATTATTATTTATGATGTTCTTTTCTGATTTTACGAATAGACAAACCCAAATATCGGAGTTTCTCAAACCAACGTGGTGGCGATAGCTCGCGTACGTACGACTTAAAGGTTAAAAGTCAATAAATAGACCCGGCATGCTAAACTATGAAACGCATACGTTCGAGTATAATAATAATCCTTGGTCCCAATTGTGTCCTTGCGGCTATTCGAAATTCGCTGATAAAGCATTCCTGTATGACGTAGATAATTCCGGATTTCGCCCACACTGACCGGCATAGTTTTGTGTCTTATTGGAGTGTAAGTTATGATTTTATATCGTCCGATACGTGCTACACACATCGGGATAAATTTATCTTTGGAATGAAGTTTATTGAGTCTAGTAGTTATGTATTCAACGCGGCGGATTGAAAGACGATCTCGAGGGAACATTGCGGGTCGGTTAGAGAGAATTTCGACTGAAGATAGGCACTGACAACGCATACGTTTAGAAAAGCAAACATTGGCAGAAAACTTTAGCACTTGATATGCTCCTTACAGACTTTGCCAGATTGCCCTGTCACTCATTGTGCCAAATTATCCTTTTAAAGTTGTTATGGGGACATTGAAGGAGCACCATCATGCGTTTTAGAGATCGTTTAAGCTTGTACACAAATTTAAAATAGACAATAAATCAAATTACTTCAATTAAAAGAAAAAAAAAACTTAGAAGAAAGTATCTGGAATAAAAACTACACAAAATTTATTTTCAATAAATTATTTTTTTATTGCTAGTCCTTCAATAATGTTAAATTAACCATCCAATTTTATTTTATACAGGGTGAGTCATTAGTGCGGGATCGATCGATTGTGGCTAAACGGTTTGAGATAGAAAGTTAATTCAAACGCTATTTTATACAGTTTTTTCTTCCCAACACAATAAAAATATTTTCAAATATAGAGGGCGAGTCACCTCTCTGGAACTAATAGCAACTTTTATATTTCAAAGACAACACCCCATTTATCGATCAGGGCAATAAAAATTACGGAATCATTATAATTTGAAATCGCTCTGATTCCTGATCCTCACAACAAGGACGGAAAGCTAAAACGAAAAGTCACATGCAATATGATCGGCTATAGTTCTCTTCTACCCAGGGACTAAAAACGAAAAAAATTCCGTTCGTTTCTGTTCGGAACAAAAACGAAATATATCGTTTTCGTTCTTTTCGTTCTAACCGAAAAAATTCTTTTTTCGTTTTCGTGAACCGAAATAATAACGGTTAAAACCGGTTTTACAATATTTTTTTTGTCGTCAAAAAATCAATTTTTTTTCTAGTCACCACAACCCTCTATAAATACGATTACAATATTTGCGTCTCAACTAAAATATAAACGATGACAATGGGGTTTGACTCTCTCGGACAGCATATTTTAGACTGGCGAACCATCGCCATATTAAATTTACCAAATCGTTAAACACATGAATTTAACCATTTTGTTAAGTTTAACACCCGTAAGGTGCAAAAACACAACGTGATTAGGTTAAATTAGACACACGATCTTTATCTAAAAATATGAAAATATAGCAAGTGCTGTTTTAAATTTGTTTTAGTACTAAAAATCTTAGCATTCGAATTAAATAAGATCCTGCTGTAAATATTTAAAAAGACAAAAGAATGAATTCAAGTGGGTAATTTACTAAATGTTATAAATAAAAAAGATATTTAAAAAAACTTATATTAACTTGAAATATATTTTAACTTTATAGTTTGTACATACCAAACTATATATTTTCACATTCCGTTAAATCTTACTAGCAACACATCTTCCAATAAATCTTCTTTTACATTAGTCCTTTTCGAAGTAAGAATAAATTTTACTATTATTATGTCTAAACGCAAATAAAACAGATACATTAATAATATATATCCAATCAAGTGTATATTCTATATAGATGATCTAAAAAACAAATTAGAAATAGAGAATATCTGTACCGTTAATTGTGTTACACGAAATTGCAAGTATAAACAATAAAGTTGTTAATCCATATTCACGTAAATATATAGAGAAAAGTGAAGCTCACTTATTTCAAGTGAGATTTTTTATTGCGTGAAGTCTCCCCAGCACAGAAGGTAAATTCGCGTTTGTGTTTAACAAATAAAATTGAAATAGCGACAAAACCGGTTAAAACCGGTTAAAACCGGTTAAAACCGGTTTTGGAAAATATTTATTTCGTTTTCGTTCTTGAACGAAAAATAATAATTTCTTTTTCGGTTTCGTTTTCGTTCTTAAAAAAATTTCGGTTAATTTCGTTTAACGTTTTCGTTTTCGTTCCGTTCTCAGTCCCTGCTTCTACCCAAGGTTCTCTTTCAAGCCACTGGCGCCAATAATCTGCACCGAAGTTGAACACCTAAAGTCAATCCTAAAAGCAGGGCCGATGAGAGGGTGGGGCAGGGGGGTCTCTAAGCTCCGGGCCCGGAGGTAATTTAAGGGCCCAGGAGTCCACATATTTTTTTAAATTATGGTGTATTAAGTATTCACAATTCACAAATAGTTTTTTTTTAAAATAAATTTTCAAATAATTTATTTACTTGTGGCCCATGTAAATTTTTTCCCCGAGCCCGGCGGCGTCTCTCGACGCCTTTGCCTAAAAGTACCTATCTAGAAAAATTGTAATCTGAATAAGTATTGATATTATACAGACAGTCGTACAGCGTTGACTTTATGCAAAATTATTTCAATAAAAACACAGCCACTTCAAATCTACAAACTTTTTCATTTGTTGATATTCTCATCGAAATTCCTAATGTAAGCAATTTGACATAGATTCGTTTTAACAACAGCTGGAAAAGAATATAAACAAGAGTTTGGTGATTCGTCGAAAACTTTCTTTACGAGGAACAGAAGGTCATGAGAACTCGGCAGCAATCTTTGAATTATGGAGACAGTAATCACAAAGTTTTTGCTTGAATAACAATTCAAGTTAACTTCGGCTTGTGACGTAGAAGTCCAAATGTAAAATTATAAATAATTTTGTGATATGTAGAAGTAAGATATGTCAATGGGCTTTGTACTGTTTAATCCGAGAGTGTAGTTGCAGACGTTTGTAATTATTAGTGAACTATCGAATATGGATATGGTTTTTTCTAATTATTTTTGTATTAAAGGCATATAAAACGCTTCTGTACTCGTTAATAATATACAGGGCGTTCCCTTAATATCACGAACAAATTTGGGAGGTAATTCCTTATCGAAAATTAAGCTGGGTTTTTATACATTTTGCCTCTCTTAGATATCTCCGTTCGGAGTTACACCCCCTTAAGAGGATCGGTGAAATTAGGTTTTTATTTTATTTGGATGTAGGAGAATGATATTTGGTAGATGTTTTATATTTATTTTAAAAGGTTTCCCATAGTAATATTTTTAATTATCTCCCACATTCACAAAGGTCTAAAAAGTGCGACGCTGTTGTTATTTTTATCAAAACTTTTTGGAGCTTTAAAATTTTGCAATTTAAGAAAAAAAATAAAGCTCGATTAACTTATTTATTGTTTAAATTTGCCTGCAAAACCTACAGTTTTTGAGTAAAAAATAAATTAAGTGAACATGAACAATCAAATATTCTAAAATAAAAATATTCATTTTGGTGGTTACCATGGTTAGATGTTTGATTATATTTTGAGTAGTATTGACAGGTGTTATTTTGTTGTCACCTCTTTTAAACTTCAAAATTAGTTACATCCGTCAATTTCACCGAATATGAACATTAACAAACATGGTAACCACCAAAATGAATCGTTTTATTTTTGAAAAGTTGATAATTATTTTATATTTTGGTCAAAAACTGTAGGATTTGCAGGCAAAGTTGATAAATAAAAATAGTTTTTAAATAAATCAAGCTTTCAAAGAAAGTTTTTGCGAAATTTTAAGCCTCCAAAAAGTTCTGATCAAAAAAACAACAGGGGTCGAACTTTTCAGCCCCTTGTGAAGTTGGGAGATGATTAAAAATATGAATATGGGAAATCTTTTAATAAGTAGAAAACGTCTATGAAATATTTTTTCTTCTATATATTTATTGAAATATGAGAAATAAAATAAAAAACCAATTTTACCGCTCCTCTTTAGGGGGTGTAACTCCGAAAGGAGACGTCTAAGGAAAAAAGATAATATAAAAGCGCCCCTTAATTTTCGATAAGGAAATACCTCCCGAATTTTCGCAACATTTAAGAAACACCCTGTATAGAACATCTGCTTTTTAATAATATTGTCCTCTAACCAGGATCCTATAATCCTACTATATTTTCAATTGTTACTACTATAACAATATTTCTTAAAACCTAACTGTCTACTATAAAATACAGTATAGCAGTGTTCAGATTTCCAACAACTTTAGAACCCTCGTCTCTTAACTCTCAGGATATCTTAAAAGTGTGTTTTTGAAATAGGATAAGTTTTATTTATTGTTTGTATATTTTTGTACCGTTCATTTTTCTTTTTCTTTAAACCAGTGTGGTACGCGTACCACTGGTGGTATGGGAAAAGTTTGGTGGAGGTACGCAATTATAATGAATATTATTTGTAATATAACTTTCATATATTTTATTTGTGTTTTATTATGAATAAATTTTATTTTTCGTTTCTTATTTTAATTTTTTTTGTAACGAGGGAAACTCAGTGTTACGAAAATTATAGAAGGGGTACACAGATGGCGAAAGTTTGGGAAAAACTGTTTTAAACCATAAGTCATGATAAATTTACAGGAACGTGTTTGTTAAATTTAAAAAAAAGAAGTGTTTAGAAATGCTCATAGTTTGCATGCACAACAATATAACAACATACGAATATAACCATGTCATTAGGCCATTTGTTAAAAATTCATCTGACGCTCATAATTACTTATAAAATTTTATAGTTGCTAATATTTTTTCCTGTAATTTCAGTCCTTACTGAATAGTTAAGATTTGTCAGTAAATTATTCTAGACAACAAGAGTTCAACGCGTTTGGCGATGACCATGCTTAATTTAGTCCCAGAAGGTTGATAATGGTGTTACTTAAAATATGCGCAATTTCTCCCCTGACCTATTAGGAACTGTACTTGCTCTTTCGTCCTGAATTTACGGGGACGTGGATGAATTTAACTAGTCTCGTTTGTCCCTGGTGATGTTGGTTTCATTAATTAATGGGACGCTCCTAAACTCCAGACTATGAAGGCTTAATTGTTAAATACCGTGACGGTGCCACTCAAATTTCCTCGTAAACTTTCAAAGTTTTACAGAGCAGACATAAAACATAAAATTCGGTGTGGAAATGTGTCACAGCTAAGTGTGTTTTACAGTGACATTATAAACAACACTGTGAAATATTTAAACTAGCCTTTTATCATATACCATTTTCTTTTATAGCTTTCTCTAGCTTCGTCTAATAAATACGGCAGTATCACGTTGGTTTATGGGAAGATGTACGTATTTACGTTTGTATGTAAAAACGATTTATTTACAGAAAGCGATACTTCCTGCTTGCGTTGCATACATAAAGAAAATCATTATTTTTGAGATATCAAAGCTGTCAGTATTTAATATGGCCGATTTTGATATTTCTCAATAGCTATTTACTCTATAATATTTTTAAGTAATTGCGTTCAAACGAATTAAAATATTTATATAGGGTAAACATACCAGTGTTGGACACTTTAGGAGGCTGTTTTATGAAAAAAGAACCTTTTTTTGGCTTAACCAGAATCACTACAAAACACACTTCTAGTCGGGTGCGAGGTTAAGTATTATTGGTGCGAAAGTTTTTTGCAAACCAAATGTTCTAAGTAAATTACACGAGAACAAATAATGTTGTACAGATGTGCTGTATTCTAATGGTATCAATAAAAGAGATAGAAAATGTTTCAAATTCTTATTTTTGCAATTTGAAATCACAAGTGTCCAAAATTGGGTACATGTCCACCACTGGTGCCATTACCCTACCGCCTACCTATATGAAGTGACAACTGAAATTAAATGTAGTTTTTCACATATACCTGTTTCATTTTGAGATAATCATGTACAGAGTTTCCCAAAATTTTGTGTTTTAAGGGGTATCTCGGTTACCATAATAGTTGTCGAAAATCTGATATCGGTCTCTTGGACTATTTTGTTTTGAAAAAAACGCCTGTAAAATCAGATTTCTTATATCGCTTTCCATTTTGGCACTATAGACAAAAATTTAAATTTCTTCATTTTTGAAAATTTGCTATACTAACTTCTTTATTTATTAAAATAGATTAAAATGTTAGATAGGATTTTTATGGGGACTTTTATGCTTAATTTAAAAACAATTTTACTTTAAAGCTACTTCGACTTTCGAGATATGATGTAATCTTAAATTATTTTAAATGGAAATCTTAGTTGGCCATGATTTTATCTGAAAGAGCGTTGTTTTAGCTTTTCAAAAATATATAATTTATATGTGTGTTGCAAAAAATATTCGAGATAGGTATTAATATTGTCAACATTTTCATATCAAAGTTTGCCATGGTTTCGTAAACAGGTGATGTTTGCAATTAAAAAATAACTAAATAAAATTTCCAAGCCAATTCTGAAGCAGCAGCAGCACACAATGTAAATTTCTAACATATTAAACTTTTTAAAGTGTTTAAATTTTGCCATGTTCACATTACAACAATAAACAGATAAAATAAAGTACAACACACGGATTTGTTTAAAAGTTTAAAAAAATACTTGGATATGACGTTTACTTGTTTATTAATTGCAAACATCACTTGTTTCCGAAATCATGGCAAACTTAGATAGTAAAATTTTCAAAAAATTTGCCATCTCGGTTATTTTTTGCAAGACACATATAAAAGTATGTTTTTTTGAAAAGCTAAACAACGCGCTTTCATATAAAGGCATTGCAGACGTGGGTTTCTATTTAAAAAAATATATAAGTTTGCTTCATATCTCGAAAGTCAAGGTCGCGAAAAACATTTTAATTTCGTTTTAAAATAAGGCATACAAATCTGCATAAAAACCTTGTTAACATTTTGTTCTATTTTAATAAATAAAGAAGTTGTAGCAAATTTTCAAAAACGATGAAATTTCATTTTTCGTCTTTAGTGCCAAAATGGAAAACGACATAAAAAAAACTGATTTTACAGGCGTTTTTTTCCCTCAAAAGAATAGCCCAAGAGATCGAGATCAGATTTTTGCTAACTATTTCGGTAACCGAGATAAAACATTCGAATTTGTTCCGCCCTGTACAGTGTATAACTTACAACATTGTATTAAACCTACTAAAATGAATAATTTATAACATTTTCCTAGCATATAGAACGTAAATAAATGTTGATGCCCAACTGTTATAAAAACTATTTGCATTTTATGAAATCAAAACCTCATATTTGAAATTCCATCCATAAAGGATAAGAAGTTGAGATTTAGTCCACCGTGTTTCGACAAACTTTTAAGACAAAAAAAAAAACACTTTAAAACAGCGACTACGTGCAGGAAAGTTTAAAAACAATATTTTGCATAATTTCGTGATGCAGTGAGCTGACAATGAATTAAAGTAAAATTGAAATGAAAGTGGACAGAAATAATTGGAGCAAGACGGACTAACGTCTAATGCAAGCAGACATGAAACTATTCATCCAAAGATTTATTAGTGCCAGTGGCGTAGCCAGGAGTTTTTGAGGGGCGGTGTTCTATTTTAACCAAGCTCACCAAATAGAGTGATTTTTGATTTAACCCAATCATTTACCGTAAATGGATAAACATTATTTTATATAAAAAAATATATCAAATTTTCGTAGGAAATTGTTTTTAACACATCTGTTTTTAAATTCGATGAGATTACATATTACATGGATATTTTCCTTAATATTCAAGATATATATGAACAGTTAAATTACCAAAAATGTAGAACAAACCGTTTTCAAAAAGATTCTTTCATTTCCGGTTTTTGAGTGTTTAGCGAAAAACTGTTTTCTTTTAATTTTTATAATGTGTTATTTCTCTGTTATGGTTATAAAAAAAGTATGTATGAGGATCATTTATATATATTTTTATGTAGAATTTAATGGTACTTTGGTACTAAAAAAATAATAAAGGAATCTACTTTTGTCATTTATCGTTAGTTAGATTTCAATACTTTTTAGCTTCAGAATCGATTCAATTAAATCGCATTCATATTTTTTTACATAGCTGCTAATTCTGACTACTGTTTTTTATCTTTTCTTTAAATCTAGTTTTTGTTTTTGTTTTCGCCACCAACTTTTTGTGTTAAAAACTTTTATCTTTAAACAAAATTAAAAATTCTTTGAAACTTCCGTATTATTCAATTAAATATAATAATAAATTTGGATTGAGAAAAAAATAAGGAGTTCTAATAGGTCATAGCTAATTATAGCTTTCATTTAAAAAAAAGTAAGGTTGTGTCACAACTTTTTAACGGCAAATGTGAAAAAAAAAATGTTGTACCATCAAATTTTACATAATAACATCTAGAAATATCTCCTCAAATTTTTTCGATATTAACAACCATGATGGAGTTGTAACATATATGACAACAAACAGTTTTTCGCTAATAACTCAAAAACCGAAAGTGATATAATATTTTTAAAAACGAAGATTTTCCCAAAAAGTTACACATTTTTGGTATCTAAACCGTTTCTCTATCTTGAATATTTTAAGCGAGATACCCATGTAATCCCATCGAATTTGGACAACTCTGTATACATCCAAACATCTTCCTTGGCTACGCCATTGAAAAGTACATTTAATTTTGATATTTTTTTAAACTTATATTATCTTTATTAACATATCATATTTTTAATTTATGTTTAATAATCCTTTTAACAATACAGAAAGTTTGTTTGCTTTTATTTTAAAAGTATGAATTAAAAAGTCTTTGAGGAATATAAACTGAAACATAATGCTTATTCAAATGATTCTCTTTAAAAGATTAAGGTTTACCAATTTTTTCCTTCGGAAAACATATTTGGTGTAATGCTTACTAAGCATTAATAGTTAGATAGTTAATTCCTATTCAAATTTGTCATCAATACGTTCAAGATATATACCTACTATCACGTCAGACTTTTTTTTTCAAAGGTACGTCCAATCTAATTTGAAAGGTGAAATGATTCTTCAGATATTGGTTGTGTTCACTGAGTATTTTGTCACATATAAAGATGTCTTTTGCTAATAAGACGGTGGTTGCTATTTTCATCCTTATTTTCTTATTTCAGTTTCATTTTATCTGCTGTAAGCTGGAGTTAGCTAATAACAACGAAATAAAACCATTTGCCTTTTAGATTTTTGGCTTTTTTATGATTTAATTCATTAGCATGCATTAGTTAATTAAAGTTGACAACAAAGATGTGCTCGACGAGATTAAAAACAAAAAACTCCGTAATACAAAGTCAACCCATAGCGCACATTTTCTTGATTATATTTTTTACAATGTGAAATTAAACATGTTATTGAACTTCATGTTGCAAGGTATTTGATGGTTATCTTGTGTTTGGGTTTCATATACACATAAACAATAATATTCAGGAAATGTGCTAATACAATACTTCCGGTGGGTGGTAAGTAGTCGCATGATTAGCGTTTGTTTTCCAACAAATAAATCAGATATGGCACGTCGGCCACTTGAACCGTTGTGACAGGTTTACGGTTCATTGGTAGCGTCACGCGTCACCGAAGCAGAACTGCTGATAGCCTACTAACATAAAGAATCGACTGTTGTTACGTACTAATGCGCTAAATTTCTTGCTACTATCCTAAATTACATAATTTCATTACCATAATGCGAAATAGCGAACCCGTTAACATGCCACCGATTATTTAGCCATTTATTCGGCTTTCATTTCAATAATAAACTCAACCAATGATGCAAGTATTGTATAGAAGTGACAAGTTAATTTCACACTGACAGGTCGTTTAATTAGCTTTAGATACCGTTGTCTAATGAAACGGTATTTGACGGTTCGATTTTTTAATGGATTACATTTTGTCAACGGGCGACTTCTTCGTGCGCTGGTAGGTGTACAATAATTACTTCCTATGAAAATTTATTTTTGTAAGAAAAGACGCACAATGCGCAATTCATCGATCACTTTTCGACGGGGCTTAAACTGGCACTGGAAATGTAAATGTTGTGTCCATGCTAAAGCGATAAAACAAATCTGGTTGAATTCAACCAACGCATTTATTACAATTTCGCTTTTGTTCCCACCAGTGCAAAACCCATCGACGACTATAATATTTTATGTAACAAATAGCCGCATGAAAGATTCGACACAATATTGACATTATATTTTGTGTGATTATTTACATTGTTATGTATATTTTATTATCTTCCAAATCGTCACTTGTATAAAACTAAATTATTGTGTTACTAAACCGCCGTTACCAGCAATTTCCTATACAGGGTGGTGCATTGCTATCTTGGAAACGGTAAGAGATACAAGGTCAGGTTAAATTGGAGAAAAGTTGCGCATTTTTATGGCCATTGAGAATCTGAATAGAAATTCTAGATATTTTGATTCGTTTTTGAGTTATTACAAAAAAAACTGAAAAATTAGATTTTAGAAAAATATTATTATCTTCTCTACCATTTACGCTATTCATTTTAAACTTAGTAACCTTATGTATTTGACCATCCTGAGTTTAATGACGTAAACGGAAATTTCCGAAGCCTTCTACATTTCAAGTTGCGATAGTAAATTTTTTTATTTCTCAAGGCCGCCATATTGGATTTTTGCACCATCAGACACACACAAAATTAGCTTTTCAGATTGGTAACCAACATAACCTTTTTATTTTAAAAAACTTGTCGAAATTTGAAAATTTGCATAAACAATTTATAAAATCGAGAATGCTCTGAAAAACAGTTGACGAGGATATAAATAAAAGAACATTTAATTGATCTAATGATAATGAAATGACAATAAATTTATAACACCGGATAAATAATCATTTAAATTGTTTAAAGTGCGTGCCGTTATGTATGACGCAGTGCTTAGTCCTCAAATTCATTTCGTCCACTGCTTTTAGGATAGTCTGTCTCGGAACGGAGTCGAATGCATTTTTGATTTTACGGCGAAGATGTTCACGAGTGATTTTTTCTGATTAAACTTGCATTATTAAAGATTTGTCAAAAATTATAGATTATTTGCAATACACAAGTTATATTTTGTCAGAAAATTTCCTTCCCTAAACTACCTGTCAAATTGAATGTTATGTCAAATTTTACAAGTACTGTCAGAGTGATGCGTCAGGGGTGTGGTTTAATCTACATTAAAGTAACGCTACTGGTCGCCGAAATTCGTCAAAAAATTATCAAGACCAAAATATTTAATTCCCTCTCCAAATTTATATTTTCGACCAATCACAAACTCAGATTTGTTAGAAACGACCAATAAACGCATGAAAATCTGTTAATAGTGAAAAGGATATTATTAGTGTATGATTATGTTTATTGGTCGTTTCTAGGAAATCTGAGTTTGTTATTGGTCGAAAACGCAAATTTGACAGTAGGATCAACTTTTGACAGCGGAATGTAAAATTATAACCGTGTAATAATGCTCCTATTGGTAGTATCTCTAGAAGATTTAAGATTAGTGATTGGTTGAAAACGCAAATTTGACAGGTGAAGGAAATTTTTGTATAAGAGAATGTAAATCTATAAATCATTTATATACGCAAAAACGTTGTTATTAAAAATAATTTGTAACTGAAGTCTGTAGTATCTATACCAGATCCATGTTAGACGCAGATTTTTTTACCTTAAATATAGCATGATAAGCGTTTCTTTGTTAAAACGTTTTTTGTTATATAAATTATTTAAAAGATTGTACTTCAAAAGAGGACAATTTGAAAATTGAACAGTTTTTTTAAACAACTTTATCATTTAAAATTTAACACACCTTTTTTATACATAAATGTAGTAGTAAAAACTGCAAAAATGTATTTTTATTTCGTATTTAGGATTTAAGTATTAAAAATCAAGTGCCAAATCCCATTAAACGTAGCAATAAATTTATGAATTCAAGCAGGACCGCGCTTTTAGTCCATACATTTATATTTGGAGAATAGTATTTTGATGTTTATTATATTTATGTGTTTAAAATCTCGTAATGTTGTTTTAAATGTTAGATAGCTTTTAGACAAATATCAAGTCGAATAACTCAGTTAATAATTTGAAATGGGTAGATGTAGCATAAATTGTCGAACGTAGGAGCTACAGGTTTTACGAGGGTCGTTATCCATTAAATATTATTATGGACTGTTAAACGTACGTCATACTGGCACATTAACAATTAGTATTATCTTCATGATTGTACGTGCACATGCGTTCATATTGTGCATTTCAAGAAGCTTCATGTAAAGGAAAATTGCAACGCTTGCAACATAAGCCCAGTTGTTGCTGTACCAGTTGCAATTAAAAGATTATAATGCAAATTTTATTGTAGCGTTTTATATAAAAACCTAAGAATGGTAAAAAAAATAATATTAAATATATTTCGCTAGCAGGTTATAATTTTATTTAAGTCAATGTCAGTGTGGAGGTGTCGCTATGGGAACGAAATGATTAATTAATACTTTATACATAACTAGCTGATTTACCCGGCGTTGCACGGGTGATTACAATTCTCTTTTGTCAATCACAGACTACTCGCCCTCCGCGCTCGCGCTCGGCAGACGTTCCCGGTCGTTCCCAGACGTCCCGGTCGTTCTTTATACGACGTTTAATTCGTTGGGTCCTAAATAGTACTGTGCAAAATTTGGTCGCGATCGGTCAACGGACCTAGGATTCCATAGCGAACAAACACACAAACAAACAAACAAGCTCTTTCATATACAGTGTCCAAAAGGTATGGAATATGCTATAAATCTCAGTAAATAAATATCCGCTTTAGGAAAAAATGTTGTGAATAAAAGTTGTTTGGTACTTAGTTTTTCACCATTAGACAAAATTTATATTTTTTTTTTCGAATAACAAAAGCGCAATGAAAAACATTTGATTTTTTTTTAATGACAAGGTACCCCTATATTATACTCATTCGATAGAGATTTTTTTTCTCTACTCAGTGATGCAAAACTTTAGTACCCTTACTTAAGCAACTTTTTGAGAAAAATGCAAAATTATTTTAATTGTTTAGTATTCATTTTTAACAAAAACATAAAATTAAATTTTTTTGACGAAAGCTACAATAAGTGTTCAAACCAGGGCTGCGGAGTCGGGAAAAAAAAGGTCGACTCCGACTCCGACTCCGACTCCTGATAATTTTAGTGGACCGACTCCGACTCCGACTCTGACCAAATTAAATACTAAGACATTTTATGGTGTGTAATATAGCAAAAAAAAAAAACAAACATAAAAAAATTATTTAAAAATTGAGTTTAAACTTTGCGGCAAAGGACCATCTCGCAATTTTTTGTTGTACTCGGAGTCGGAGTCGGAGTCGGTACATTTTTTCCGACTCCGACTCCGACTCCATTGACCAGAAATTTCTCCTAAACTCCGACTCCGACTCCGACTCCACAGCCCTGGTTCAAACTGTGAACCATTTACAGCTTGGCAATGATAAACTCGGTTTTTAAACCCGTTTATAACATTCCCAAGCATATCGATATTCTCCGGCCTCTTAGCATAAACTCAATTTTTAAGGTGACCCTTTCATTGAAAAAAGAAAAATATTCTTTATCAAATGAGTATAATATAGGGTTCCTTGCCATTTAAAAAAATTCAATTGTTTTTCATTGCGCTTTTGTTATTCGAAAAAAAAATCAAGTTTTGTCTTATGGTGGAAAATTAAGTACCAAACAACTTTTATTCAAACATTTTTTTCCTAAAGTGGATATTTACTGAGATATGTAGCATATTCCATACCCTTTGGACACACTGTATATAGATAATTGTCATTTCGTTCGTTTACATTAACTTTCGTTCTATAAACAATAGCATTTACGACGAGATGAAATCAGTTTTTTTCGTTCGTGAGATTTGCTCGCTCGCCGCTTTGCGGCTCGTGAATAAATCTCACCTCATCTCTTGTCGTAATATATGTTTTATAGACTTGGAAAAAGCATTTGATAAAATCGAAAGGAAAGACGTATGGAGGGGCCTAAGAAGAAAGGGACTAAAAATAGAAACAATCATTATAATAAAAGCAACGTACGAAAAAACGGTAAATATTGTAAGAACCCAAAATGATGAATCGGATGAGTTTCAAACAAAAGAGGGCTTAAAACAAGGATGCGTGCTCAACCCATTATTATTCTCAGTAGTCATTGATGGGGTAATTAAAGAAGTAAAACAAAAAATGAGACCGCTTTGCCTAGGCAACTGGAAAATGAAAAAAATAAACATAACTGAGCTAATGTTCGCAGACGTCCGACGACATGGTTCTAGTCGCGGAAATAGAAAAAAATCTGCAACATAATCTAGAAACTCTAAACCAGGAATTGGAAAAAATGTATATGAAAATAAATACCAAAAATACTAAAACTGTAATCGTTACAACAGAGAACAAAATGCATTACAGCAATTTAAATGGGCTTAGGTTGGAACAGGTAGAAAGCTTTAAATATTTAGGAGTGATCATAGAGAATAATGGAGGAATGGACAAGGAAATAAACGAAGGAACAGGAAATGTGGGAATAATATTTAACAGTTTAAGAACAACAATTTTTGGAAATAAAGAAGACTCTAAACGAACAAAAGTGGAAGTGGTAAAAAAGGTAGTAACTCCGGCAATTTTATACGGAAGTGAAACGTGGACACTCACAAATAAAAATAGTAGCCGAGTAAATGCAGCTAAAATGAGATTTCTAAGAAAAGTCCAGGGAAAAAAAAAGATTGAATCAGAAATAAAACATATGGATAACAATTGCAAATAAAATCAGTTAAAACAAAAATACAAGAAAGACAGCTGAGATGGTTGGGTCACGTATATAGGATGAAAGAAGAAAGGTCAACCAGAAACAGCCTATGAAGCAAGATCACATGGAAAAAACAAAAGACTTAGACCGAGAAAAATCTGGCAAGACGAAGTTAAAAATGCAGCAGCGGATAGAAACATCAAATTTAAAGACATAAAAAAGCTAGCACATGACAAAAAAAAACATGAAAAAAGTCAGCACAATACAACTCAACAGTCCTACACCTAACAGTAAAAGGACTCATGACTAAATAATAAATAAAATATTGTTATTTATGTTGCTTGTACTGAATCTTCTGAATATCAATTAACTTTATGAAAATGCGTTTTTAAAACGTAAAGATTTATATTGTTTGATCATTTTAATGAATATTGGTGATTTGCTTTTATTTCGAAGTCTGGAATAATATTAAAAAGTTCTAATAGCCTGTAAAGTAAAACTAAACGGTTTATTTGATGAGTTTTCGCTTAAACTTTTCAGTTTACTGCAAATGGCGCTATAAAATTATTTTTACAATGATCGACTTATGTAGACTTAAAGGATATGAAGGAGCCCTTATTACAGGGAAAGTGTAGTCCTGTATTTAATGTTTGGAGTTGGCGGCCCTAATTGGAATTTGATGAATTCTAGCAAGCCCTTGGCGTAATTATTTATTTCACGTTGTTTAGTGCAAATTATTTACTGGATATCTTACTTCTCGTTCCGCAGATAACATTTTATTATTAAATTAGCTCTAATTGTACCCTACCTTGCTTCCTTATCTTAAGAAATGTGCCCCATTCCCCGGAATGTAACACAATACGCGGCATTTTAGTTAGAATCACAATTAAACAGAGCAAGGCAATGCATCTCTAAGATTTATTAGCTGCTCTGAGCAAAATTGAATAAAGAGAGCGAGATAATTAGTGACTTCTGTGCAAGACTGAGACCTACGAATGTATAATGAGAACATGGCCTATAAATTAAGGGAAGAAGCAGGAGAATTACATTTTGAACATGCACCGAATTCTGTCAGTCAAGGCCTACTACCCAAAGCTGCTTAGTCTTGACGCTTACATACGTCTCCAACGGATTTATTTTCACCTCCGTGAAGCTGATTAATTTTGAGCTCCACACGTTGCGGTGCATTTGTAGCGTCTGGATGCTAGATTTTCATTCAGCGTCGGTGTATTCATTTAAGCGCCGCATTCGGTTGTAGCTTTTCTGGCTGATTTAATAACCGTTCATCTCTGATGCAGGAATTTGCACAAAGCTGATCAATGCAGTATGCGCTGCTGCAAGATGCACCCTGCTGTATCAGCTCTAATTTACTGAACAATGTGAAGCAATCTGTAACTGAAAAAGTTTCCAATTTTGAACGTCTTAGAGAAACTTGAAACAAAAGACTTCTCGTTAGCAACATCAAAGCTTGCCATGAATCTGTATTACATAATTAGCAGAAATCTTCTCTACTGATCCGTCGCTTTCAAACTTTACCGTTTATATAAATTGAATCAATAAAATCCTTCACGTTGCGATTCAAGGACATGAGGATTCATCGTTGGTAATTATGTAGTTAAGATTTCGTATTGTAGGTTTAACTGACAGCTTACATTTAATTGTTCTACACAGTAAAAAATGTATGCAAACATACCCCTAAGATACATTTTCCACTATCTAGGATTACATAAGAATTACCACAAAAATAATGTATGGCTTTATTCCATTCGTTTATTGGTATAAATACAAAGTTTTCATAAACATAACATGCAATTTACAGGGTGAAAGTAATATTACAATAAAATTACAAAAAGTACTGTAAAATTAATCGATTTTTACAGTCTTACATTGTAATTGCACTTAAAGAAATAAATATTTGACTAGGTGAAGTCTTAACACATCAAATGTCACAAAAGCTACATTTTTCCTTTTATTATAAGCTGTTACTTCGTTATATATCTTAGTTTATGTAGCTTGGATCGTCCAGAAAATGCCAATACGACTCTGGTTTATTAAAAATTTCTGAGTACTCCTCTGTCTAATAGCACGGCCTTGTAACCGAGACACAACTGCTATGCGCACTTTTTTGCTAAATTTCGAACTACATTTTAGGAGTTTTTATTGAAATTTAGGTACATGTGTCTGATAAGCATTGAAGCCGTTCAAAATTTCTTTCAAGGTATGTCGTTCTACAGTGTGGTTGTATTACTGTATATTGCAAAACGACTGTTTAAATAATTTTACAATTATTGTAGTGCTGTGTTAGTGTTGGTCACCAAAAAATATAACTTTTAATTCATTGTAAGTAAATGGAATAGTATAAGATCAGTTTTAGTATGCTTTTTATTTCGTTAACTTGTTCTCTATGAAATTTTAAGTATTAGGTTATAAAGTAATGTGTTGTCTTTAAAAGTTTAAATAGATCAATTTAGGCAAGTTATTAGTTTAAATCTATTTGAAAATACTGATCATCTGCACTTAAAAGGATGTTGTTTTTGAGGAAAAAAGTGTATAGCTATATTGTAGATTACACTTATAACTAACTGTGTGATTTTGTGTTTAAAAACCACTTTTTGTTTTAGGTAGGTGTGAGGAGTGCGAAGCTAGGATTATTTGTTTATTTTTGGTGAGTCAATTTTTTTTACTATTCGATGGGTTTTCGAGTTAGACATTTTCAAAATGACGTGAAAAAGCGCCTATTTCGTCGATATAATCGAATTTTTCAGTTAGGAGATAATGCTAATCAAATTTCAAATACCAAAATATTGGTGTAAATTTATAGATTATACCATATGCGTTACTAAAATACCTTAATCTTACCATTTTAGTGTAACATTCTCTTGAATAATATGGAAGCAATAAATAAAATTGCCTCTCAGAATATGGAAATTGCATGTAAACTGTTAATCTTTTTATGTAAAACTGCTTTATACATGTTAAGTAATTTTAAATCACTTCTGTAAATATACATTTTAAATTGGTAATTTACTATGATTTTCAATGCCTTAATAATGCCAATGATTATCATGGTGAATTTACATAACTGCTTTTTACAGTGTATAACCACCATTAATTTTCAGCTAGTTTTCCATTTTTTAACCTACTTGTAAAACAAAGTAATTTAATTAAATAAATGACTGTGTTTTTATCATTACTATTTATCTTTGAGAAACGTCATGGGTGTATCGATCATAAACCTTCTGTAATAGCCAAATAGTTTTTTTTTTTTTTTTTAACTGTATTGTTTTATTGCACCTAGCTACTTTAGCCAACCAGCAATATGTCTTTATGATAGTTCTACTTAAGTTAAGAGTCCACCCGCTGGTGTCTTCTTTTTTTCTTCTGTATTCTTGTTTTCAAGAACGACACTTTACACAACCGCACAGTGCTCTGCTTTACACTAACTCGCTAACTCAAACGGCTTGGTCCGTTTAAGCCTTCTCACTAGATGTTGGTTGTCCAAGAGCTGCAGGGCTTCGGTGTTGATGTGATCATGCAGCCTTTGTTCATGTTTGTTGGCAAAGTTTTGGATTTCTTCGTCGACTGTTGGCATCCTCAGGTCCCTGTGGAGGTCGACATTCCTCACGTACCACGGGGCATCCACAATTGCCCGGAGTACCTTATTTTGGAATCGCTGTATTATTTTAATGTTCGTTTTACCAGCACACCCCCAAAGCTGTATGCCGTAGGTCCATACTGGCTTCAGTATTTGTTTGTATATTAGAAGTTTATTTTCAATTGAAAGTTTAGATTTCCTATTCATTAGCCAAAATAGTTTTCTATATTTGATGCCTAGCTCTTCACGTTTTTTTTTAATGTGTTCTTTCCACTTTAATTTAATGTCCAGGTTCATGCCTAAATATTTAGCTGTGTTAGAATGTGGAATTCTGTTGTTGTTTAATATCACTGGCAGGTGTTCTACTAATCTTTTATTTGTGAAATTCACTTGCACTGTTTTAGTTTCATTTAGTTTGATGCGCCATGTTTTAGTCCATTCGAAGATTTGATTTGTTACGTTCTGGAGTTTATCTGTTGATTGTTCAATAGCTGATCCGATGGCTAGAATTGCGGTATCGTCGGCAAAAGTGGCTACTTTCACATGTTGTGTTTGTGGTATATCAGAAGTGAATAGCAAGTACAGTATTGGGCCAAGGACACTACCTTGGGGTACTCCGGCTTTGATTTCTTTGAATGTGGCCAAATAGTAACGACAATTAATATCTTCAATTCTGACAATACATTATAAAAATAATGTGATTCATTACATGAGTAGGTGTTGCTACATTTTTTCTTCGCGGTTTGTGTTCATATATCTTTTTGTTGTGAAGGATTTCTTACAGCATTTCTAAAAGCTGTTAAATTATTCTTAAACCCAAACAAAAGTTTTACGGTAGCATACAAAAAAATTAATGGCCGGGTTAATGGACGTTTAACGTGGAAAAAATACCACATAAAAATAACTTTAGTCTGATTTATTCGATCGCAGTCGGTAAATTAAAGATTGAACAGTATTTAGTTCAATCTTTTAATTATTATATTTAAGTTATTTAATGTACAATTTTTAAGATTCCAAGTGAGTTATTTTAATCGTAAATTATTAGTTTAACATTTTATATAGTTTGGTGGTGAGTCATTTCTTGCAAGAAAGTTTATACTTTTCGATTATATTGTGTTAATAACTTCCTCCACTCGCAATTGTTGTTGTTTTAAACTGCAATTTAACTTTTATTATTAGGTACCTACATACAAAAACGTTAAACTTGTAAAGTGGTTTTTTTACAGTTGCCTTGTTAGTCGATAAAACATTTGTTTACATAGATTTTTATAGCGACAACTTGCTATACAATCTAGAATGTTTGACAGTATAATGAAAGCTGGCTTTGTTTGCTTTTATAATTAAATTAACAGTCTAGGATCGAAAACGATTTTGTTGTGTAACGTTTAAACGCGAACAGATGCACTTTTAAATAAATATAACTTGGCTCCAAGCAAGTATCTGTGAAAGATGGATAAGTTGGTTCAATTTTTTTCACAGAAGTCTGAAATAGTGGTCTTAAAACTTTGGTTTCTGTACTTACAAAGTTCCACTACAGCTACTTATTTTTTTGGTACCTAAAAATAATTGTTATCACATCTAAATTTGCAAAGGAGCCAAAATACCTAAATTTATAAATATTTTAGACATTGATTCGCGAATTTATAAGTTTCTCAGTAAACGATAAAAATCAAGGCGCTTTATATCGTTGGGAAAATTATTGTTATCATAATTTTAACAATGCAACAGTGTTTACACAGTTGGTTTAAAGTGTTGTTTAGGAATTCAAATTAACCTTTTTTTTTTACAAATGACAGCTGTCAAATTGACAATTTAAGAAATTGTTTATAACACCAGTGGCGGCCGGTGAACATTTTGAGTAGGGGTGCTGTTTACATATAACCAATTCATTTAAAAAAAAAAGAAAGATATAAAGTATTGATGAGAAAATTTAGATGTGTAACAATATTCGGATTTTGTTTAAAATTTATCATCTTTTTGCTCTTGCTTGGCAAAGTTTTCCAATGACTTTTT
Organism: Elmis aenea; assembly: GCA_947652605.1. Taxonomy (NCBI): domain Eukaryota; kingdom Metazoa; phylum Arthropoda; class Insecta; order Coleoptera; family Elmidae; genus Elmis; species Elmis aenea. Next base: position 43,011,430 of record OX393581.1, read on the forward strand.
CATTTAAGTTGGTAATTAGTAAAATAATATTATTTTAATTGATATCATAGATAAAGCTGTTAAACTTCCTGACTCATAGTATTCTTTAAATATGATTTTTACTTATGCCTTTTTGACTAATAACTATTTTCTATTTTTCATTAAAGGTAAGTTGCGAAAATTTTATTTGTCATATGTTATTACGAATATTAGCTATATTTTTAGATCGAACTTAGAAGCAAATTTTTCCCGAAAATAGTAAAATAAATCAAATTTCGCGGCAAACGGTGGCAGATACGAAGAAAACTTAAAAAACAATTTTTGTTTAGAATAAAATGCCCTACCCAAAAATCAAATCGAGTTTGATTTTGAACAGGGTCGTACTAGTTTTTTATAAAATTTATTCAAACAGAACCCCCACAACTCCGCCACTGGTTGCTTGTGAGACTTGAAATTTTCGTCAATTGTGGTAACCTGTAAGGTGGTGCTGTATACCAAATGTGGTTTAAACATATCTACTGGTTGAGAAACGGTTAAACATTATTGTTATTTTTTCGAAAATTTCACCCTGTGTTTTTAAAATAAAGCGTTTTTGGACCCATGTTGATATGGAATATTCGCTTTCAAATTAGTTTTTCTATCGACTGTTAAAGTTCTGCTACTAAAAAGTGGACCACCCTGTATAATGGTTATAAGTTATAAGCACACTCTAAGTTCTGCGTCCGTCCAGAAAATCAGTTGTTTCCGATCAATTTTTGGACGGAAAAATATATCTTTACTGGCCTAGACCATAAAGCAACCGATTGCCATAGTAGTAATTGCCTAGGCCGGAAAGTAGCTGGTTGCCATGGTTACGAGTTTTGTCGTTTGCGCTCCCAAATAAGCGAGTTTTCTAATGTAGTTTGTTAAGTTGTTGTTTAATTATGGATGGCGACGTTAGTGATTTTAATGTCAGTGGCGGACGCAGAAAAAATATTATAAGTAACACACCCGTAAAGTGTCTTTACTGGACCAGTATTCTTTCAGGATTCGCCTACGGCTCGTCCAAAAACTGCCTACTTGTCCAGTAAAGTACCACTTTTCGGTCTTGGTACGTAAATAACTACTTTCTGTGCCCGTCCTAAAAATAAGTGGTTTCCAATCAATTTTAGGCTGAAAAATACATCCTAACTGGTCTACGCCAGAAAGTAACTGGTTGCCATGGTAATAAGTTGTTTTTACCGGCCTAGGCCGGAAAGTATCTGGTTGTCATGGTGATGAGTTGTTTTGTTGATCTGCGCTGTCAAACGAGCGTCATTATATCACCAAGCGAACTTTTACCTATGGTTTGTTAAGTTATTGTTTAATTATGTATGGTGACGATAGTGATTTTGGTGCAGTGGCGGACGCAGAAAAAATACTGCTCGTAACATACCCGTAAAGTGTCTTTACTGGACTCGTATACTTTCAGGACTCGCCTACGGCACGTCCCAAAACTGCCTACTCGTACAGTAAAGTACTACTTTCCTGTATTGTTACGTTAATAACTATTTAAGGCTTTGTCGATAACTAATTCAAAAATGTACAATTTTATTGTTTAGCTTCGCGCATTCAAACGCATACACGAATGTCAACGTTAAAATAATCAAACGTGTTTAGAGAAACTTAAGTATATAGGTATGTTGAAATATCGATTTCAACCTTTTCGCTATTACAATTTTTTTTTGTATTTTATCGAAATAATAATTTGAGCCTATCGGTTGATCACCTCCAAGGAATATAACCGGCTTAGTTATCATCGATATATCTCGGGAAAGGAGCCACTTATGGATATGGGACTTGCACCAAACGAAAGATAATTCTTTGCGCAAGACTCGGTCTAGCAACAAGGAGCCCCTACGGGGCTCCGCGCTTGCTAGTTACGTAAATAACTGTTTAAGGCTCTGTCGATAACTAATTCAAAAATGTACAATTTTATGGTTTAGCTTCGCGCATTCAAACGCATACACGGATGTCATCGTTAAAATAATCAAACTTGTTTAGAGAAACTTAAAGTAGGTATATCTGTTAAAATATAGATTTCAACATTTTCTCGATTACAACTTTTTTTCTGTACAATGGCGACAATAAAAATTTAAAAATGTACCTGAATCAACAAAACGATTTTCTTTAAGTACAAATTTCTTATGTCTTACAAATATAAATAGAACTTATAAATTGTTGGTAAAAGACCAGCCGCATAGCTATTTCTATATAAATACGTTAAAAGATTTTCTTAATTAATAGCATTTCATTTTTTGCTTAAGGACAGTTGTGGTTTTATTAACTTAATAAACTTTTATTACTTTAAACAATACTCTAGGAAATTTTTCTTTATCACAGTTCAAAACGCTGGATAAACTTTCATTCCTTAGGATAACGGTTTAATTATCTCTTGCTTAACTTTAATTCTTAACATTAATATCTTTGCTAAAAATACTGTCTTTGAAGTCAGGAAAGTTTAGCTGTCAGCTACTTGAAATTCTCGGGTACGAGCAAACTTCTTAAAGCTTTAATTCTTATAATGCAGCGTACGAAAATTGATAGTCTGGAGCGACGCAATGGAATATAATGAAACCAACACATGCACGCCCTATTGTAGGTAAGTAATAGGCTGGAACGGGTGACAAATTCGCGATAGCAGGACGTATTCTGTAGCAGTTAGTGGTGACAGATCACCTTATGCGCGTAACAGGATTCCGACACAACCACGGAACCGCACGGCACATAGATCTGTCAACTAGCTCTGTGGTATGTTTCCCGCCCCGTGTAGACGTACCGTCGCATGGGAGGTATTTATTTCAACCCTCCTGTTTACTTTAGATGCATGCTAAAGTCATCAACGTGCGGGCGTTGAACGAAAGCACTTTCGAAGTGTGAACCCATGATTAAAGCCCAAGTATTACTTCCATCCACACCTAGCTATAAACTTTACACCGGCACGTTAATCGCGCCTGGAATATAAAAAAGAACTCAACATGAAAATATTCCGTCTTTACTTAATCGAAACTTTATTACTTTAAGAAAAAGAGCAAAGCGATTGACTATCCTTTTGAACTGCAATTTCAAAACATCAACGCTATCGCTAAGACGGCGGTGACTGAGCGGTATACATTAAACACGAGTCGTGTTCACTGCTGACATTAAATAAATATAACAAATTTAACTTTGTTAATGAACTACTCCTCAAAATAAATAAGCAAATGAAGTAGCCACACTTGCTGAAGAAGAGCGAAGACTTTCTTAGATATAAAATTTAAATGATATGCTGTTTCTTAAGCATTGGTTCTTTTTATTTTTCATTTGCTCTAATTTTAATTTATAATTTCCAAAATTTTATCTGCAGATATGCAATTAATACAATAAATGTCTGACCAGGAAAGGTCACGATACGTTGTCGCTAGAATTTGATTAAGGCTGTGTTTATTGCATCAAGAACAACAAAACTAAATGTATTGCAGAGTAATACGTGCCACTGGTCATTTTCTTCGAAAAAATAGGGGAAAAACTGAACAGCTGAATAACAAAAGTAATTTTTGCGATCGCGTTGGCCATGAAACCGTCAGAGACAAAATTTTAATTCTTCTATTTACCAATGCGCGCATCCTTTGCAAGTAAAATGGTGCAAAATTTTTGAAAAAATCTTAAACGGTTCCGGAGAAAAACGCGAAAACCGAGGCCCTTGTAAAAACTGTTTTCCCTACGTTAGACGCCTATGCAAGTCGCATAGATATAGTTATACAGATATACCACAACTGGCACAACTTCTCAAATCTTAGCGCTTTTTGACGTTTTTCTCCGGAACCGTTTAAGATTGATTCAAAAACTTTGCACCATTTTACTTGCAAAGGATGCGCGCTTTGGTAAATAGAAGAATTTCAATTTTGTCTCTGACGGTTTCATGGCCAACACTAGGGATTCTGAGTCTCGACAAGTTTTTAAGTCCCGGAACTCGAGACTTTTTTTATCAAAGTCCCGGGAATTCCCGGGACTTCGAGACTTTTGCAAATTTTATTTACATACCAGAAAATAGTGACGGAAGTGCAAGAAAGATTATGATATATTCATATACTCAAAATTCTTCGGCTATTTTCACTGTAAAAAATAAATTTTTTCTTGACAATGACATTGTTTCTGAACGCACCCGCTACACACTTAAAATTGCTTCTTTACACGTACTGTGATCGTGAATCGGTCGTGACAGTCAACAGTTTTTGTTTTTTTTTTAATTAAACCAATTTAAAAAATTTTGTTTTTGAAGCATTTATTTTATGAATAAAGACTAGTAGTAGGAGTACTATTATTATTTTTAATTAATTCTTCATTCTACAGTAAATAATACACGTATATATACAGGGTGTGTAAAAATTGGCGGAGCGATGTTCTTCGTAAAATTCTAAGTCGAAAATCTTAATACGAAAATGTTGTACCATGCTTCCTATGGCCTCAGGAACCATTTAAAGAAAAAAAAAATTGGCAACATTGCATACATTCATTTGCGTTTGGACATTTTTTTATCAGCAATTTTTACTTAGGTATTTACATTTTTTGTTCGAATGAAAGCCTTCAGTTCGTAAACATAGCTGCAAACTTTTGGGTATCGTAAAACACAAACAAGAAATAATTACGAGAAAAACAGAGATGACAGCTAAGGACAATGTTGCCATATGTATTACTGTCATTAAAATCAGTGATTTACATATTTTCAACACCAATTTTTGAAAGAAAGAACACAATATCTAGGAAAAAATATTATTCGAAATTTATTTTTATTCCAAATTGCAGCTTTTTCATTTGCAAGTATTAAATAATAACGCCTATTAAAGGACTAAATGTCAAAGCTTTGAGGACCTCTTGCAGAGACAGTAAGCGTGGTACAACATTTTCGTATTAAGATTTTCGACTTGGAATTTTATGAAGACCATCGCCCCGTGTAGCCCTTCCGCCAATTTTTACACACTCTGTATTTCTAAGTAAATGCCTATTTTACATAAACTTAATAATTTTCTTTAAACTTTAAAACATCAGGCATAAGTAAAATATATTTTAACTAATAAACTTAACAATTATCCTTTAGCTTTAAAGCAGACAAGAAATAAACATAAATAATTAAATATGGCAGGCAAAAAATTTAAATAAAGTAAAGTAAATACTGATTGTTAGTATAACCTATAAACATAAAAAATTATGAAACAAAATATTTTTGTTAAACTCGTGGCAGTAAAATTTGTTTAAAAATTAGAAGTATAAAAAATTAATTTCAGTGTTCTGTAACATTTAGTCTCGTCTCGAGTCTCGAACTAAATGTCCTGGGACTCGAGACTAAGAAAGTCCCGGGAATTCCCGGGACTTACGTCTCGAGAAATTACCGGGACAGAATCCCTAGCCAACACGTAGGCAAAAATGACTTTTTATACCTATTTTTCAGTTTTTCCCCTATTTTGCCGAAGAAAATGGCCAGTGGCACGTATAACTCTGGAAAACTTTTAGTTTTGATGTCCTTGATGCAGTAAACACAGCCTTAATCAAATTCTAGCGACAACGTATCATGACCCTCCCTTGTGAATATGTTGGTGTGCAAAATATGATACAATGAAGCAAGCGGTAACCGAAGATAAACCATGGTTGTGTAAAGCTGTGAGAAAATAAAATCGGCGCCACTTTTACGTTTATCGTCTTAATCCGGTTCCGTCAGCTGACTTATAAAAAAAAATGGGTTGATAATTTTAAAAGCCAGAGACTGTCGAGGTAGTCAAAGCCATTATCATCTAAAGCGTTTTGCACGAAGACATTCCGTAATCAATTAAGATGGCTTGGACATCTACTACGCATGCCAAAAAGTAGATACGCGAAAATAGGATGCAAAATGAAGATGGAGGGAAAAAGAAATAGAGGAAGACCAAGAATAAAATGGGAAAAAGAAGTGAGGCAGAGACTAGAAGAAAAAGGAGTCAGCTGGAGAGATGTGCCACAATTAGCTAACGATAGGTAGGAGTGGAGAAACTTAATACAGAAATAGAAAATCATACCTCGACACCAAAAGGTACAAGAGAAACCGATTAAGAAAAAAAAAAATTTTTAATAGCATTACAGGGTTTTTAAAATATCCCGTTCCCGCGCGCCTCTTTGTTAAGCAATAATGAAATCTTACTGATTAATGAAAATGAGACTATCTGGAAACAACAATTAATTCAAATCACTATCAGAATCTCGCCTAATCCCAATATTGTATAAGAAAACAAGCTTGGGTAAATTAGCAAAAAAGCTACATAAAACACAGTTTACGTTGAGTGTTTAGAAAATTGGAAAAATTCAGAGTTAACTTAACATAAAACAAATTAATGATACTGTGTTTAATTTTATTAGACATGTTATTCTCTAGTTTAAAAATTCAATTCGAAAATAAAATAGCTTTTGTGGTATTTCATTAACAAAATGTAATTGAAAAATTAATAATCTTTGTTTTGGCGCACTTTTGAGCTCTTAAATTCCGTATCTAAAGCCTTACAACTCCTTATTTTGCGGTAAGAGACATAAAAAATCGTTTTTCGTCACTTCGCGATTGTTATTAGAGCTGGTTTTGATATTGATTTATTAATGTAATAAAATTTGTGTCAAAAAAAGGCTTCAGGAAAACACTTTTAAACATTTAGTACTTAATAATTATGAACTTAAATTATATTTTATGTATTTACACATAGCCATAACTTACTTCTATCTAGTTTAGAAGCTTGTTATCTTAACTATAGCAAATTTTGGGCTACCGCTTTGGGCGGCTAAACCCGCAGTACCACAAAGTGAAGTTATGTAACGCCATATAACGTATCCCTTTTCGTGGAAAAAAGAAAATTGTCACAAGTTTTTGTACTTACTTATATTTATGAACAAAAAATATCGTCCTTTTTCTTGCCATTGTTTCGGTTTAGTATCAAAGTTTTTGCTAAGTTCTGGTTATTGTATACAGCTGCTAGAAAATGTGAAACAAATAATAAGATTATTAAGTAGTAGATTTACTTATTTCAGGAAGAAATCGTTTTACTACCAGTTGGTTAATTTCTGTTTATATTAAAATGTGTCTGACATCGTTTAGAGCGTTTCCCTAGAATCTAATTAGAAATTTCTTATTATTAAAGAAGACGCCACGCTGGTGAGCGTAGTTATTTTATTTGCTATGTCAATATTTGCTTACCAAAATTAGATATCTCCAGAACTTTGTATACATGTATGAATGGCTCTAATTGCTATTATCTTTGCCACATATAATATTCCTGTGTAATTTTCACGATGAAATAAGTTTGAGATAATATCAGGCATTTCATCAACTATTCTGAAAGAAATTTAACTAAAACACGTTTGTGCTTTGTATAACTTTTAGCTTGTATGAAATATGAACATATTATTGCTACTGACAATTCAGAAACTTGTTTTAATACACAACTAATAATGGGGTTATATTTAACTTACTAAAATTAATATTATGTTTGCAACTGATAATCTAATTTGACTAGAATTAATGTATTTACAATAAATACACTGTTATTTTACTACTTTATGAATTTAATTACGCTACTATTTATTATTATTATTGCCTATTTAAGTGTACATCCTGGGCCGGACCAAGATACATTTTTACTCAAAAACTGTAGGTTTTGGAGGAAATGTTAAGGAATAAAAAAAAATTCTAAACAAACCAAGCTTTCAAATAAAATTTCTTAAACTGCAAAGTTTTGAGCCTCCAAAAAAAAAAAAACATTTCAGCTCTTTGTGAAGGTATGAGATGATTAAAGATATTACTATGAAAAACCTTTTAATAAGTAGGTACATATAAGACATCTACCAAATATCTTCATCTCTTACATCGTGTCCGGAACATTCTTCGCCCACATTTTTACAGATTATTTTACATTAGGTTAAGTTAGGTCAGGTTAGGTTACGTCAATTTAATTTTTATTCGTACTATAATAACATAAACAACATTAAAAATTACAACATACGCTATTTATGTAGCAATTTTTAAACATAATATTAAAAGAAGAAGTATTAACATACAAGGAACAATTTTGGGCTAATGTAAAGTAATCTGTAAAAATTACGGTATGAATAAAAACAATCACATTTACAAATAAAATTTGTGATATGCTTGTATGCGGCGAAGAAATGTGTAGGCGAAGAATTATGGGGGAAGAATTGTGAAGGCGAAGAATTGTGGGCGAAGAAGGTTCCTAGACCCCTCCTACATATATCCAAATTTGAGAAATAAGATAAAAACCTAATTTTACCGCTCCTCTGTATAGGGTGTAACTCCAAAAGTAGACCTCTATGGAAAAAAAATTATATAAAAGCTCCCCTTAATTTTCGAAAAGTAAATACCACCCACTTTTTTTTTCCGTAATATTTAGGAAACACTCTGTATTTGTATTTAAACAAACGTTTTATAGCGCGTTTGAATTTTACAGACGTTTCTTTGGCCCTCTCTTTGTTTCTCAGAATTTTTTAAATCGTTGTCTTGTCACCAAAATTATTATTCTCATTTGTTTTTATCTCAAAACCTTCAAGAAATTACTTTTCTATACAGATTTATTTCGTCCATGGAGTAATTTTTTTGCAGGCCATATATTTTATGGTAAATCAGTTGACATGTTTGAAATATAAACTAAAATATCGTTGATTGTGGAATAAATGTTCGACGTTATAAAAGCAAAAATGTTCTACTGTCCATTTAGTAATTGCGTCCGAAATAGAAAATTTTACTCGTAATTTAAAAACATGATGGCATGAGCACTAATTCTATACATGTGTGAGCTCGTGGAACTGCATATGGGTTTTAAAATCATAACGGACAATGTTGGCTAATCGTGTTATCATACATAAATTTTACAGTCAAGGGAAAATGACTCGCTACATTCGCCATAAATCGAAATTGCAATAAATCTCCACTATACCATCAAGTAACATGCAAAATCTGGTCCATATACCTACTTTATCAACGGCTTTTGTACATTCAGAGCACAGTTTGATTTAATATATCATTTTCGTTTATGGAATAAATAAAATGAAAAAAGAATTTGTGAAACCACTGCTTTTAATACAGAAAAAAAATTAAAGTACTGTTTTACATAAAACTGAACAAAATTTTTTTCGCCTTCAATAATAGTTTGGGCATCCTAACTATATATGATTTTTAATAAAGATGTGGTCATCAATACGACCTTTTAAACATTTATGAATAGATTGTGAAAAATTAGTTTTTGTGCGATCGTACTAGAAACAGCTGTTTGACGGACGCGTTAGCAACCATAAAGTACTGCATTACCGGCCCTATTCTTAGCAACGGCCGTAAAAGTTACTTTTCAGGCCGTTACCCTTAGCAACGGCCGAAAAAGTAACTTTTACGGCCGTTGCTAAGGAGAGGGCCGGTAATGCAGTACATACGCCGTCAGCTGTCAGTGACAGAATGTCACGTAGTTTCTAACCTATAATTTTGAAAATTACTAAAAATTTAAATTGTTTTTAATTCGATCGCACAAAAAATGTAATATGGACCTCGGCCAAAACATACTTTTTCGGCCTTGCCTGTTTGCTGGCCTCGACTACGTCTCGGCCAGCAAACCAGACGCGACCGTAAAAGTTACACTTTTTGGCCTTGATACATAAATAACTATTATTTAATTTATAGCGGGGTTGGACAAAAATTGATTTTTGTTAAAAGAATCAAAAATCATTGATTTTTATTTAAAGGTACCTGTCTATTTTTCCTTTTTACAACTAATTTATTCATTATTCTTCCTATATTATATTTCCTATACAGCGTCATTCAAAAAGTATCAACAAATGAAAATGTTTTTTATTAAAAATTTTTCACAAACTTTCAATCTTCATAAAAGTTGGTGGATGACCTAGAATTAATTTTAAGATCGAAAAAAATTCATCAAAATTCATGGGATAGGTACTAGATTGTAGAGATTTCAGAACATTCCAAGAGCCTTATTAACAAAAAAAAAAACTTCATAGAGAAAGATTGTTTAGAATTCAAAAATACGACCAAAAGTGAAATTTGTCGTAAAAATTAAAACTAAAATTTTTGCAGTAATTTTAACAACAAAAAGTCTGCAACAAATGAACAAGTTTTTTATTATTGGTTCCTCAAATAATTCTTGAGAAAAGTTGGTGCATGATTTAATAATAATTTTAAGTTAAAAAAAAGTTCAATATAAATTCGTATAACACTAGATTTTAACGATTTTAGAAATATTCGGAGAGAGTAAGGTGCCCTTATTTTAAAAAAGCTGAAAATAAGTTGTTTAAAATTTTAAAATTATATTTAATAAATTATCGTTTTCCCTTGTCTTTTTTTAAACTTTTTTTAATAAGAGCTTTTTAATCATGCGAATTGTTCAATCGCTAAAAAGCTAGTGTTGTGTGAGCTTTTTTATACTTAAAATCAGAAATGGAAAACGTAACGTAACGTAATGATACCCAATAACGTTATAATAACGATTCAACTATAATTTTTAATACAATAACATAGCGATATTTTAATAACGTTTTATAACGTTATAAGTAATAACCTATAATGTTTCATTAAAAGTTATTTTGTAACGTTATTCTCTATAAATTAAATGTTTTTATGGCGTTATTTCCAGAAGAAGATATATTTTGTTTGTATTTTATACATAAAAATGAAAAGAAAAATTTAGGCTTTTCTAAAAACGTTATATTGTTATTGGTTTATAACCCCGTTGCTGAAAGAGATGTACGTTTTTAGGTGGCGCAGTATTTAATGCTTTAGGTTTTCAGGTGATCAAAGATGACGTTTAACAACAATGTAATATAAAACAAAGTTTCTCAAAGAGGGCTCGCGACCTTCAAGAAAATCGCATAAAATTTTGAGGATGCCTCCGAAAAAGTTTCCTCGGCAACCAGTCATTGGTCGTGACGTGATGAGCCGACCCAGAAAATAACATTGATTTTTGTTATAAATATCTCAGTTCACTGCTCACAAAATTGTTTTCAATAAATATAAAAGTACGCGCAGTTAAAAATGTTGAGAAACGCTGATGTGGAAAAACGTACCTTAACAAATCGAAATAGCAATTAGAGAGACAGAAAGGCAGACAGACGAAACTAGAGCAAGTTAAGTAAATATGTACGAAACGTTATATTGTTAAAAAGTAAATAATTCCGTGTTCAATATCCGTTGCAAGGCAAACTTTGACTTTAATTGTTGATTTATAAAACCAACCTAGATAGGTCATAACTTGTTAACCTATTTTATTTACAATTTTATTATTGAAAGAATCGGAACGCGAAACTCCAATACGGCTGCGTTCGTAAATCATCCACAAATTGGTTACGTGCTCAGAAATAAACTTATACATAAATAATGTATCGTGATGACAAGTCATTCTTATCAAAAAAGATATTTCACAAATATTAAACTTTTTGGAAAAACAGAAATCGAGGACCGTATCAACTCAACAACTAACGAGTTTGTCGTTCAGCGTAGAAATCCTATTATAGAGCTAATAAAATGGCAAAATTTGGATTTACTAAACGTACACACACGACAGACGTCAGATCAAAATAAAAAAATTCTTGAAATGTTAAAGTTATTCGTAAAAAAACATCATGTTGTACCTTCTTATATATACAGGGTGTGTAAAAATTGGCGGAAGGGCTACACGGGGCGATGTTCTTCGTAAAATTCTAAGTCGAAAATCTTGATACGAAAATGTTGTACCATGCTTGCTGTGTCTGCAAGAGCTCCTCAAAGTTTTGACATTCAGTCCTTTAATAAGCGTTATTATTTAATATTTGTTAATGAAAAAGCTGCGATTTGGAATAAAAATAAATTTCGAATAGTATTTTTTCCTAGATATTGTGTTCTTCCTTTCAAAAATTGGTGTTGAAAATATGTAAATCACTGATTTTAATGACAGTAATACATATGGCAACATTTTCATTAACTGTCATCTCTGTTTTTCTCGCAATTATTTCTAGTTTGTGTTAGACGATACCTAAAAGTTTGCAGCTATGTTTACGAACTGAAGGCTTTCAGTACGAACAAAAATTGTAAATACCTAAGTAAAAATTGCTGATAAAAAAATGTCCAAACGCAAATCAATGTATGCAATGTTGCCAATTTTTTTTTCTTTTAATGGTTCCTGAGGCCATAAGAAGCATGGTACAACATTTTTGTATCAAGATTTTCGACTTAGAATTTTACGAAGAACATCGTCACGTGTAGCGCTTCCGCCAATTTTTACACACGCTGTATAGACAGGGTGAGTCACGACGGACGCGTCGGAGTTTTATGGCGAAACCGTATATTTTTTCCAATTTATGTCGCTGTTAGATTATGTAAGTCAATAAGGGCTACATTTTAAAAATATTTTTAAATATACAGGGACTCCAAAAAAAAAAAGCAATATTAAAGTTATACTTTTTCTTATAGAATACCCTGTATATTTTTGGATTCCTCTTTAAATTTACTTCAAAAAATGTAAAAGGTTATATGGGTCTAAAGTCAACCGTTCTCGTGAAAATTGCATTTTCATGAAAATACAGTATTTTCAAAAATTTTCAACATTTAAAAACTTTGACAAGTCTGAAGAAATTCGCTTGGAGATAAGATTGACAATAGATTATGTAACACTTTGCACCACCTACATTTTAAAAATATTGTACAGGGCGTTTTTTACGCTTGGTTAAACTTGTGAGACTTTAAACATCGATAACTCATTTTTTTTAAATACAACACCCTATATTTTTTTACACCGTCTTATAGAAAATGTAATTCTCTTTCGAAAACATTAAGGCTGTTTTTCACCTAAAATTGATATTTTCGGAGATATCGCGATTTTATTGTTAATTATTAGGGCAAAGTAATATTTTCAAGTAGGCTATGAAGGTAGACAGCGATAAATTTGAAACAATTGAAAGAAAAAACAAGAAACTTATAATTTTGTCGTTTGCCTACACATTTTTGACATTTTTTTATAAGAAAGTTGTAGATTTACCATATTTACGTTTAAATATAGGTTTCTCATCAGGGCCACAATATTTTTCATATAATTGAGTTTGATCGTTTGCCAAGTTCTGAAAACCGATTGATATTGTATTAGGTACGAGGACGGAACGCTGATTTAAAAAAAAGTAATGCTGACTTGTCTAATTTTACATTTAAAAAAAAAAACATGGTTGGTACTGTTTTCGGTAGAGTGACGTAGTATCGTATCGTAAACAGACAAAAAATGGTTTATAGGACTTAGTATCTTATAACACTGGTCCAATAAATAAATGCATAAATAAATTTAAAAAATCTCTATTTAAACGTAAGTATGGTAAAACTACAACTTTTCTATAAAAATATGTCAAAAGTGTGTAGGCAAACGACAAAATTATAAGTTTCTTGTTTTTTCTTTCAATTGTTTCAAATTACCGCTGTTTACCTTCATAGCCTACTTGAAAATATTACTTTACCCTAATAATTAACAATAAAATCGCGATATCTCGGAAAATATCAATTTTAGGTGAAAAACAGCCTTAATATTTTCGAAAGCGAATTAAATTTTCTATAAGACGGTGTAAAAAAATATAGGGTGTTGTATTAAAAAAAAAATGAGTTATCGATGTTTAAAGTTTCACCAGTTTGACCAAGCGTAAAAAACGCCCTGTATAATATTTTAAAAATGTAGGTGGTGCAAAGTGTTACATAATCTATTGTCAATCTTATCTCCAAGCGAATTTCTTCAGACTTGTCAAAGTTTTCAAACGTTGAAAATTTTTGAAAATACTGTATTTTCATGAAAATGCAGTTTTCACGAGAACGGTTGACTTTAGACCCATATAAACTTATACATTTTTTGAAGTAAATTTAAAGGGGAATTCAAAAATGTAAAAATATACAGGGTGTTCCATAAGAAAAAGTATAACTTTGATATGGCATTTTTTTTTGGAGCACCCTGTATATTTAAAAATATTTTTAAAATGTAGCCCTTATTGACTTACATAATCTAACAGCGACAGAAATTGGAAAATATAAACAGTTTTGCCATAAAACTCCGACGCGTCCGTCGTGACTCACCCTGTATATACGTATATAATCTGTTGCCTGTCTACCCTAAGGTGTAAGGTATTGTAATAGTATTGATTGGTTAACTTAGGTGTATGAATTTCGTTCATTCCTTTATGTTCTTCGTCATTCTTGTTGCCTCTGTCTTGTTCCTGTTTCGTTTCTTTAAAAACAATGCCACTTCATCATTCCATGTTTTCTTTGGTTTCCCCTTTCCTCTTTTACTCTGTCCTTTTGCCTCCCATATCTGTTTTACTTGTCTTTTTGGCAGGGCATGAAACCGGTTTTTTAAACCGGTTTAAAAAACCGGTTAACCGTTATTTGTTGTCAGAAAAAGTGATTTTTAACCGTTATTTTTAAAGGCAAAAAAAACGGTAACCTTTAACCAAAATAATAAAAAACCGTTTTTTTTAACATCTTTTTTTAATAAAAATTACGATGAAAAATACAAAATCTGTAGTAAATGCGATTAGTTTACCAAAAGTCATTACTGAACTCTTGATTGTACATTTATTTTAACATTATAAATAAATAATATCTTTTCATACTTTGCATTCCTCATCTAAATAATTTTAAAAACCGGTTAATTTAACCGGTTTTTTAAACCGGTTTATAATTTAAATCGGTTTTTTACACTAAACCGCTTTTTTACGAATAAAACCGGTTTTTCAACAAAAACCGTTATAAAAATAAAGTTCTCGATTTCGGTTAACCGTTAACCAAAATTTTTTTCGGTTTCGAGCCCTGCTTTTTGGTTGTATTCGGTTGATGTGTCCAAACCATTCTAGCTGGTTTCTTTCAATTACACTATGTACTGATTCTCTCTCTAGTTCTTTTCTGATCTGTTCATTTCTTATTCTATCTCTACGTGCGACGCCCTTTACTGCTCTTAAGTAGGTATCTTATCTGTATAGCTTGTAATCTGCTTCTCTGTGACCGGTGTAATACCCAACTCTCACTTCCATACACCAGGGTTGATATGAATACTCTCTTTTAAATAGTCATTTTTGTTTTTCTGCTTACTTCTCTTTCTCTTATTACCGATCTATTCATTCTATTCTATGATATACTGTTGCTGCACTATTTATTCTTTCTTTTATCTCATTTTCTATGTTGCCTTTTCTCTCTATCAAATTCCCAGATACTCTTCCACCTGCTCTATTTTTTTCTGATTCAGTTCTATGTGAAGTTGCTTTTTTATTCTTTACCTATCATCGTTTTGTTCGTGTTAATCTTTAGGTTCCTTTTCTTTAATTTTTTTTCCCATACCAATAAGTTTTCTTGTAGGGCTTTTTCCGTTGGGCCACAGATCATATCATCACCAAAGGCACATTCGACAAGTACACTGGCATTAGCTTATTGAAACCTAGATGTACCTTTCTAGTTTTGTTTTCTACAGATTTGATGACGTCATCCATGACTAATATGAAGAGTGTCGGGCTCAGTACACCTCCTTGCTTAAAGTAAGGCGGTGTACTGAGCCCATCGTTTATGTCAAAAGTCTTTGATTGCAGATTATCTTTTCTCACATAATTTTTGTTATTAATATATAGGCATTGTATACTCTTTAATAGTTTGTGGCAAATATTTCTACGTTTTAATCCTCCCCAAATTATTTTTTTGTGACACTCTTCGAAAGCCTTTTCCAAGTCCAAAAATGCCAGATATACTTCTGCGTCTTTTGTTCTCTTCCTTTCCATTAATTGTTTCACAATGAAGATGTGGTCGTGTGTACTTCTGTATTTTCTAAATCCACTTTGTGTTTCCGCTAATTGTTTTTCAGTTATTTCCTTCAGTTTCCTCTCTAGTATAAAGTCATAGGCTTTGGATATAATGCTTAATAGTGTGATCCCTCTATAGTTTGTACAGTTTCGGTTGTCTCCTTTCTTAAATATTGGTATTATTATTCCTATTTTCCATTGGTTTGGTACTTCTCCTTGGGTCCAATCTTTGTTAAATGAGTGTTTAACTATGTCTGTTTCTTCATTTCGTTAATTCTTAACAATTTCTGGTGTGATACTGTCATGTCATAGTTGTTTTATTGCTTCTACAACTTCTTCTCGGTTTATGTGTTGTTCATCTTCTTCCATATTATCCGACATATGATCATTCTCCTCATTTCTAGTTTTATCTTCTTTTGTAGTTAAAAGCTGTTAAAAGTACTCTTTCCATCTTTCCATAATATCAGCGTCGTTTGTTAGCATTTGGTTATTTTTTGATTTTACATGTTTTATAACTTGCTGTTTTCCTTTTTTAATTTTTTAAGTACTTTGTAAAAAGTTTTTGATTTGTCCTGCTGTTCATTTTCAGTCTTATGCCAATTTCTTCCCACGATTTGTTTTTTCTTATGTTGATCAATTCTTGAACCTTTATTCTTAGTCGTACATATTTTTCATATTCTTACCTTCTTACAAAATTAAAATGATTGGGCGTCAAGATGATTTAGGTCAGTTCGAAGTTTTAACAGCAATAATTTAAAGCAAACGTTTTACTTAGCATTTATATTAATTTTGTTTAAAGAAAGGGTAACCAAACACAAAGCACTCGTATTTATTCTCAAATTTTAAATCTTACCTTCGGAGAATAACACCAGAAATTATTAAAAAGCGGATTTTTACACTTCAAAATTTAAAAGGGTCTTTGAAGTGACTTTACTTTGTACTCAAGAAAAAACTACCAACCGTATTTTTTTCACAAGTTTTCTTTCCTTTGTTAAAGAAAGATAAAGCAGCAACCTATTTGTGCATTTGTTTTTCACCTTGTTTTATATTTAAATTTTATCTCTCTTGCTTTTTACTTGTTGCACATTTCCCATTTGTTGCTTGTTAATCAAGTCTTTTAATTAACTTGTAGGATAGATAACAAACAATGCCCTTCTCTACATTGTACTAGAGCGTCAACTGTGTACTATAATATAACAATTTTGCTTATCAAATGTAAAACAAAAGGGTTTGCACTGCAAAAGGTGATCTAATTATTCTACAAATGAAGTTTAGACAATTTCTCGGTCTTCTGTTGTAGGATAATAAAAGTCTTCAAGTAAGCAACTCTCGTAATAAAACAAAGTTATTAATAAAATCTTAGATTTAAGGATACGTTGTTTACTAATTGAATTTCTTAAATTTTATTGTTGAAATGTTCGAAGATTGGCAAAATGATTTATGATAATCTATGTAAGATAGCTATAAGGTCAGGTTATTGTGTGACAAACAAATGATAGCCCGTTGCCATTTGGTGTTAATTCCTAGTTATGTGATCAACATCAGTGTGCACCTAGCTAAAACGTATTATTTTAAATGTTTTCTATTTTTAGTAATTAAAAACGCAATTTTAAAATTATCTTAAAAACGTAAAAAGTTGTGGAAAATTATAAAAGTCTCTACTTGTCGGAGCCGACCGTCGAGACATCCGTGTTGGATAGTGTTTACACACCTTTTGACCAATCCAACCAACACAGCATAAACATCATAACTTTTGTTTTTCATTTTGATTCTCGTTTGTGAGCGGTTCTCATCTTTTCAATTCGTTTCTAGAACGTCCATTGTTGCACTCTGTAAGCTTCTTGTTTACAATCTTTGTTCGAGTATTGTAGACATGCCGGGTCTCACAAACATTTATACTCCTTATAACGTTATATGAAAATAAGATAAAATAAAGAATAAATAGTGCAGCAAAAGTATATCATAGTATAAATAGATCGGTAATAAGAAAAAAAGAAATAAGCAGAAAAACAAAAATGACTATTTACAAGACAGTATTCATACCAACCCTGGTGTATGGAAGTGAGAGTTGGGTATTAAATCAGTCACAGAGAAGCAGATTACAAGTTATGCAGATAAAATACTTAAGAGCAGTAAAGGGCGTCACACGTAGAGACAGAATAAGAAATGAACAGATCAGAGAAGAACTAGATGTGGAGTCAATACATAGTGTGATCGAGATAAACCAACTGAAATGGCTTGGACACATCAAGCGAATGCAGCAAAAAAGACAAGTAAAACAGATATGGGAGGCAAAACTACAGAATAAAAGAGGAAAGGAGACACTGAAGGAAACATGGAATGTTGAAGTGGCATTAATTTTAAAGAAACGAAACAAGAACTGGACAGAGACAACAAGAATGACGAAGAAAGAAAAGGAATTAACGAAATTCGTACACTAAGTTAACCATGAGTGCTATTACAAATATCTTGCACCTGGGTAGAAAGGTAACAGATTATATGTATCTAAGAGGTTTAAAACAATTTTTTTTTCTTGCGGCTGTGATTGCATTTCGTGGTGATCAAATTTACAAAACGCGTTCGTTTTTCGGTTTAATAGTCCTTATCTATAGAGAAACGTGGTGGGGCGGTTGGCTTGTTGGATCGTCTGACCATCCGACCGTTCCAACTTGTCCAACTATCAGGTTGGTTGGGTGACAGTGTGCATTATGGCCGCCACTTACGATCCAACGCCGCAGTACGATTGTGTTGGATGCGACGAAGTTGAAGTGTTTTTGATGGTGTATGGGCGCGATTCAGCAGATTGTACGATTAGGACGGCAGAGAAACAAGACTGTCTGCTGCAGTTCAATCGTGTTGGATTGCATCGCGTTTGAATCGTGTATGTCCTTTGCCAATTCGATTGTACAATTGACGTATTAACTTCTAGTAAGAATATAGATCAAAATTGGTTTTTAAAGCGATAATTTTAGTTTGTAGTTATTATATCATGGCAGTTAATTGTAAGGAAGCATTTTTCACTGAATTTTTGATCTGTACAAAGAACAAGCTTGAGCTGCTATAACGATTTTTTCGTCCGACATTGTCAGCGCGAATGCAAATTTCATACTGTAAGATTGTAACGTGTATGGCCTCATACGACATCGAACAGATCGTACTGCAGACGCATACAACACAATTTTGTGCTGCGGTGTTGGATCGTGAGTGGCGGGCTTTACACACTGTTCAATTTATCGGAAAGGTCGGTTGTACCAACAAATTGGGAGGTGAGTAGAGGCATTCAATCTTTGTTGCATATATTCATTTTTTAACGCAGCCATATTAAAAAGCAATTTTTTTGCTTTACCAGGAAACAATTTAGGTTACAGGTTTTTATTCCAAACTTAACAAATAAATGATTTAAAAATAGCAAACAGTGAAACTGTGTACCATCCTAAAACATTTTTCTTACATTTTTTTATAATTTTAATTTGTTACCATTGTTAAAGCGTCAAATAAATTCATGTTTTTTGGGTTAAAATGATTAGTTCCTTTATTTAGAAAGCAATTAAGTAGCCCGGGGAAAACTAATAAATTTTGAGACATCTTAACGGCATTTTCACGATATTAAATTTCCCAGAATATTCCCCAAGCTGTCTGCTGAGTTATCGTTAAGTGCATGTATTGCGAGATAAATAACAACTTTTATAAGACTTCAAATTGTAATTAGTAACGTAATACCTTCTGTTAAGAACTTCTTACGTACGCATGAGAACCTTTTACATTATTTTGTAGTAATCTACTTGACGTCTGGAGCGATATTTTATCCAAGAACAACCTGATTCTGTTTTTTTCGCACTTTTAAGAAATTTGTCTTAATTTTATTAACGCCATTTTGTCCTCGAAGTTATAAATTGTTTTTTAATTGACTAAGACGCACGAATGACCGTCTAATCTGCTATTTACAAAGGGATAACTAAGGCGTTAATGATTTGATTTATAAAACGAGAAATTAAATTTGACGTTCAAGTCTTTAATTTGTTTAAAGGCAGTTTTTAAATCGAGTTCTGGCGAACAAGGACTTAAAATCGGATAACCCTAAATGGAAATGTACTTTTAAACTTAGATTAAAATATATCTCGCGTTACGATCTCTTGGACTACGCAGGGTGTCTCAAATTCGAGGCTCAACATGGAGATCTGGATTATCTTAAGAAATACAAAGTCACGTAATTTGGAACTTAATTTTAATCTAAAAAAGTTGTCATAGCCCTCTCAGTTTAAAAGTGTTTCAGGAAAAGTAAAAAATTATTTTCGCGGTATTTGTTATTTCCTCTATTTTAGCACTTATTTTACTGTTTAGGGTTTTGCGGCCATTTACATTTATATCTTGATTTTGTGTGCTAAATAGTTCGCCATCTCTTATTAAATCTTCTTGAAATTTGTACCGTTTTCCTCGATGTTTTTTTTTCATATCCCCAGTGGCACATATGTATAATGTAACCATTATTGTCGGCCAATATTGGTATGAGTTGGTTAGGGCTAACACAGATCTGTATTGGATAAATATAAATTTTTAGTATTATTCCAACAAAGTTGAATGACAAAAAGGAATAATTGTTTTTTTAATTTTAAAAGCATATTGGCAAACAACATAGTATCTATAATGGTAAATAATAATAATACAACATGAAATACATATGCACATATTTCACTTCCATAAGTCAGTAGTAATAATGTTATCTTTAATATTTTATTTATACAAAATAGTATAATTGCATTTCATTTTAAAATTCATTAAAATCTGTTTTAAAATAATAACTATAATTAATATTGGCAAAATTTTATTCACAAGTACGAAAATTCTACATCAATTAATCCAGCTTTGGTTAATTTTGAAATAAATTACCTACAATTATATTGTTCATATATGTGCACAAAATACCGCAAAGTTAACTTTCTTCTTCATTGATAAATTTTCTTAGAAACTTGAAATATACAAAAAAAAAACATACAAATAGTCAATAACGAAGAATTAAAACCATACACATAAAAAGAATATTTACTTTCTTTTTACTATACTAATAGACAGATTAAGGTTCATGAATATTTCAAAATACTACTGTAAAACACTTACCTATGTCCACAGTACAGCAATTTCCAGAGCTCACAAAACGACACTGCAAATGCAGCAAACACGAACAAAAACTAAAAAATCAAACTGCCACGTAGCGTCTGTAGATAAATGCACTTCGATCTCCAAACAAATTTTAATGATTTAACGACTGATTATATGCTTTTTAAATATAGGATTAATTAACATTAATATACCTAGTATTAAAAAAGTAATATTGTTAAAAAAATTAGACGTTAATACGATGCCAATATTGGCGAACCACATACACTTCAAATATGGTGTAAATTCATCAAGCCAATTTGACGGTTCTATGCAGTTACGACATATGCTTTTCATATTCAATATTGGATTAACATTGGTATGATATTGAAATTGCGACATTGGTTAAAACTTGCACTTTAATAAGATACCACGAGAGCTGTTAAGCTCACTAAGAACTAGTTTTTTTTCCAGGATTCCGGTCCATTTTAAGCTATTTTATATATCCCGGGAGATGCTTATTGTCCCGGGAAATCCCGGGATTTAAAAAAATGTTATTTTCGTTTTCGTTTTGACAATATATCAGTTGGTGCAATACTCTAGGCGGACCCTGTGTGTAGTTTTTTTTATTTAATTTCGTGAGCAACTAGACATACTCAATAAATAAAGTATTCATCGAATTATTGATGCTTTTATATCGGACATAATCCCACACATAGCTTTAATGCGATTCACGTAGGCTATTGCAATAGTAATATTAAATTAGTTGAAGCTTTTTTCCATTACAATAAAAGCTGCTGTATTGACGTCAATCTTGTTTATTTGTCATTATTTTTTTATATATAATTCTGAACACAGCCAACGATTATGGCGCGTTAAATTAATGGACTATTGATTCAAAGCCACCTTTACACGAAATTCCATTAGACAATTAGTACTAAGCTACCCATAAATTTTAATGAACTTAAACAAACTTTACCTGTCACTTATGCTTTATAACGGTTAACGTGCGTTTACTTTTGATTAAATGCGCTTTAGAAAGGCGTATGCGCCCATTCAACGAACGCAAAACTGTTTCTTCCGTGCACACTTGCAGAAAACCCAACAAAGTACACAAGTGTCGCCTGGAAGACGTTCAAACTACACCAGTTTCGGCAATTGTTGTAATCGGGCTCTTGTGAGGTAATTTCCCCACATAATAACAAGCCAGGGTCGCTAATTGAGTGAGTGTATTAAATTATCAGCGTCTTGCTGAGTTCAAACTTCCTCTGCAAACACCCACGGCGGTCGTGTGCCGCATGAAGGGGTTACGCTTTGTAGACCGAACGTGCTATGCGCTAAAATAAATGTTTAGTTTTAACCAAATATTGGAACTGAAAAACAACCTTCTCTGCGTATTTACCTATGTTAAATGTTAACTTGGATAACTTTGATCGCAGATTGAGACGTCCGGGTTTCTCATATGACTTCGTTCTTATTTACTCGATAAAATATCAGAAATGATAAGCAGATGCTAGAACTTAATTATAAAAATATTCTGGTAATTTATAGTTGCTTATAAAAAAACTACAACTTCCATAGAATAATATATAAAAATCAGTATATCCTGAATTTTTATTCATAATAAATCAGTTTGGGTTTTAACTGTACAAGTTGGGCCAAATTCGTTTATTACTAAAGATAGAGAAATGGCTAACTTACAATAAAGGTGAAGTTTTTTGAAAGCATTTAGAACCATTTACATTAATTATCTTATTCTGTCCGTACTGAATTTATTGTCACAAACGTATTTTTTAGCATTTTAATTATTTGATTTATCTTCTCTCTTATTATAGATATCAAAATAATGTATGGGGTGATCAGAGTAAAGGTTATGGCGCAAACTTGTATTTGTTTAACCCCTTAACGCGTTCTTTTTATTTGAAAAAATCTGTTTTTTTTTATCTGTAAAAATCGTTATTTAAACATATTTTTATACAATACCCACAAATATGGGAACAAAAAATTAAATATTCAATCAAAAACATTTATTGTATTTTTTCGTTATTCAGGGTGATGAATTTTTCGATGCTTACCATTGGTATCTTGGAAACGGTAACAGATACGAGATCAGTTAAATTAGAAAAAAGTTGAACATTTTTATTTCAATTGCAAATCTGAAAACAATCGTAGATATTTTGATTATTTTCAGATTTATAATAAAAAAACTGAAAAATGTGATTTAAATAAAAAATTATCTTCCCTACCATTGACACTTTTTTAATAAAACTTGGTAAGTTGAATGACGTGGACAGATATTTTCTAGCTCTTCTAGATTTCGATAAAAATCAGTTCAAAGTTTATTCAAATTATAGCAGACGGTATATTTAAATTTAAATTTAACACAATAAAAAATTATCAAATCTTTAAAATTATACCATAACTATCAATGGAAATATATTAAAAATTAATTATTAATAAAAATGAAAACAAATAATAAACATTAACATAAAAAAATAGACTTTAACACAGTAAGTTGTCCTCTATTTGTAACTGTTTGAATACATTAAAGTCTAATTTTTTTTGTCAACGTTTATTATTGGTTTTTATTTTTATAAATAAGTTATTTTTAATACATTTCCATTGATAGTAATAGTATAATTTTTAAGATTAGATCGTTTTTTGTTGTGTATGAATGTATGTATGAATAAACTTTGAACTAATTTTTCTCGAAAGTTTTCTTATGTATGCATAGTTTTTTAATACATGGTCGGATTTAGAATTAAATTTTCTATCCGAATCAACAAAAAAATGTATAGTATGTAATTTAAAAAAAAAAACAATTGCCTATCGCGGAATTGACATACGTCATCATAGAGATAACACATGCACATCACTTGATAGAGAATTTGTCGCCTTTTCCAAAAATATAAAGTTTGTTAGGGTTATTTTCAATAATTAAAAAATTATAGGGGTGCGACAGTCAAACAGAATCACCCGGTATATAAATATACCCTGTATAAATGTTGAAACAATGATTTTAAAAAATACATATGTAATTTCAGAAGTTATTAATGTTTAGTATGTATATTCAAGGTTGGCCATAAAAAAAAAACGAAATAATACCATATTTTTCTACGACCACTATTGTAAATTACTATTACTGTAGTACAGCCTGCATGCATAGTACGAGTCTTTACGCACAGTAAACAAAAAGCACAGTTTTCTAGGAATTATCAAGATACGCTTACGTCAAATTTGACAGTAAAAACAGGGTACGAACAAGTGTGTTTTTTATTATTATTCAAAAAACCGATTAAATCGTATGTATTATGTGATCGTAGAAAAAGTTTGGTACAAAAGTCGAGTTGTTAAGCAATTACGCACTTGTTTAATTAAATGCAACTTTTTTACCCATTCGTAATAAGCTTCTTACAACTCTTGTTATGTAAGTAATATATTATTTTCTGCGTCCGTCCAAAAAATCAATTGTTTCCGATCAATTTTTAGGCTTGAAATACATCTATTTTTTTTGTATTCCTCTAAATTGCCAAACATAAATATGTTTAACTATTATGTGGAATTTTAATCAAAATTAAGTCAAATTAAATAATACTAAAAGTAACCAAATGCAAAAAAATTGAGAATCTTAAATTTTTCCCTATTTATTTATTTTATTTGTTTTTTTATTTTAAAACATTTATATCAGAAGATCCACTTTGCGGCATATTTAGGAATCGAAACAAATTAAATAGTTTCTTCAGGCAAGCTATAAAATGTCATTGTGGAAATTAATACTGCACGTAATCATAATATTCTGCAAAAACCTTGGCAGGTATGAAGAAAATAAGCCGTCGTGTCATCCAGCCTTTAAAAACTGTTCAATTTTGTACAAAAATCAATCTTCGTTGTGCCATTTTCACGATAAGGGGTGGGGCTTATAACTCTGCATAATAATCTAGGTCTATGTAGTAGGTAGTATGGTTTTATCACGCCTGCCATTACCCTTCGTGAAATGAGGTGTTCATGGCATGGCATGATACCATAATTTTTAATAGTAGCGTTATTTGAATGAAGTATTTTGGGTTTTTAAAATAACCTGCCTCATTTTTAGATACATTTATAACACATTAAGGCGTAGGTGTAACTTTCAAAGGTTGTATGAATAAAGTTCAGTGGGCAGCTTTTGCGGTAGTGTTATTATGACCTTCGTCAAAGTAAAATTCTATTATGTTTTGTTGAAACATAATGTGCTTCCCAATAGACACAATTTAGAATCGTTTTTAATCGCTTAACTCGTATTATTATGTACGATAAAACTAAAACAATAGTAGATATCTTTATCTCATAAACTGATTGCTATAAATTTTTTTTAATGTAATCATATTCTAAGTTATTTGTATTTTTTAGTTGCACAATAAGTAAATGTTATGAGAGCTTTAGGAAAAGTAAGATGTTGATAATGTTCCAATTAAAATTATCTTCTTTAGACAAACTCAAAATTACTTTTTTTTGACAAGGCCGTATAAAATATAATAATACCTACTACTTACGAAATCAGGACTGCGTGCAAGGTGCATTGGAGCTCCCTGAATAACAAGAAAAATGGAACAAACTTGAAATAAATGAGTGGATACAATAATTCTTTGGAGTAGTTATCGATATCGATGCGATAATGTTATATGTTTCATTAATTATCCATGTTAAAAAAGTTAACTGTGCGCTGAAGCTGGGAACAATCGCCCGAAATGCTTTGTCCTTGGCATCTCTCAAGGCGAGTTTTTGGTTGCGCCACTGATATTTACCGAATAAGTTCAAATTGCTTAAACTTGGAAGGTCAAACATTAACATTTTAATCTAAGAACTTATCCTTTGCTACAGTTTTCTCCTGATCACCACTCCTGGCAACGTTTTACTGACTGTGCGTTCAACAAAGCCATCTTTAACACGACTATTTAAACCAGCCCCGTGCAGCCTTTTGAGCCAGAGGGCCAATTGCAAATTTTACGAAAGATTTGTTAGTAATATTGAAACTTATATACATCCTCATCAAACAATAGGCTATAAACTTATAAAACACCTAAATAAAGATAAAAGGGTTGTAGCAACACTGTCAGTAATATCAGCAAAAGAATGAGCTGAAAATTACCAAAAACTATGGTATTATCTAAAAATAACTACTCTAGATACAGAATTATACCCAACAGAATGTTCAGAAATAGACCCTATAGGAATGGAAGAACTCGCGCTGCGCACAACAAAAAACAGGAAAGCAGCAGGACCTGACCAAATTACGTCAAAGCTCATAAGTATGGGAGTACAATATTTAAGCTAAGATTCCTTCACTTTTTAAACATGTAGGTACTGGAGATCATGCTAAATCCTTGAAGATTGGAAAAAAGCTAAAGTAACATCAGTTCATAAAAAAGGAGAAAGGAACCGATGTGAGAACTATAGAAGCATAAGCCTATTAAATCATAAGCATATAAAATCTATGAAAAAATAATAAATAAAAGGCTTTCCAACATATCTGATACATTAATTTTAGAGGAACAAGCCAGGTTTAGAAAAGTAGAAGTTGCACTGACGATGTGTCACGTTAAAACTTATACTCGAAAAACGAATCGAATATAATTTGGAAACGCATTTGGCGTTCATTGACTATGAAAAAGTCTTCGACAAAGTAGGCCGCGAAATACTATGGAATATATTATATTACGTGCGAGAGGATATCCTAAACATCTTATACAAATAATTAAAAGCCTATGTAAAGACACTAAAATAGAAATACACGAAGGAAATAACAAAAACATTGCCATTGAAACCAATCAAGGAGTAAGACAAGGCTCTCTCTAGTCTTTCACCTACACTCTTTAACATATACCTAGATAAACGGTGGGCAACCTCCGGCCCGCGGGCCAACTCCGGCCCGCGTAAAGTTCTAATCCGGCCCGCGAGATCTTTATAAGAAATAATAAATAAATATTTTCAAAAACAAAAAATTTAAAGAAAAGGATTAGGTTAGTACCTAACATAAGGAAAAAGGAGACATCTACAGTTTAATTTTCGATATAATTCGTCTTATTTAAATTAAACACACATAGCTACATCTTTGTTTACAATTTATTACTAACGTCGTAACATAGAAAGTCGTAACGCGGAAACTTCGGATATGTTCAATAATCGTTTAACGTCGGAAATGTTCGACAATTCGTTTTTCGTTTGTGGAATCCCCCGTGTAGTCACGTAGTGTCGTAGTAAATGAATAGTTGCATAGTTTTAAAGTG
Source organism: Elmis aenea (assembly GCA_947652605.1). Taxonomy (NCBI): domain Eukaryota; kingdom Metazoa; phylum Arthropoda; class Insecta; order Coleoptera; family Elmidae; genus Elmis; species Elmis aenea. The sequence continues at coordinate 43,038,582 of OX393581.1, forward strand.
AAATATTTAATTAAAATTAATATTTATTTATTAAAGGTAATAAAAAAAAATCTCGTATAATTTAAATTTTAAATAAGAAAAATAATTATAAATATTTATTTTAGTTCTGAAAGCAAAATGGCATCGAACAACAGTAAAAAACGAAAAGTTGATTTGGAAAACAGAGTTTTTCAAGTTAAATGGACGTCGCAATATTTTTTTATTATTGTTTTTATATTTTCAGAAAAAAAATTCAAGTAACAAAAATGTGTCCATTAACTACTAAGGCCCGCGGACGAAACGTAAATCTTATTCTGGCCCCTGTTGTACAAAAGGTTGCCCACCCCTGACCTAGATGATATGATAAGAAAATGGAAAATTCTAGTAGAACTTGGAATAAATATTATTAACCATCTAAGAATAAATACCTTGCTATTCGCCTATGACCAAATAATAATACAGAAGTCTGAAGAAGACTTACAAAGATCCGTTTACCGATTACACAAACTGTCTACTGAATATAATCTAAAAATATTCTTAAAGAACACGATTCTCAGCTGTTGTAGTTCCTTTCATCCTTACCAAATATAATAATTCTTTAGTAACATTTAACTTTGTATCTACTCCACGGAAAAAAAAAGGAAGTTGAGCGGTATTCATTCCGTTGATTCATCAAGACAAAGAGAATAAGATAGCAAGTTATATAATTTAGCTCTGCGAGCCAAGTTGGCCCATGGCTTGTTTGATAACTTTCTTCCATCCTTCTCTATCGCTGGCCTTCCTTCTCCATCCAGTAATTTTTAACGTTTCTAAATCTCTCTCCACTTCCGTCCTCCATCTTACTTTGGGTCGTCCCCTTCTCTTCCTTCCCCCTATCGTGTTTATCATTACCATTTTCGGCATTCTTGTACTCCCCATTCTTTCTGTATGTCCCAGCCACCTTAGCCTTTGTGCTTTTATAACCCCAATGATACTTGTTTCTTTGTATAGTTCTTTTAATTCATCGTTTGTTCTTCTTACCCACCCATCTCCAATTCTCTTTCTGCCAAATATTTTCCTTAGCACCTTCCTTTCCCACACTTCTAGTAGTTCTAGTAGAAGAAACAGAAAACGAAATAGGGGAGTACCAATGCGGCTTTAGGAAGGGAAGAAGCACCACGGATCACATTTTCACCCTAAGGGAGATTCAAGCAGAAAGCTATCAACACGAGAAACAGACATTTGTTTTGTTTGTCGACTTCAGACAAGCATACGATAGCGTTCAAAGAGAAGCATTGTACAAAGCAGTAGAAGAAATGGGAGTAAGTGGTAAACTTATAAGAATGATAAAAGTAACGTTAAGAGGAACAGAAAATCTGGTTAGAGTAGGCAGCAAAACATCAGAAGTTTTCGAGAGTAAGGAGGGGGTTAGACAAGGGGACCCAATGTCGGCGAATCTGTTCAGCATTGTGCTGGAAAAAGCAATAAGGGAAACGAAGATTAACAGAAGTGGGCTGGTATATAGAAGAAGGCACCAATGTTTAGCATTTGCGGATGATCTTGTGTTAATTACTAGAAGTAAAGAGGAGTTGAGAACTATAACGAAAACACTGGAGGAAAAGGCGGGAAAGGTGGGATTATATATAAACGAGGAGAAGACAAAGTATATGGAATGGAAGGACGGTGAATTTAAAAGAGGAAACTACTTGAATGTAACAACAGAAAGTGGAAAAGAATACAAGTTTGAAGAGGTGGAAAAGTTCACGTACCTAGGGGCTGTATTCTCAAGAAACCCAAATATAGGCAATGAGATACAGGCAAGAATAATGGCTGGAAACCGTTGTTTGGGAGCACTAAACAGAGTTCTGAGAAATAAAAATATTTCTAGAAAAGCAAAGATCAAAATATACCACACTACTATAAGACCAATAGTGACGTACGCGTGCGAAACATGGACGCTAAACAAAACAGATAGCAAGTTATTAGCAGTTTATTTAAGAGTTAATATTACGTTTTCTGCCATTTCATTAATTTATTACAGTAAATTCAAATAAAATAATATTAGAGAAAAGGTTTTTTCTAGGGCAAATAAAGTTCACAGCCATTTTAATACATTTATATATTAAACTACAATCAGATCTTTCAGATATTTACCTTAAATATTAAAAATCTCATAACTTGCTATTGTTGTGGGGTCTTGTTGTTTATACGCATTTCTCAATAAGTTTTGTTATCACGCTAAGTTCTCTTTCATTTCCATTATTCTTTCTCTTCTTAAATTACCTGTTAATTCTCATAATTTTTTTAGCTTTTTTTGACATGTAATGACACTTAATGTTATACTCTTTCAAAACAGCAATGCTTGTAATATACAACTACCGAGCCGAGGGCCACATAAAAATGTCAGAGGGGCCGCAGGTTGCACTGGCCTGACTTTTATACACGCCATTGCACAGTGGTCCCGCCTCCATGCTAACGTGCGTCAAAAATAAAAATAAATGAAGGACCTAATTCTGATGGTTTAAATTAAAAGGGTTTTAGGTCAAATGTATATTTAAAGTGTATTTTAAAAAAAATCTACTTTGCAGCATATACAGGGTGTCCCCGTTATCACCGCGAATATTTTAAGTGGTGATAGAGGACCTTTTTCTAAGAAAAAATTTCAAGTACAATTTTTTTCTAAAATCAAATGCCAAGCAGTTATCAACACTTACTTGATTTTTTTACACTTCTGCATTTAAAAGGCTCTGTCGCCGAAAGTATCAATTTTATCGTAAAATACCTTTTAGCTTTTTAATAGAACAAGAAATTCTCTACAAAATTAATTATAATTATTTTTTGTCTACAGGCAATGGTTTAAAAGTTATTAGGCAGTTTGTACAAAGAAATGGAAAAAATTTTAAAACTTTAATTGTTTCTTAGACTTTGCAACCCCTGTATCTTTAAAACGAAAGGTTGTACAAAAAAACCGACGGCCCATTTCGGATAGCAAATTTTATGGGCTACAACTTTGGTCAAGTGAAATTTTTGGAAAATCAAACCAATTTTTCGGAAAAGCTAACAATAAGGAACAGAGTGCAAAAACAAAATTTCCTACAAATATTGTTTTGTATTTAAAAATGCTTTTAAACAGAGAACGATTACGTAATTGAAAATGATAAATGATGGAAGTCATTTTGAACACTTATTGACGTAATTTTGTGGTTACATGTAAATTTTATTGAGTTAAGATGGATTTGCATTGTTTTGCATTTTATCGTTTTCAAAACAAAAAAAAACGGGAAATTATAATATTTTGTATTTAAAAATGCCATAGCATCGGTACCATTCATAAAATTATGTATCTCCAGTTTTAAAGCTTTTTATGAAGTTTGAAATTATTCAGAAAACCACCCCTTATTTTTTAAGGAGCTAACGAACAAATTTAACAATAAATTGTAAAATTGCATGTAAATAAGTTATTTAAATTTAAAATACGCCGCATCTTTTAACGAAACGTCGTAGAGCAAAACGGATGTCTATTGCGGATAAGGCATTTAACGGACTACAACTTCGGTAAATATGTTGTTCAATAAAACTAAACATATGTTTTTAATAGTGAAAAAGGTGGGAAAAAAACGATAAAATGCAAAACAATGCAAATCTATCTGGAGGCAATAAAATTAATATGTAACCACAAAATTACTTCAATAAATGTTCAAAATGATCTCCATCATTTTCAGTTCATAATCGCACTCTCTTTAAAAGCATTATTTTAAATACAAAACATAATTTCTAGACATTTTTTTTACACTCTGTTCCTTATTTTTAGCTTTTCCGGAAAATCGGTTTGATTTTCCAAAAATTTCACTTGGCCAAAGTTGTAGCCCATAAAATTTGCTATCCGAAATGGGCGGTCGGTTTTTTTGTACGACCTTTCGTTTTAAAGATACAGCGGTTGCAAAGTCTAAAAAACAATTAAAGTTTTAAAATTTTTCCCATTTTTTTGTACAAACTGCCTTATAACTTTTAAACCATTGCCTGTAGACAAAAAATAATTTTAATTAATTTTGTAGAGAATTTCTTGCTCTATTAAAAAACTGACAGGTATTTTACGATAAAATTAATATTTTCGGCGACAGTGTCTTTTAAATGCAGAAGTGTAAAAAAATCAAGTAAGTGTTGATAACTGCTTGGCATTTGATTTTAGAAAAAAATTGTACTTGAATTTTTTTCTTAGAAAAAGGTCCTCTATCACCACTTAAAATATTCGCGGTGATAACGGGGACACCCTGTATATAAACAAAAAAATGTCATGTTAGTATCTACTAATAATAATAAAAAAATTATTTACAATTACTAACTTTATAATATTGACAGTAACATCTAAATAATAAATAATAGTTAGATAAAAAAGTCAACTAATGATACGGCGAGAAACCAAAGAACTTACATTGACTGAAAAATAGAAAACATTGTTTAACCATTATTTATTATGTAGATGTTATTGTCAATATTATAAAGTAAGTAATTTTAAATAAACTTTTGTTTATTAATAAACATGCATCTCTAAATTAAATTATATAATTAATAAACTTAGAGTTTCTTTAGGCAAATTTGATTTTTTTTCACAATAATACGTAAGATGAACCTTTAACGAAACAGAAAGTAGAATAACTCGAAAAGGTGGAAAAATATGAACAAGACGGCAATGAAAACTAATACTTTAAGGTTTAAGGTATCATATTTTTTTTAAATATTCAAGGGCACGCGAGGGCACACCAACTAAAACTTTAATTTAAAAATAATGGTGCAATACAAAATGACAAATAAATGCAATTTCTTAGGACACCAATAACTACTAAAATACATAACATAATTATTTATTAAATACATTAAATTATTATACACACCTCGGCCTTCAACCTGCATTACAAAGAAACTAAACAAAATCAGCCGTTTTCTTGGAAAAAATTCACAAACACTGATCTTTTTCGAGCGCTATTGATAAGGCGGTCAATGAGTTCGATGCATTAACATTCGACGATAAAAAAAGTAATGAAATGTACTTGTGAGATAAATTTAATTATAAGTATGGTAATGTTTGGCTTTAGTTTTGTTCGGTAGGGAAGAAAAAAAACAAAAATACGAACATAAATTTTTTGATTTTTGTCATAGGAAGGAACCACTGTGCATTGTGTGTTTCATATAAATAAAAATTTTGAAGTTTTGACTTACTTAGTTTGGACATTAATTTGTATTTACAGTCTAGTTAATATGATTTTTAATTAAAAAACCTCTTTTAAAAGTTTTTTTGAAATTATTTGAAATGTCAGGGTTAACGTCAAGGAAGGTGAGTGAGGAAATGAATACATTACTTATCATTGAAAATTTTATGTTGATGGGCTGTTCGACATGCTAATGGCGTTACAATTATCGTTCTTGTATTTTTTATGATCTTTCATCGATTCATACTTGTTGAGGTCATTTTTAAATTCACTTACAAAATTATGCAAAGAAAGCAGTAAACATAAGATGATGTAGTAAGAAAGACAGGAATTTATAAAATTTTATTAAAATAATTTTACAATGTAATGTTGGACATAAAACTTGTGTTACTTGTATAAAGTTTTTAATGTCGGTGTAAACTTTTATATTGTTTTTAAAAATCCTTATTTAAATTCGGAATATGCTGCGGTCAGAATTGTTTTTATCTGCATGCCGGTTTTTATTTCAAAAGCAACTTTTTCGTGTGTGATGTGAATTAAAATTTGTATGTAATTACCAACTTGTTTTAATTCTAAATTTTATAAGTTGGCGAAAGACTATCACAGCATAAGAAATAATGTGACTAAAGTAATTGGAGTTTAATAGTATATTACAAAACTTGAGTGTAAGAAGCATATAAGCAGGAGTGGAAAAGCTGCGCACGTAACCGCGTAGCGGCGACTGCTTATTTCCACGAGTGCGTAATTGCTTTACAACTCGTGTTTTGTAGCTTACTTTTTCTACGATCACATAATACATACGATTTTAGCGTTTTTTTTTTTTTTGATAATAATAAATTTACTTTTACGTACGCTGTTAAATGTCAAGTTTGACGTAAGTCTACTTTGATATTTTTAGACAAGCGCGGTTTTTGCTTACAGTGCCTAAGGACTCACTTACTATGCATGCAGATTGGGTTTGACGTGAGCCTACTTTG